>JAQIUQ010007287.1:0-169701 GCA_030378365.1 Hybognathus amarus | reverse complement strand
TGTAATTTTACGTCACGATGTACAGCTAACTGACTTTATATACGGTGCACTTTCAGATATAAAAATTTCTAGGATGTTTCCATTCCTTAGAGCTATAGTTGCATCATATAACAGTTATTTTCAAAAAATGATAGGGGCCCTCAACACAGACTGACTAATGCAGCTTGCAGCTGAATTTGGGCATAAAGTTGAGTACTAAATCACATTCATACCAACCTCAGCTGATTAAAAGAAAGGAAAAGCAAAGGGGGTGGAGCTATTATAGCTAGTAAAGGACACAGGATTGGTGAATTGTGAAAATAGTTTGACATTGGCAAAAGTTACTCTAACATAACATCGGTGATCCCTGTGTCCTTTATCACATACAAGCTCTACCCTTAGACTCTAATGACTGTAAGGTTGATGATGAATGTGATTTCATACTTTACCACTTATGCCCAAGTATGCTGAGTGGCATTCAGTCGGTGTTCACAGTCTGTGTTTAAGAGCCCCTATCATGATTTCTGATGACTGTTCATATGGTGTGGCACTATAGCTCAGGATGAACACTTGCAAAAGATTTATATCCTAAGTGCACCTACATAAAAAAGTCATGAGCCCACACGTGATCAGATAATAGATTGGCTCACGCCCAGTTACTTGCGCTGCATACGTAAGAGAACCTAAAGTCTACACTTTTAAGTATTTATCATAGCATTATGTTGAGAAGACGTGGTGCTTCTACAAATCAAAGACAGTTTTAGCCACTTGTTTCATTTTAACCAAGGGATTAGCATGTGAAGTATTTGGTGGTTACAAATCATATTGGAAATTAGAATTATAGCAGTATAGCCCTTATAATTGTGTTCTTATCATTTCGATTACTAGAGTTTGTCGAAAACATAAATCAAATTCAAATGTTGCTGATTTGGAGCGTGCTTGTTTTGGCTAAGGGTCGTCAGTAAAATGACTTGACCCAGTGCACAATGGATCAGCTTCCTACTAACATGAAATCACAACCTGGAAGTATTATTAGAGACTTGTTGGCTTTAATGGGCTTTGGAGTTAGCTTGTAGCTGCTGGGCGAGGAGAGTGAGGCGGATAGCAAGTACGTGTGTGTTTGTGTGCAAGTTACTGGCCGAGCATAGCTCTCAGTGACTTCAATGTTGATTTTTTTAAAATATGTGAATAATGTTTGTCGCTGTTATTGGAGTTGTCAGATAAGAAGTAGAAGGCTGTCTTGTAGTACCTGGCAAGTGACCTTATTATACGATTGCTATGCATGCTGACGCTACAGTACAATCATGACTGACTGGGCTACTCTGACCAATCACTTGCCGACCAGCTTGCCACTGCAAAGGAGCGGGTTTGGGAAAAAATAAGTCAGTGTAGAATCAGAGGTCATTTTGGGAGTTCTGGTGAGCAAAATCAGTTAAAAATAGATATGCATATTATAAGACACACAAAGGGTTTGTCCTGAAGAAACAGGAAACATTTCAAATGCTAGATGATAGGGGCTCTTTAACATCGCTTCAGTCGTTGGAAATAACAGTAAGGTGTTCGCAGTTCAGTCTTAGAAGGTTTAGCAAAGTTGTTAAGTGTATCACTGGCATTATGACCATGTGAGGAAGAAACATCACCTGCGACATCTTGCTCCGACACCTCAGGAAGCTCCTGAGAAATTAAGAATTTTAACCCTGCACGTTTCAGATAAGAACTCATGCAGGTAATTGATTTACGGCTCTAATCTACATTTCTAACCTTCGCCAAAGTTTTTTTGGTAACACTTATTTGCCATAGATCACTCAACATCCGAGCTTAGCCACAGCAAGTAAACTTTTGAACTGACATGTATCAACTAACTGTCTATATTAATAGAGTATCTAGTAGACTGTCAGAACTTATAATATCTGGCTAACATCTTTATTTTGTTGGTCCTCGAACAGACATTTCTACCCTGACTATAAGTAGCTTGTGAGACTACAATAAACTCATTCTCTTGAACACAAAGCCTGAACACTGAACAGTTAACCAGTAAACGCTGAGAACAGTCTACTGGGCAGTTGAACACAATAGTAATTAGACTAATACTGAACTAAAGTCTGCAGTTGACTCATAGTTGGAAAAATGTGACTTATCAGTAGTAGCGTCTGCCAAGTGACTGATCAGAGAAGGAAACGTCTTTTGTTCTTGGACTGATGTTGGGCACCTATTGACATACTTATGGCCATCTCTGAAGCAGAAGGAGTAAGTGCTATAAAAAATATAGGTATCAATGTGTAAGATCTGTTCCACAACTGCATGAGGCTTTTGTGAACGTTTGTATCGACAACTGTGTATATGAGTATAATGTGAGTAAAGTACATGACTTTTTTTTTCTGTGTATATAGACCATTTGCCAGATGGTAAACAATGCCTGGCCCAGAAGCACTTGCTGTGTTCCAGTTTTTTAGCACTACATAAAACATTGGGCAAAATAATACCAACAATTAATAGAATCAGACATATTCTAATCAAGTTAAATTAGACAAAACATCTTTAAGATGTTTTCTTTATATTTGAAAAATAAGAAAACCATTTACAAACTGAAAGACAGGAAGTGATTCCTGGACAAGTGTTGTTTACATCTTGCAAAATGGTCTAATATCTTCTATTTCTTTGTCTCATCTGACTAAAGGTGCAATCGTGCGCGTGAGGGCTATGTAGTGTGTCACTGGTATTAGTGGTATTCAATTGCTTCTATCACCGCCCTTGCTGCCCTGTCTTGTCCTAGTCTGGAGGTACAGTTGGCCCAGGATTATGATCATATTCTAATCCGAGCACAGTTGGACTCTATCTTATGTAACTGACACGCGCTCTGGCAGCCTGCTCTTCAGGAAACTGGTGTGCGCGTTCATGCACATGAGACTCTGGTTGCAATTCACTGCCCAATAGGGAAGAGGCATAATAGAGGTCTGAATCGACACCAGAGGAAGGACTCAATTAATAACATAGTCGGAGCCATTAAAGGTGTGTGAAAGTCAGGAGACCAGTACTGAATTCACTCAACATAAGTAGAGAACATTATGATGCATTCACACAGTTGCTCAAAGATTGGCATTTGGTACACTGCCAAAATAGATCATGCATTAGATAATCAACACATTGGACTATGTGGTGCAAAAATATTCCAGGAAGCTTTGGCGCATACAGATACCTGTATATATATATATAATATATATATATGAAGAGTACTTCAACATGCTAAAAGCCTCTAGCAAATGGCCATTTGAATTTTCTTTGAAGCGACCATTTTTCATCAAGCTTGTACATCCAGTTTTAGTTCAGTAATTTCACTCAAAATGAGATTAACAGGGTAATCCTTCAATCTGCCATTTAAGTGGAAATCACTGAACATTAACATATACAAGCTCAGATAAACTTATCATTTTAGTAAAGAAAAATTTTAAGTGGCACTCTGGAGGCTTTTCCTCTGCCTGAACTTTTCACATGACATCATCCCGGCCACTTTAGTTATGGTACCCCAATGCTACAGTAAATCAGGTCGCACCCCCATTTCCCTTCAGAACTGCCTCAATTCTTCGTGGCATAGATTCAACAAGGTGCTGGAGTATTCCTCAGGGAAGTTTGGTCCCATATTGACATGATGGCATCACACAGTTGCCAGATTTGTCGGCTGCACATCCATGATGCGAATTTCCCGTTCCAACACATCCCAAGATGCTCATTGGATTTGAGATCTGGTGACTGTGGAGGCCATTTGAGAACAGCGTACTCATTGTCATGTTCAAGAAACCAGTCTGAGATGATTCCAGTCTTTAATGACACCTGGCGCATCATCCTGCTGAAAGCAGCCATCAGAAGTTGGGTACATCTGTGGCCATAAAGGGAATGGACATGGTCAGAACAACACCTCAGGTAGGCTGCTGGCGCTGCAGATTCGATGTCTCAATTGGTGCAGGGGTCCCAAAGAGTGCCAAGAAAATATTCCCCACACCACTGACCCCTACCAACCACCAGCCTGAAACCGTCCAGACAAGGCAGGATGGATCCATGCTTCATGTTGTAGACCTTAACTTCTGACCCTACCATCCGAATGCTTGCAGCAGTAATCTTGACACTCATCAGACCAGGCAACGTTTTCACCTTCTCATTGTCCAATTTCTGATGAGCTTGTGCAAATCTGTAGCTTCAGTTTCCTGTTCTTAGCTGAAGGAGTGGCACCCGGTGTGGTCTTCTGCTGGCTGTAGCCCATCTGGCCTCAAAGTTCGACAGTACTGTGCGTTCAGATGCTCTTCTGCCCACCTTGTGCTTGTAACGGGTGGTTATTTGAGTCACTGTTGCCCTTCTATCCAGCTCCAATCGTCTGTGCCATTCTCCTCTGACCTCTGGCATCAAGCAAGGCATTTCCGCTGCATAGACCTGCCGCTCACTGTATGTTTTTCTTTTTCGGACCATTCTCTGTAAACCCTAGAGATGGTCTGTGTGTAAAATCCCAGATAGATTAGCAGTTTCTGAAGATACTCAGTACCAGCCCTTCTGGCACCAACAATCATGCCACGTCAAAGTCACTCAATCACCTTTCTTCCCATACTGAATGCTCTGGTTTTAACTGGCAGGAGATTGTCTTGACTCATGTCTACATGCCTAAATGACTGAGTTGCCGCCATGTGATTGGCTGCTTAGAAATTAAGTGTTAACGAGCAGTTGGACAGGTGTACCTAACAAAGTGGCCGGTGAGTGATATCGGCCTGATTAGGTAAAACCTTCGCCACCGTAGTACTTTTGCCTTCAGAATCCTAATTTAACAAAGGTGAAACATTCGCAGACAATATTTCTGGTCTATCGTATATTAGACATAGAAGATTTTCCTTGTCGGCTGTACACATCCATGAAATGGTATCGTCCCCGTTCCATCACATCCTTAAGTGTGCTCTATTAGATATCTGAGATCTGTGTGACCTGCAGGTCATTTTTAGAACAGTGAAGTCAATGTCATGTTCAAGTAAACCAAATCAGACTATTTGAGCTTTGTGTACATGGAGTCGTGATCCTGCTAGAGCACAGCCATCAGACAGATGTGTCTGGCGGCTCATGATGGGATGGGCACGGTCAGCAACAATAGCATTTAAAAACAATACCATATTTGGGGATAAAATGGAACCAAAGTGTGCCAAGAAAATATCCCACATACCATTACAATAACACCAGCACAGCCTGAACCGCCTTATTCAAGGCAGGATGCATCCACGTTTTCATGCCAAGTTGATGCCAAATTCTGACCGAATTCAGATATCACAGCAGAAATCCCAGACTCATCAGACCAAGGCAAGATTTTCCCATCTTCTATTGTCCAGTTTTGGCTGAGCCCATGTGAACTGTCACCTCAGTTTCCTGGTCTGAATACTACAGGTACAGACACCCATGTGTGTTTACTGTGAGCTCATCTGCTGTGAAGATTCAATGTGTTTGTGCGTTCAACAGTAATGTTTCCTTGCATACCTTGGGTTGTAACGTGTGACTTACAGGTGACTGTTGACTTCTCTATCGAGTCTCAAGCAGATTGTCTTGATGATGTTGAGGGGAGCGCTGGGGCAGCAACCCTTACGCTGTTGGGTTAAAGGAGAACACGCACCGTCTACATAGTTCCGTCAGGCATCAAGCAGGTTGGTGTTTCTGCTCTTCCCCCGCTGGCTCAGTAAACAGTGCTCTCCTTACGTATGTTGCCGGAAAGTTTTGAACAACACTCCGTGAAGATACTGGACAAAGAGTGTTTTAACACCACTGAAAGTAAATTTTTTCATTATAGATTTTTTCCGGTTTCTGAGTTGGTAGGAATACGTTTCAAATTCTATCTCTGTCATATTGCCTTAAATCACTGTCTTGTTGCTTAAACATAGTACCTGTTTTGAAACATGTCAGCAATTCCTAGCGAACTGTTAGCTAGGCTTAAAATATGTAATACACAGCGGGGTTAGTTCTAACAGAGTGTTACAACTAAGCCACCAAGTGTACAATGATAATCAGATGAAAACGGAGCCACACAACTTTTCAGGTTTGAGCATACATTTAACTTTGTTGGACTTTCACAAACAATGTTGGAATTTAAATGTTTAAAATTTAGTGTATTATGAATGATAACTTGTTCATTTAATGAAAACATGGCATGTTTTTAATGCAATAAACTCTTTAAATTTTTATTTTAAGCTCATTTGATTATTATTACTGTTGTTATTATTATTAATAATAATAATTGTACATGCAGCTGCCACACACAAATCTGAATCTAATTGCAATTACAATATTTTATCATTTTATTTATTATTATTTATTGCAAAACTGTGCTGCCCTTTTCTATGTCTCTATCCATGATATTGATCCACAATAGAAGGATGATTGGATGAGGGATGTATGTATGGATATATGTCTATACAGATGCATAAAACAATATCAAACTATACAAATAAAATAGTACTGAATTATGTGTGTTACACACAAGTGTTACAACTAACCCTCTGTCTGTTAAGCAATTAACCCCGCATACGTGGTAAGTTGTAACATTTGCACTTCTGTCACTTTCATTGCAACTGTACAAAATGGTAGGTCCTAGAAAAATGTTTAAGTGTTCATTTGTTGCAAAGATGTGTATGTTGCTTGTGTAAAAATATATATATATTCTAACCTAATTATTTTTAAATTAATTGAGCCAAAACCAAAATGCGTTATTGTGCCCCGCTCTCCGTACTTTAATGATTTTGCCACGTGATTGCTGAATAGATATTTACATTAACGAGCGGATGAATGGGTGTACCTAATAAAGTGGCATATGAGTGTGTATATATGTATGTAAATAAAATTTATATAAATAATGTTTTTAATCTGTAATTTTTTTCTGTGTGTATGAATCTAGTGTTCACAGAAAAGTATTGCACTGCTAATGGAATTCGAGAAGCTTTCCGGCCCTAGAGATGGGGTTCAGATTCTGCAGAGACCAGATTAAACTTGCCCTGTCGACGGCTTAAAGAGGTGAGAATGTAAGAAAGAGAAATCGATGGCATGAGTCATTAAAAAAGCCTGGGAAAGGGTAAAAGAGAGAGAGAGAGCAATGCTGTTGTAACAATGCTGCTGCTTCATGATTGATGGTTTGCTAGTTGAGCCCTTTTAAAAGAATGAATTGATCATTAAAAAATTAATTTATCAGATGTTATCATTTATTTGATTTATTTTTAATGATTTGCAGCAGAGACAACTTCAGACAGTAGTGATATTCAGCACAAAACAGGTACTCAACACATTGACCCAAACCCACACACACTGCATGAATGAAAGCGCTTCATATTGATGAGTGTACACTTTACAATACGGGTGCACTAATATGCATTAATTCATGCTTAACTTATGCACACATAATCATGAGTTAATGTATAACTTAATGAAGAACTAAACCATTAATTAATGATTACTGCATCAGCAACTAATAAAGAGTCTGATTAATAGATTAAGTAATACATGAATTGCGAATTTAATTCAATGTGTCATTGTGTATTAATTCCTTAATAACATATTTTATGAACTAATAGTGTAAATTAATGTGTTAATTACCACAATTAGTTAAAGCTATGCACTTCAACTTCCAGTTGTCTGCTTTAATTAATCATTAGCTAATGATTTGCAAAGGTATCATGATGTTATGACTTTACTTGTTGAGGCACATCATTATTAACTAGTCATTTAGTAATTGTAATAATTTGCACATGAATTTGCACTAACAATGAAGTAATTAATCATGTATTAATGCATATTAGTGTACCCGTCATATTATCTGGAAGTTAAAATACAAGGCTTTGGCTCATTCTGGTAATGAACATATTAATTAATACTAATAGTTATTATGGAATTAATCCACAATTGCATATTAATTAAAACAATTAATGTATGAACTAATACATTAACCTAACAGACTCTTAATTAGTTCATAATGTGGTAATCATTAATGAATAGCTTAGATAATCATTAGTTACACATTAATTCAATGTTATCTGTGCATTAGTTAAGCACTGAATTAATGCTTATTAGTGCACCCGTATTGTAAGTGTTACCAGTGTTCCTTACCTCACAATATCCCAGCATTCTTGCAATACCCAATTATTTATTCAGACTGGTTATGTTGCACGAGTTGAAGATAACAACTTTTCTTAAATAACTTTAGGAAAAAAAGTCCATTGGAAATACTATTCTTGCTAGTATTGTATCAGATTTATTCCTTTTTGTATGTTATTTTTCAGAGAAAACTGTCTGATAAAGTGGAAACTGTTATGCAAAATGGTACCGACAATACACACCTTTTAACATCTCACTTCCAAAGTGTGCTATCTGTTCTTAAGTAACACTTTCTTTTGTACCGCAGGTGCTGTTTAATGAGAGAACAGAATGTCTAGTTGCTATGCACACTGCCTAGAAGAGATTGTTTTGAACAAAATGAAATCTCTTAACCCCACAAAGGAGTCATTTTAATAAGTTTCGTCTGTATAGATGTGAGCATTGTGTTTCAAGACAGGTCTGAACTTTGAAATTCTCATGTCAGCTGTGTAACAGACAGAATGTTTGTGCGAAAGAAGGGCAACATTTGAATGTATCAGTATGCTGCTGTTGACATCTCCTAAGCAACTATGGACATACTTTTGTAACACAATTGATCATTTTGAAGTGGCTCGTCTCAGATGTCACTAGTTGTCTTTTATTAATATATGGAAGTGTTTGAGTCTTTCGAGCTTCATCCAAATGCTTCACCAACAGAGATTGAGCAGCAGAACTGCTGAAAACAACATGACTGTGCCTTTAGTTCTATCCATGCCAAGCAACAAACTGATGTCATTTCACAGTTGTGCTGTTTATTGACACTTTCTGGAACTATGTTGCAGTTTCTATATTAATTGGTAATGTCACATTTGCTAAACATAGTCTTACTGATGTGTCTGTGGGTTGATATAATCGCTGACTGGTTATGAAGAATTCACCTTTTGACTTCCTGTGTATAGAGGATTTAGTGTCTATTGAATGTGTACAAATGAGTGCACATGAACATCTATTGCTGTTGTGTAACAAATGGTTTTGACCTACAGTCAAATGCTTGAAATAACTATTCATGTTAATATCTGTGTTAAGATCAGTTAAGCTTTTTGGATACATCTGGCTTAATGTGTATGCTAAAGGCAGATCTAAATGCACACACAGAAATGCAGTTACATTGCACATTTGCCCCTTAACGCCCACTGCGAAGTGCACAACTTTCACCTTAGACTGATGTTTGCTTTCAACTAGATATAACTCAAAATGTAATGCTGCAGATGTCGTTGAAAATCATGCTGTAACACGACTATTCCTTCAGCACTGATATTAGTTTCTCCTTTAAAGGTGCTATATGTTTTTTAGCGGCCTCTATCGGTGATGTTTGAGTTTCAAAAATTTTTTTACAAGCAGGCGCGAGTGCTTCTGCCGCGACGGTGCTGAAACACACAAGAGCAAGCACTCATGGTACACGCCGGCAACACTGAGACTTTGAACACACCGGAGAAGCATCACACAACATGCTGGAAACTCCCACCTGTCAACGTTACAATGAAAAGGCTACTTTTATCAGCTCACGTACGTAAACTCATGCTCCATGCTCCTGACCATGATAGTTATCTAGCATAAGGCATTTCACTAACTATTGTGTATCTTTCACAATTAGCAATGTCAACATAGGTGAATGCCTGAGCATAATCACGAAATGGTCAGTGAACAGACTGAACAATTTCAGTGTATCAGTGAGATTGTCAGGAAGTAACATTACTGTTACTGAGATTGTGTCAGGAAATGTGTATAAACAATATGACAGTAGTGGATGAGTGACGTTTGTGGTAGATCTAGCAACATAAAGAATGAAAGCTACATCCTAAAGCACCTACTTTTTGTTATCCTGGAACAGTCTTTTGTGTTTATTTTATGTCTCATGTAGATTGTAGTTCACTTGCTATTTTATTACAGTTTACCATTATTCATTCCAGCATATCTGAAAACTTGCAATTTATACCAATGAAAATTGCGGAAGTTCTCCAGTAATTCGAGTCGCTCTTGTCGATGTTAATCCGTGTGTTTCGTCAAGTTCGATCCATTCGCGTTGCTGGCCTGATGAGCTTCAGCAGATAAAGTTTTGTTCTTTTATATTTTTATATCAGTTAGTTTGTGTTGTGTGTGTCTGTGCAGGAGGCCTGAGATATTTTTGGTGTTATCACGACTGTTGTTCGCTGCATAGCCGTCATATAGACTCTCATATAAAAAGGAGGTTCGTGAGCGCGCATGCATGTCACATTCGATGGCTCTCCGCAGAAAATCAGACCCGAGACTCTCATATAAACAGGACGATTCAGAGGTAATAGCAAGGATCAAGTCAAGTGATTATAATGTGTGATTACAACCAATTCACACACATGCAAAGAAGGATTCATTTTTAATAAGAAAAGTTACATATAGCACCTTTAATCTGCCTGTTTAACAAAAAAAAAAAAAAAAGATGAAGCTCAATTTTATGTTTAGTTGTTTCGGTACAGACATCAATATAAATACTATGGCTGTGTCCTAAATGCTAAAGTTGTATCAGGAATATGTCTGTTTTCCCCACCATACACTCAAGTGTCCATATTAAAAAATTCATCAAGTTAAATTTTCTGTCACACTTAAGAAAAACAAACCAGACATATAAAAAAGCATATTTAAATGTTTTTAATGCTTTTGTTGCCAGATGACTTTTGCAATTGTATATAGGGAATGCGGAGTTAACGTCACGACCATGTTGCATTATGGGTCCTGCCGCCATATTTACCAGGATCGCTGCCCAATCCGCTGTATTTAAATGCATGTTTTGGAGGCTGTGTTTGGATTTTTGTCCGAGATTGTAATAAACGTCGATATAGTTGTTCAGTTCAACTGTCATAGCATGTCACATGATTCGTTCAGTGAGGAACCAAACCAACGAATACGTTTTTTCACCTTTCTTCTTGGAAAACAATAAGGAAGCAGGTCGAGGGACTGACGAGAGAAGAAGCCGGATCGCGTAGGGTGATGTAGAAGTCATGGGGAGAACGCCAATAATGAGGAAAAACTTTACTTAATGTCCTCCACAGCATACACGATGTTTGTTAAAAGTAAAAAGCAAGAGGTTGTGTATTTGTATCATAGATGGCTAGCAGTTACGGAGGATAGTTGACTTTGTGGTTCAAGTTCTTGTTAGCACAATGATAAAGCTTAGGACACATTGCATGAATCAACATTATATTTATTTTGTTTTCAATTAACAATTTGCTTTGATATTATGTACATCTCTTTACATGCCTTTCTTTAAAACGTTTGTGAATCATGTTTTATATAACTGCTTAATAAATACATTAAGTGACTTCTCTGTTTATGTACTGATTGCATCCACAAAACCCTTTAAGTACACATAAATGGGCAAAGACACATCAAACTACTTTAAAGTAAACTACCAAATACCCTCATTTTTACACGTGTCATAAACATTAAATGATGACAATAAGGCATATTTAACAAGTTACCACATCTTGTGGCATTATAAAGTAATGTACATTGTTTTCTCTGCACAACCTATGAAAGCTCAACATACGACTAAAATAGCAAGTTAACATTAACTATGAGAGCTACTTTCAGGTAAAATAGCTTGAACTCCATGTACAATAGTAACGTTAATCAACTTAGCATAGGCTTCGAACACCAAAACTAAATCTAGATGCATCAACGTTGTTTATCGCGGATAGTTTGTCCAAATTACGTTTTTTTGGCAGTGGCACTTAGTTTTATCTGGTAGGTTCCCTTCTTCTTAAACATCTTCATTTCTTCCGGTCTTCTTAAATTTGCCTCGTTTTAGCCAAACACCTACTATTATCCCGAAGGTAACAAAGATCGTGCCTGTAAAGATGGCGCCCACGTCCCATAATGCAACACAGCATGGCGTACCTTCGCATTCCCTATAGCCTATATGATTAAAACTGTGAAGACTTAACTTGTTGGGTTATATCGCATTTGTGGATGTAGAATTTTCAAAGACAAAATAAATGTATAATAAAACAATTATCATTATTGAAATAATAGTTTATTTTGTAACCGGAAAAAGAATAACATATATGAAGCAAAGACAAAAATTGCTAAAGTATTCATAAAACTGGACCACAGTAAGTTTAAAGGTACAAAGTAATGTGGACATTTTGTTGCCACACTCTGATCTCCTTTAAAGGGAGAGTGATTACGTCACGCAGAAAGAAGGACCCTTGTAGATTTCGACTTTTTAGTAAGAATATTTCTTACGGAACGCTTATTAGCTTCAATTGATGTTGGGATTATTCTATCATCACCTGAAACCGTTAAAATACCTCTTGTACGCAACACGAATATGGCACTGTTCGCAAGAAATGAGTATTGAGTTCAGTGATCATCTTTCTCAGGCACATTTTCAAAGCGCCCTTTCTGCGCGCGCAAGTGCATTGCAGGAAGTTGCCTCTCTGTATATGAGCTAAACCGGTAAGCACAAACTGAACAGCACAATTAAAGGGGAAATGGGCACGAATATAACTGTGCCACAATGCATTAAGTGTGAGGGGAGCTATCTAATTATTCCAGTAGAAGACATATTCAGCGAAATTTATGTAAAGTGCGTCGAATAATTTTAATTTCTTTATTATTTCTCTGTTGTGCACTGCAATCATGGCCGCGGGCGCTTTAAGGGTTTAATTTTTCACCGCCAACATTTTTGAAACATTTCGGCCGGATATCTTCTGTTATAAGTGTGGATGAGCTTACTTTTTAAGTATTTCTTAGCGTGCATAAGTTATACTATACATTACGATGCGAATGAAATGTGATCGGGCAGCTGGAGGCGTTACATTGGATAAGCGCGTGCAGCGGTATTAGTGATTCATTAGCGAATTGTTCGGTTGAAATGATTCTTTTTAAAATGACTGCAGTCAAGCAGTTTGGTTTGCAAGCGCCTGTATGTTTTCATTGCTGATTCTTTAACATCTTTGAATTTATTAATGTAAACATAAAAAGGCAAAATCTTGATTTTTCAGCTTTAAAAACTATTGGTAATCATAGTAGCTTAAGTAAAAAAATGAAAGAGTAACAATTCGGTAAACTGATTAAAAAATATATTGCATTGGTTTGCTTAACTCCAGTTGTAGTATAGGTCTTGTTTTCTGCCTTTACTGTATTGGTTGATGTCCTGAATTACATTATAAATGTAATATATTTGCTGTGCTAAAAAAGTTGCGCTAGAAACTTTGACATTAATAAAACGAGTCAGAATAAACATTCACTGGTTCATTGAAAATAACTCCTGAACGAACCGAATCTCGAAATGAATCAGTCTTGGATAAAGAGTGCGCAGCCACATCAGTGCAGTTCGAACTATCGCATCCAAGACGATCACAAAATCAGCATGCATGCACCATAGACTGTAAAAAATCGGCATGCACCCATACATATACTATATAAAAATGCCTTGTATGATCTGATTTTAAGAACCAATCAGTTTATCACAGAAAGAGTTTACAAACGAAGTAAAATGATGATAAATCCGTAAGGTTGAATGTTGTTTTGTTTTATTAATATTTTTGGTTATGAGCAACGTTGTTGGGACAGTAATTCAGAGGAGAGAGAAAGCGTTGCCATGTAAACAAAAAAGGATGGGCAGTTCCTCAGCTCAGCAAGAGTTTGAAAAAGAGCTGATGTTTTTAAAGGGAGGATCACCTCAGTATCAGTTGCATTATTTTGATTCATATTCGGGTGAAACTAGGTAAAATGCAATATGCATTATTATCACTAGTTGCATTTTTGCTTGTTTGAATGAGCTCTTTTAATGTCTTAATGTCTGAGCTTTACACACTTTAATGTTCTTTCTTTCTTTCAGATTCGCATTTGCCATAGTTTGAAAGGAGGTGTGTAAGCCATTGTGCGTGCCAGTAACCTTTTGTTTTTTTGGAACATGTTGGTGCGGGAATCTTTAACCCAGAGAGTTATGATCTGGACAAGAACTCAGACTAACACGCTCACAGAACTCAAGGGAACAGGTTGCAAAGTCCCTCAAGATGTGTTCCAGATAACTGCTGGAATCCCTGCAGGAAAACCATTATCAGGAAGATGAGCAGTTCCTGGGGCTGTAAGTGCCAGACTAGGTACACACACACATTGTGTTTTCATGTTTTGTGGGGACTTTTCATATATAGAATGATTTTATACTGTTCAGGTACTGTATAATCTTTTCCCCTACACTAAACCTACCCATCACAAAAAGCTTCTGCAGTTTACATTTTCAAGAAACATCATTTAGTATGATTTATAAGCTGTTTCCCCTTATGGGCACTAAAAATTACAAGGATTTTGGAAACTGCCATCCTTCGTGGGCAAATTTGTCCCCATAATGTACAGTTACCTGGACCACACACATGCACAGCTAGATATTTTATTGGTCAGAGAAAAAAAGACAAAACAGAATCGTCATTTTTTATGAGCTATTATTTTGTAATTGCATGAACTTTCAGTACTTTCTTTAACTTCTGAGGAAAAGCATTTACACTGTTTGAAATATAACAATGTTTACTTCCAATAGGCATTGGATGGAACACCTGCGTGATCCCGCTGAGACATGGGGCTTGTCACTTGTACAGACACAGATTATATCTACCCCATAGTGGACGATCCATATATGATGGTAATACTCAGTTAAAATAACATTAAAGATGCTAATGCATGAAATGTTTTTTTTTCCAAATGAATTCTCTTGTCTTCTAGGGAGAATTGCTTCTGCCAATGTGTTGAGTGACCTGCAGCCGATGGTAGCAGACAAATGCCGACAACATGCTGATGCTTCTTGGTGTCAGCAACAAACTCACAGAGAAGGTGAGGCTGAGGAAAAAGCTTTTTGTGCTACTGAGATGTGAAACTGATCTGTAAATGTCCAAGCAAAGGTGTAGATATTTTAAGGAATGGTTTGCCTAAAAATACTAAGCCATGGTTTCTCCTGTGAGTAAATTACAGGTTTGGGGTAAATAAATGTAATAACTGTATAATATTTGATAAACTAAATTTGATAGATCTTTATATGATCAACAGAAAGAAGAAGTTTGAATGGAAAACCTGGAACCTGTGAATAACTTTATAAGAATAGCATTTTCTTTTGTTTAGTAATTATCAAGATGAACACTTTCTAGACTGAAGCAGCTTACAGGGTTCCTACAGGGTCTTAAAAAGCCTTCAAAGCATTGAATTTATGAATTGGAAATAATCCTTAAAAAGTCTTGAATTTTGATGTCTGGGTTTTAAAAATTGTGCTGTATGTCAGTGTTTCATTGACAAAAATAATGATAAACCTTTCTTCAATGACATTTTTTCACTGGCGGAACAACAGGACGTGAGTTTGAATGACAAACTATGACAGAAATTTGTCGACATTTTCGTCAACTAATGAAAACTATATGAAAAATGTTACATGTCTCGATTGGGGAAGCGATCAAGTTAGAACTCATGTCCTGCCTGTGCTTAGCTGATGTTAAAACACAACTTGACATTGTTTGGCAACTTTTCTTGTGGTCTACTGAAATGTTTTTATTTTACCTGCTTGACTTATCATCTTTAACCCGTTCCACATTTGAAAATAACAATGACACACGTTGCAGGATTTAGTTTTCTTCTTGGTGAGTAGGGGATGTGAAGATAGGTATTAATTTTTATATAAATGGTCTTAAAAAGGTCTTAAAAGACTTGAATTTTCAACTTGAAGAACCTGTAGGAACCCTGAGCCTTAGGCATTACCATATTTTAAAGCATTAGCACACTTACTATTATTATTATTATTATTATTTTTTTTAAAATCATGTTACAAATATACATCAGGCTTTTGAGGGACGTTTACTTGTACAACTCATGTCTCTTAGTCATCATTGTATTGTATTCGAATTATGATTTATCCCCATACTGAAAACTACAGAGTTTTGATTAATGGTGTGATGACCTTTGATTAATGGTACATGCTTTAAGGGTTAGTTCACCCAAAAATGAAAATTCTGTCAGTAATTACTTCACCCTCATGTTCCAACCCCCTTTTAATTGGCCAAAATAAAAGAGGAAATTTGGTCAAAATAAAGCTATTTCTTTCAGGCATCGACTTTGCATATTCAACAGGCTTCTTCATTGTCTGTTTTAAGTCTTCTTCTTAGTCATCTCTTCCTTCTCGTTCATTGTATGGTTGTTATTGTTTTTATTTGTTGTTGCTTTTTATGTGTGAGTTTTTGTATTTTAGAGTGTTTTTTATATACATTAATTTATTGTTTCAGTGTACAACACTTTGTGTCCACTTGTGATTTGAAAGTGCTCTACAAATTCATTTTGATTCATTCATTGATTAATTGATTAATTTGATACATCAAACTTAAGCATTTAAATATCATATTTACAATTACAACTGATATTTGAAGAGGAACTTGGCAACTTTTTTCACTTTTGATGTTGCATGTTTACTTTAAGTTGATTCAGTTTTATTGAAGTTGAAATAGTTCCGAGTTCCCTATTTAAAAGCCTTTTATGCCAGTTGTCTTCTGTGGTGATATTAAAATCCACATTGATTTCATTGAAGCTATCAGGAATTAAATCAGTTTGGTCATGTTAAATATAGCACCAATTAAAATATTTTTGCCTCCTGAATAAAGCCTTTTTCCTCCTCAAATGTCAGTGCCGTATTCTGCTATCTCATACTATATAAGCCATAAAAGCCTGATGCATCATATAAGAATCCCTTTTTCATTAGTTTATTTTTCAGATTTGGTCTACAAGTTTAATAAACTGTTCTGAGTTCAGGACTTTTTCTTCTTTGCACATTTTGTGGCTATTATTGGAAGGATTAATAAATATGAAAACTTCACAAGCAATGCAAAACTAAATTGAGTTGATGTGTATGTGTGTTTTGTAGGAGCGTGATAAGGTCATGCCACTGGTCATCCAGCGGTTTAAGGATGCATCGAGGAGGCGGAACCTCCGTTACAGGTGGTCAAGACTGTTATAAATCCTTGGATAGTCCTGGGAGGCGTGGCCACAACAGTGTGCCAACAACGAATGAGATTTATCTATGTAATTATCTCTAATTTTATGTAACTTTAGGAGTTATTGTTACATGCTCAACTAATAGGTCTGTCCATTTCTGTAATTTGTACATGTGTGTTTATGCATGGTTCTGAGGCCAGATAATGCAGTACCAGGGGATGTGCTGGCTCTTACCGAACCACTAGGAACACAAGTGGCGGTCGCAGTGCACCAGTGGCTGGACATTTGTGAGTGTTTTAGACATTTGTAATTTTGCATTATAGCTCCGAACAGGGTAATCAGCTCTTTTCTTTCTGTTTCAGCCAGAGAAATGGAATAAAATAAAATTGGTTGTCACTCTAGGAGGATGTTGAACTGGCTGTATCAGGAGGCCCATGTTGAACATCACTCGGACTTAACCAAAGCACAGGTCAGTGCGTGGTCACATGAGTGCGGCTCAGAAATAAGTTTGGAGCAAACGTTTACACTTTCTTTTCTCTGTGTCCAGCTGCCAGGGCTGATGCACACCTTCAACGCACATGCAGCGACTGACATAACAGGGTTTTCGGAATCCTGGGCCACGCTCAGAACCTGAGCACGAGCAGCAGCGTGCACAGAGGTGTCCTTCGCCATTCACAACTTGCCAGTTCTCGCCAAAATGGCTGCCGTCAGCAAAGCTTGAGGGAACATGTTCGGTCTTATGCACGCACCTGCCCAGAGACCTAGGTACAAGATGTGATTGGCAGAGCACTTTTTTCCTTGTGGCAGGAACGTGTACTGAGGCTGACTAAAAGGCTGAATAATAGAAAATAATAACTTACCCATTTTACATATTTAATTTCTAATTTTATATAAATCATCTGCATTTAAACATGAAAAAGTCATGATAAAAATTGAAGCATATCAAATAGATTTAAAAAATTGAAAATATATGAGAAAAAATTCTAGAAAATGTAGTTACATTACGATTTCAAAAGTTTAAGATTCAGGGAGATTATTATATTTTTTTTATTAATGTTTTTGAAAAAAGTCTCTGATGTGCACCAAGACTGCAATTATTTGATATTAAAATATAGTGAAAACTGTAATATGTGAAATATTATTATTCTGTTGTTTATTTGAATATTTTTCAAATGTAATTTTGTTCCTGTGATGCAAAGCTGAATTAACTGAAGCTTCGCCTTTCACGTTACGTTTAGTTAACACTCATGGACTGAGGTAAAACTGGAAGCCATGTTAATCTTGGACTTACATTGGTCACCGTAGGAGTTAAAACAAAATCGGAATCAAGAGGAACAGAAACTAATATTCACTGGATGGTCATATGCCTTTTAACCACTAGATGGGGGTAAAGAATCACATTGTGTAGCTTTAAAGGGGGTTGACTGATTTCTTCTTTGCATGATTGTGTTTATGGGGTGCAATATAACATGTACTCGATGGTTTTTCTTTTTAAGTTTTATTTTCATAAATCTTCACCTTTATTTGTCAGCCGCGTTCTCCTCTGTCCCCTGGACGAGCAGTTCACTTCCTGATTCTATGGACACTCCTCTCAGAAACGTTCGGTGGGCTAGATTGGTTAGTTTGGCCCGGTGTGTTGTGATTGGCTAAACTGTCCGCTCACTGTTGTCCGAAGATTACGCCCATTACCTTTACGGGCATGTCATGAGCTCCGGTCCAGATGTCAAATGTGTTAAACTGCAGTATCAGTATCAGGCAGAATCTGACCAAAAGCCGACGAAGAATCAAGCAGAACCTCACCACACACAGGCCTCGATAAACGTTTCTGAATGATAATTTGCTACATTTTATAACTTATACACGTTTGTTGTTACACAATAGCGTATCTGACTGGCAACAATTGCAACTCACTCGGCTATAATGTAGCCGATACTTGGATCAGCTTTGGCAAGTTTATGTTCTTGATCAAATACGAAAATAATGTCATAAAACGATATATGTACATGAAATAATACAACATTACTATACTATACAAAATTCATGTTTGTACGCGGTTGTCATAGATCACGAAATAGCATAACTAAGTGGCTAAAGCCAGCGCTGGCATTTGATAAAACTAAAACATTACATCTGAAATTATACATGCAAATACATTTAAAATGATGAAGTCTTAGCCCTCTTACAGGTTGTGGCGCAACAACTGTCTGACTCTCGTGTTTTAAAGTTGGATCTGCTTCATGTTTCAGTGAACAGTTTCTTGTCGAATTCGAATGTCAAACCAATCAGACATTCTGGAAGCTGTCTTCTCGGTAAAATGCGCAGCACAGAGAGCTAAATTACGATCGTCACTTTTCAGGGAACATAATGCAAACATTAATTGTATCCATTGTAGAACGCAGGCAACGTGCCGTGGAAGTCGCAAACACAAAGACCTGACGGCTGTGTGTAAACCAACACACTCAACAGACCTGAGAATTTAACAGTCTCATCTACAGGCTGGGAAAAAAGTGACTTTGAAATCAAGCAAGTGAACTAGCAGTAAATTGAATTTCATGTTTAAAAAAAAAAATAGTTTTAAGATTTTCTCCCTCTTTAGTATAGTGTGAGCTTACATTTGCATTCACTGTCGATGTATGAATGTGTGTGTGTAATGGGTGAATGTGAGGCAATTGTAAAGCGCTTTGGTGGCCATTGGGTCTATGAAAGCGCTATAAAATGCAGTCCATTTACCATTTCACCAAATCCTCCTTCAGGGTTTCCAGTTACGGTTACCAGACAGTCAATATGATGAAACTCTCAAAGATGATTCAATGTTCCTATCATTATACTTGATCTGAAGATACAGCGTCATGGTTTTCGCATTAAACAACTTTGGTCTTGCTGGGATATTGCTGTAACTAAACCATGATGTTACTTTCTACGGGTGTCTGTTAGCTAGACAAATCACTAGTCAGAGCAGCACTATTGTCCTTCACTGCGCACAGTAATTGAAATTTAAACTGTTAAAGAAGATTTAATGAACGATTGCATAGCTAGATACTGTATATTATACACGAAATCAGTATGTATTTCCTTTGTGCTTTAAACTGTTCAGTGCGGACTGACTACCCAATGGACTTGACGCGCTGGGCTGGCACGCTGTGTACTCCATGTGTCTTCAGGCAGCATCATTCAGCGCTCGGAATTAGGGGAAGGGGAAAAATTTGCCCAGCTCTACGTCTCATCGCCAATTCGCCATATAACTGGCACGTCTTGGGACGTCTTATGCGCATGCACTGTTTGCATTTCCGGAGGGAGGGGCTTGATGCAAATGTGTCAGGTTGGTGGATCATAACCAGCTGTGGTCCCAATTAGTCAGTTTGCTTCCGTAGGCAATTATACTTCCTGAACTTTAAAAGACGAGTCATCTGCTTACACTGGAACTTTCAGGCTGCTGCAAGTTTGCAGATACTGTTCATGCACCAACAGCAACATTACACACTATTTAAAATGAAAAAAGTGAAATGGCAGTCGAACCCCCCTTGAAGCTTCTCTTGATGAGGCTATTATTACATATTTACCATTTCCAAAGAGCAACAATCCTGAATCTTGCATTTTTTCTCCCTTATTTTCTGTAGGAGGTTTGCTGAGTCTGTCTTCACGAGCAAGCTGCCCGTTTGTACCGATCAAATCTCCCAAGTACGGCGAAGGTCACCAGGCTTGGATCCATGGCATTGTGCAGAAGGGTAACCGCACGGGCACGCATTATCGACAAACCCCGTATCATCGAAGCTCGCACAGCAGGTGGCCACACAGAATGTCAACACCACCCCAGGAGCCACATCTTCGAATCTGAGCGGCCCAAACAGCCAGCGTAGCGTCAGCCTCACCTGGAAATATATAAGTGTAATGATATATACAACATCTGCCCACCTTGGCCTTCAGGCAGATTCTACATGGACACGGTTATAAAGCAGAAGAACATTCACGGAAGAAATATCAATTGCCTCTTATGTCTATAGTTTTCTGTTACATTAACTGGCCATGCACCTGATTGTGAGGCAGCTTCCAAGTAGAACGCAAATTAATCAGTGATAATTCTTATTTGATACTGTCTGATTACTTCCAAAAGTCTTCTGCTAGCACATCACCTGCGGTTGCATACATGGCCATGGTGTGTTTTAGCCTTTCATGTCAGCAAATGCAGAACCCATGCGTAGTTCACATCATAACTCTTTGCCCTCGAACAATAGTTGATGAAGCTGCAGTGGCGAGAAGAGCGTGTCAGAGAAGGATTTCTTCTTCTTTTGTATTATCCCTCGTGTGTCGGAATAAAGTGACCCTCCCTCACTGTTTCGGTGGAAACATTGTTGAATTGAAGGAATCCAAGGTAATACCTCTCTAATGAATAAGAACCTCTTATTCTGGAAGCACGCAGCTGTCTTTGACGGCGATGCTAATTTTATCTCAAAGAATGTGCTCAACGTTAGAGATGCAGTTTGTATTGTATTATATCTACTGGTTCACATGAACATCATCAGTTCTGTTATGTGGTAGAGATGTTTTATATTCTGTACAAAGGTCATAATTTCTTGCCGTTCTATATTACTATTCATCATGATATGCCTTGAACCTCCTCCAATAAAAGTCAGATCTTTTTAAATTCTTGAGAAGTATCTGATTGTGTGTCTGGATTTTTCAACAGCTTTTTTAATCAAGTGCAGGGTAAATTCAGTATTTTAAAAGTAAATTTGCACCAATTAAATATTTTACAAGACATTTCCAAAAGACTACATGATAAAATATTTACAATTAAATACAATACAAATTTGTACAATTTTCTTTCACCCATCATAAATCCCTTTTGCTTTAAGTGAACTATTTCACTAAACATGTCTACTATAAATAACTACAATATATTTACAAGTTTTCATACTTAGCAGTAACTAATATTTGCTTGTAGTGATGTTTGTTCAGATTATTGTAAAACTGGTGCTTCAATTTTGGCCAGGAAGTTGAAATTCCTGATTTTCAGAGTTTAGATCTTCTTCTCTTTCTGGTTGAATAGGGCTCTTATGTCTAGGCATTGGCCTGTCTAATATTCTGGCCAAAGCGGAACGAGTCCTGAGAAGATAGAGAGCAGAAAGTCAGAAGTGTGATATAATGAAAGCAAATCATCATTTGTACAATTCATAAAAATTGCTTGGATTTAGAAGACATGGTTAAATAAATTAGTGAATTTAATTTAAATTTTTCAGATAAACTGGAATCTCTCTATATATATATATATTTTTTTTATTTATTTATTTTTACCTGTTTGGTTATTACATGTTTTCCTAACTTAAAATGAAATTCAAATTCCTAAATTCAAATTCAACTTTCCTAAATTCAAATCAAATTCTCAATGCATTTATATTTTCTCATTTGATAAAAAAAATAAACTATAACACAAATTAAATTAAATAGATTTTTGATATATATTTTATTTTCATTATCAATCCAATATAACCCTGTCATAATTTTAAAAATATTTAAATTTCAAATAACAAAGTAAATATTTTAAATAATTCCAATGATGATGAATCAAATGCTCAAATCAAACAAAATATAACAGGAATTATAGAGACTATGGTTTATAAAGAAATAGCAGTTCATAACCAAAATATAACGATAACAACAAAGTTAGAATCACTTTTAAAGTGATTTCTTTTCTTCTGATATACAATTGTTAGACATGGACAGTCAATCAAAATCCTTCCTATTTTGACGCATGTACTGCCAGCACGTAACAGAACTTGCTTGACTTGCATAAACAAGGTTATTATTCGATTCGTATGTGGAAGCTGAACTTTTATTGATATAGTTATGATTCTTGGCGCATGAACAAGTCAATAACAAGGGTCTTTATTGGAATAGTGTGCGGCCTTATGTGTAGTCATCTTTCTTAAAGTGGTTGTAAAATCAGTTATGAAAAAAATGCCAGAGTTTTAAATTCTCTTGCCGTCTCAGGGCTGGAGAACTTGCTGGAAATGTGGAATGTAATGAGATCCTCACCGACAATGATGTAAGAAACACCATAACCGTCATCAGCAACCTGTAAAAAGAAATGTAAATAACTGGTCAGATATATGGGTATTCATTCATTAAACTCGTTGCAAAGACATGTGCAGTAGGAGGAGACACTCACCGGCCCAAAGCCGCCTCCTGCTCCCACATATTTGGGAAACTTCTGAATGTCGATGAGATTGAGCTGCTGTTGAGGGGTCTGACTGGTGGAGAGACGCCAGGGCTTCAAGACAAAACCTTACAAAAGAAGGTTTCCTTGAGACTTTAGCTAAATAAAACAGGCAGGTCATATTTTTATGATCATGAACAAGACTTGCACTCACCTGTTTGAGGGAGGGTGAGTCTATGCCCATTACTTTGGACACAATGTAGAGGCAGAAGAGGATGCCAAGTTCAAATCCGAGCTTGAGTCATTGCAGACGGTACATGTTCTGATGTTTCTCAGCAGCTTTTTTGAAGAGATCTAACCTTTCTGCTCATTCTGGTAAACAAGAAAAGGCCAGGAATAGCGATAACAATATAATTCCAGGAATAATAAAAACAAATGCTGCAATTTCTTTTTCCAAATCAAAGCTTATATGTGCTGATGTAAAAGTCATTTTTTATGTTTCGCTGGATGTTTCAACAGTGGACTTGAACAATACTGACAAAGTGTGATGTAGCATTACCAACACAATTCTCATGTCAGTGCATATTCTACTGCACAAATTTAATTAATCGTGCCATTTATTCGCCAATTTTTTCTGTGTGTACATAAGCTACACACTGGGGTAGGATTCAGGGGTTTGAAGTCAATGCATTTACACACCAAAAAGTATGTATCATATGCATGCAAAAAAAAATTGGCGTATGAATAGCATACAAATAATAATATGTATGCACTTTCATGAGAATCGGCTGGCATTACACAAAACAAATGTTTTCAATTATCGTAATGTTAAAGAGACAGTTCACCAAAAAATTAAACTTCTGTCATAATTTCTTGGCTCTCATGTTGTTCCAGAACCTGTATGAATTTCTTTCTCCTGCTGAACACAAAACGAGATATTTTGAGGAATATGGGTAACCAGACAGGTCCAAGCACTCGCTTGACTCCGATAGTAGGAAAATAAATACCATGCCAGTCAACTGGGGCCCATCAACTGTTTGTTTACAGACATCCTTCAAAATATAATCTTTTGTGTTCAACAGAAAAAAACAGGTTTGAAACAACTTCTGACAGAATTTTCATTTTTGGGTGAACTAGCCCTTTAAAGCTACACTGTGTGATTTTTACCCCATCTAGAGGTGAAAAGGTATATGACCATCCAGTGAATATTAGTTTCTGTTCCTCTCAATTCTGATTCCGTTTTAACTCCTTACAGTGGCCAATCTGAGTCCAAGATTAACATGGCTTCCAGTTCCAACCTCGTCCCATGAGTGTTAACTAAACGTAAACACGAAAGGCGAAGCTTAGAATTAATGGGTATGTCCCTCTTTGGCTAATGTACTTTCAAGATGGAGGGGCAACATGGCGACCGACATTAGAACCCCTTACCCGGTATGCAGGGGCGTAGCCAGTATTGGGCCAGGGCGCGATATCTTTTTCACAGGATGGTAGGGGAAGACTCATCAATATTCATTAGGGAACTCATCCCTGATTGGTTAGGTTAGGTTTAGGGGCGGGGTTAGGGGTAGGTCATCAGACCAATCAGGGATGAGTTTCCTAATGAATATTGATGAGTCTTCCCTACCATCCTGTGAAAAAATATCGCGGCCAGGCTGCACTGGCCCGCCCACGTCACTCACTGGCTCCGCCCAGGCAAGTTTGATAAAAAAATTATTTTTAGTTTATTTGTATTATTCAAATGTATTTAAGAAAATATATTAATATGTACCTGATTTATTGTTGACTGCTGTGTGTTTAATTCGTTTTCCAAATAAAATGGAACTGTCGAAGCAAGTTATAGAGAGCCTCCCTCCGGAAACGTTATTGGTTGCTATGGTTGCTGGGGTTTGACAGGAAACGCTCACTGGCACCGGCGCTACAATAATGGCTAAACAACTTTCTTTAATGTGATATTTGTAAAAAGCGAGAGTTGAGGAAGAAGACACGCCACTGCCTTCATCTACCGAGTTCACACAGTCCAGTTCTTCGGACTCATTAACCCACAAGAAGGTTAGTCAGGTGCTGGCGACGGCCGCTTCTCTCTCCCTCAGTCTCTCCCGGTCAGCCTGACGGTGTTTTCCCGCTCAATCTAACTGCGATATTATTAGTATTATTTTAGCTTACTTTACTTTTGGGTGAACTGTCTTTACACTGCTGATTAGCCTGAATAAAATAGACAGGTTATTGTCTTACTGGTTTATCCAGCCTTTATAGAGCTCTGTTGGTTGAACATTATGATTTGCCGAATACAAATATACTGGTTTTGCAGTTTGTCTATTAATTGTTCTACTTTCTAAGGTTAATTATTATTGAAGTCATTTTTTTTTCTATGAAAAACTATAGGCCCACTCACATTTTCACTGGCCCACCCAAAATTAAATTTCTGCCTGACGCCACTGCCCGTATGTATTTTCAATGGCATATTATACACTCAAGAATACTTTATTACCAGAGGTGTAAGTTAGTGGTAAAAAAAGAGATGGGTAAACTATATTCTGGTGGACGCACGACGTGGTCACCAGGTAAGGTGAGCCACTGCCTACCGGTGTATGTGTATCCTGATAACATTGCTATAGGGAGGCCTCTGACATTAAGCCTTTTTAAGCCGACATTAAGTAAATCTGCCATTCATTTGTCTGAGTAAAAAAGTTGCTTGTTCATTTATTCTTGAAACAATATTCTCATCAGTGTTCAATCAGCTTTGATATTTAAATCACTTTATTTTAATATCTGCACCTTTAAAGGGCATCCCTCTCACCCAATATTATTAAATGTATGCTTCAGCTTTCATTTTAAATTCTTAAATTTGATCAATAAATTAAATTTATTTCAAATAATAAGACACTATGACACTGTTAGACACTGTTACCCTGAGGGGTTGATCAAATTAAATCATTTTACAAAATCATTTTACACTGAAAAAATACAATTGCATAAAATAATGTTATGAAATGTATTAAAATTTACATAAGAAACTTGGAAAGAATGATACTACTTTTAAAAATTTAACACATTTAACACTAAACTGCCAGTAGGTGGTGGCAGCGACCGTCTTTAAAGAGTGAGTCATTGATTCATTCATTCAGACGAATTCTGTTCAAACGGCTGATCATTCAAGAATGAAAGCTAGATGTTTATAAATGGGTCATTGAATCTTTGACTGAAATCGATTCGTTCAAAATGCTGAATCATTTGGTAATGAAAACAGGTGGAGTGGAGTGTTCCTGTGAGATGTGCCGTGGTTCTGCTATGATTTTTGTTTGGAACTATTTTCGCTGCTGAAACAGAACAAAAAACAGCCAATATTGCATCTAAAATGTAAGTGATTTAATTTTTACTGTTTATTGAAATGTTGTAGGAAATCAATGTCACATTTTCAATCGTGATGGTGTTCAGGAAAAATAATTGAGGTTGTTTAACATGTTAGAATTATAAAAACTCTATTTAGATTTTTATAGGCAGTAGCCCATGTTGTTAACTGAGTGTTCCTGCGCTCATTTGTAGTGATGATATGTCTCTGAGACCGGTCTTGGTCTCAAGAGCACACTTTACAGTGGTTCTGGGCTTTGTCACGGTCTTGTCACAGGTCTTGACGGTCTTTGGTCTTGGTCTTGTCTTGGTCTCGGACCTCTCGGTTCTTGTCTAGGTCTCGCTGTCTCAGACAGACATAGTGGTCGGGGGATTTAGCATTACAATACTACAATATCCACGACGAATCTGCAACAGATTGAGCGCAGCGTCCGAGTGAAAGACACGGTGTGCGCGAGCCACACGAAAAAAACACTGATCGCAGCGGCAACGAGCACTTTGATCACTTGATTTAAAAAAACACATATCAGTGACATGATGGGTTTTAACCATCAGGGGTTTTAACTTTCATTCAGGAGATTTTGGGTAACTGCACAACTGACAGATGACTTTGACCAACGGTGTGTGTGTGTGTAACCATAGCGACAAAACAACCAATTTTCGGTTCCTGCACTTAAGCTTATTATTTCGTTTTTAAAAATACATAAATATTTTTTAAAAAACACATATCATGTACAGTTATTGATTAGTATCTTAGTAAAACACATATCAGTGACATGATAGGTTTTAACTTCATTAGAGAGATTTTGGGTAACAGCACAACTGATAGATGACATGATATCACATATCAGTGTTATTGATTTATAAATCACATATCTGTTATTGCGCCGTCATTCTAAAAACACTGCACTGTTTCAAGGTATCGCATTCTTCAAGGTATAAGTACATACTTACAACATGTTTTCTGCAAAATGTGGATTCTGTAAAATTCATAAAGTTCAGAATCCATTCTGAAACTTTTATAAATTTAAAAGTTGCAGAATGGATTCATTTGGAGACTTCGAAATTGGCAGAGATATAGCACCGGCAATGTAAAAAAAAAATCTTACAAGTTATTGCTTAGCTTCAACAACTCTAGTCTATTTTTTGGTCTCAGTCTTGGTCTCAACTTGGTCTGTCTTGGTCTTGGTCTTGTCTTGGTCTTCGATACCCTCTTGGTCTTGAGTAGTGTCTTGGTCTCAAGTTTCAGCGGTCTCTGACTACAAGTCTACTCATTTGTGTAGATTTCTGCTTAGAGAGGCTGCGCGAACGTCAACAGTGCAACCTTACTGTCAGTAATAGTCAACAACACTGACAGTAATGCAGTGCAATATGAAAGAGTTCGTCTTAGGTTTAACGACCTATGAAACTAATAATTAACAATATGAAACTAAAACGACAACAAGCTTAATTTAAAATGTCTTAGGAACTACATGCAGGATATTTGAGAGGTGGATAAACGCTATAGCTTGTTTTCATGTGGACGACAAACGCAGATGGAGGGCAGGAAGTGAATCTTCTATAAGAGGAAGCACTATAACACACTCAAATGCCTATGTTTTAGCGTTGTTTATGGTAGCTCAAATCGATCAAACCACGAAGAGTTTTTATTCGTGTGCCAAAAGTTGTTCATAAGGGGGAAAATACAAGAAATGGACAGAAAAACACCGGTAAAAAATGCCTTGTAAACCTAACACGTCCCTGCGGTCTGGAGGAGCCAGATGGGAAAATGCCTGTGTGTTTGTACAGTGTGCAGTGATCACTTCTGTCAAATGTGAGTTAATACATTATTTATGTGCCTTATAATTACATTATTCTGGTGTTTAAATACACTTATGTGGCTGTTTGTGTACGCGTATCAGTTTCCGAAACTTTGTAAAGTCAAAGCATGTCTGTGAAGACGAGGTAGTTGCTGATATCTACAGCCTCGAATGGCAGGCAAATCTCTCAATTCATTTGAAAATCTGGTCCTGTTCATAACATTGAGAATAATCACGTACAACATGTTTTCGATTTCTGTTTATATATTTCTCTTGTAATAGCGTCTAAAGTAGTACAGTAGGACTTTCCTCCATCTCGTCTATTGCGCTCTCCACTCCTTGCCCTCCATCTGCAGTCGCGCGTAAACACAATCCACGTGACTGCAAAACACCTATTGAGAGGTGGATGAACCGCACTTTGGAGGTGGGTACAGCGCTATTTCTGAATTTGTGGAGGTGGTAAACGGCGCTTACGTGCGTTTAGCCTCCACTACATCCCTGTTTATTACTAGAACGAAGTAAATATACATTAATGACCACATATATTTTTGAAAGAACTAAGTGTTTTTAGCTAAAGAATAAACTAAAAGAGTTACACAGTGAAGCTTTAAATTCAACTTTTAAAATGGCACTTACTTAAATATGACCCCTGGGTTGGGTCTGTATATATATATTGCTCTCACCGTTTTGCTCTCGTCGTCCATTGCTTTTACAAACGCTGAGGACTCACAGGTGCAAGAGCGAACGGTTTCGTCCCGGCCCTCGCGGAACATGCGTGTCATGGATGATTCATACGTCAGACAGAATTCACCCTTGTCCTACACCAACAAAAACAGCAGTAAACTTAATTGAACGTTATGTTCTTAATAAAGAGAAACATTTTTGCAGAGGGACATTTGTGTGGCTTGTACCCTGTATTGAGCTAGTTGCAGTGCTAGCTGGATGAAAGCATCCGGACTTGTTCTCTGCATTTCTTTATCAGGCCCTTTCCAAACTCATTAATAAGCAGTCGTGTGAAGTCCACATCGTCAGCAATTCCCTTGGCAATCATGTAAGAACCTTCAATAATCTCCTGGCACTGAGAGACACAAGGAACTTCAATCAGGATTTATAATAAATCATCAAGCATACAATTTTAATTTGTTCAATTTATTCATCTTTAAAATGAAAATCCATGTCAAGACCTAAGATGGAAGGGTAATTCATACCGCTTTTGGGATGTCCCCATTGTAGTCTGGTCAGGGGGCGCAGGCTTTTGTTCGATGTCTCCTTTGCAATGTCCCTCTGCAGTATGTCCCGAAGTGGAAACAATCTGTGGCCGAAACATACTAAACAGAAAGTTGTAATGGATGTTATTGTTATTTATTACCGCTGATTAGTGTCATTTAAAAATAAGATATTTAGAATTATTATTATTCTTGTTTACCTCCCACAGTATGTCCAATGATAGGGGAGTCCGCCCATGAATGCTCAGTGTTGACGCCCATTTTACCGTTCTTGTAGACGATCAAAGTGAAGGATTTATCAAACCACCGACAGATGAGAAAGATGGATCAGTTAATGTAATTTGTATGAGTTCATGTGGTTTAAAGTGATGCAGATGTCCTCTGTCATGTTCACCACCACTATGAACTACCTGGTAATGAGACAAACAAATGTGTTGATCTAAATACAAAGTTCTGTCATGAAACTCAAGATGGCGCAGGCTGATAGGCAACTCAATTTGCTAGCTATCACATGTCATCTAAATAGCACAGCTGACTGGTTGCTATTGCATCAGCAGCCTATGAACTTGCTTCTTAACTTTTCAAATGCTCTGGCATTGTTTGCTGATAGCAGTCTCATGCAACACACTTTCAGAAACTCAGGGATGGGCATTTTTCTAAAATATTGCATTCGAATACTTTGGGCTCATAAAAATAGAAATATTCGAATATTCGATTTATTTAAATTATGTTTAACGAAAAGACGCTTATTTTTAAGTTTTTTTATGTTTTTGTCACCATTTCTTGTACAAGCTTACAATTAGGCAATACACAACAAGCTTACAATAGTAATTAAAGTTTTCTTTTAGTTGAAAATATTAAACAGTAGGCCTATGAGTAAACAAAATCTATATATATATATATATATATATATAAACATTATTAAAGAATGCTCGAGCAGCGCGAGCGAAAAAGAGACCGTGATTATCGGTGTTTATATTGTTTCACGTTTATGTTGAGAAAAACAATCATCTAACCGTTACATGCAGGGCGCGCCAGCACTTTATGCTCGAGATGCAGAAAAGATGCTGCGCTGACAGACGTTTCAGAGACACAAAGAGAACGGTGTTTCTAACAGCACTTTGCATTTTCTGTTCTTAAACCGGTCTCCTCCAACGGAAACTTGAAATAAGTGTGTCTCAAAATCATTTTGCTAGTAGATAAGTTAACATCTTTGACTGATGCAGGGTCCAGCTGCGCTTACCTACAGTTGTGATGCAGTGATGAACAGCTGTCTTTCCTCACTCGACTGTTTGGATTTCATGTGATTTCTCATGGTGATGATATCATAACTCAGATTAATTAATTAATTTGATCAAAAGTAATTCCGTTTAGTAAGATCCTTTTCAAGTAATGTTAATTCCAAACTTCGCGAGGCAGACGACAACATTATGTGATCAAATACAGACAACTTGTTAACACACTCCACAGTGCCATCCAGTGCATTTAATTGTAACTGCGAGTTAGTTCTTAGGATTTATCATGGACTCACTGCATTTACGGCCAGCAAAGCAACGTATTCAAAATTCGAATAGTATTTTATATTTCGTAATAATAATTACATATCGAATATTCAAATATTCGTGCACATCCCTATCAGAAACCCTCCTTCATCCCCAGCTCCACCTGTATAGATCTGCCACAGGGGTTATTTCATGTATCCTATATGTGCAGCAGCATCATTTCTTACATGCTCACTGTCACAGCAATGTTGCTCTGCAGTAGCAACAACAATAATCAACATCAGCAGCGTAGCAAATCTATTTCCACTCAGACCAAATACATTAAAGATACATTAAACATTTGTATTAAACATAAAAAAACAAGAATTTTTTTATTATGATAAGCAGTGAAATCGACACTAAAATCCAACTGAACAACATAAATAAAGTGGTTTTAGAAAAAAAAACCTGAGCTTCTAATGCTTGGAGAGCTCTGTTATTTGTTTTGCAAAAATCCACCGCTCCCAGTTCATCGGGTCCAATCAGCGCAGGGGGATGTGAGATCAGACTGTCAGTCACAGGTCGTGCACACGCCACCCCGCGCAAGTTACAATCGGATCAGTATTTTGAAAGGTGGAGATTTCTGTGATTTAATTGGGTTCAAGCTGCATGCAGAGCTTGCAACATTTCTCTTTCGACAGGAAATTACGCTTTATCAACCAGTTACTTTATGTCTTAGTGTTACCTTAGTAATCTAAGTAGCCTATGTTTGACCAAATGTGTTCGTGTGGATAGCTTACGTTAGCACTTTTGAGCAGGTTCGTTAGTTTAGTTTGCACTGAAATCCATGTGAACCTATCGCTGATGGGTAGGTTTAGGGGCGGGGTCAGGGGTAGGGTATGGTATCGCTAAAATTTTATCGGTATTACTACTCTTACCGATACTGCTTATCGAATACGGTACTTTAACAGTATTCTTATCGTTTCTTTTTGGTGTTTTTTTTAAAGAATTAAGAACATAATTAACTTTATATTTTGAAATGTAAAAAAAGGTAAAAGAAAAAAGTAATGCTCTACCAAATGAAGAAAAAAAAATCTATTTGTTATGCCGCAGTGTGCAGGCTTTTATTGTTTTATATACAAAAGATAGGACATAAGTGCAAACACAAGGATACAATTAATCAAAGATACAAATTATACACACAGTGCTTTAATTTTAGGAAGGTCTACTAACATTACTTTTTAGGTACATTTTCCGTCTGAAATAAATCAAATTTCAAGTAATCAAATGTAAAATAGCACTGGCAGAGTTCATCATAGATAGATTAAATGCTACTATTAAATGTAAAGTTCCTCATTCAAGAGCTGTGAGTGATTTCTCTCTTGCCTTTTGGTAGTTCCCATTTGCATTAATGGCTAATTCGTCAGCAGGTTCATTAGTACTGCTGCCCCTTTAGATGTACTCCGATCGCGGATCTAAATAGGTAACCTGAAGCACTATCATTTTCTCCCTACTGTTTAACTTCCATTTAAGACCCTAATTCGTGTTCAAGCTGAATTCTATAGCCTGATCATTTCGACATTTTTAATGAACATATATTTGATAGTTTAGGACACACGAAGCCCAAAGTAGGCTATAGCTCTTCTCTGTCTGGTCACTGTCCGTTTCGGTGCGTGACACCGCGCCTTGTGAACAGCGTCTCTGAAAGCGCAGAAGTTTTTGTGTTTTTAATAGGCATTTCCGATCAAGCAACAGTAGAGACAGCATTCTGCGACAACCGCCGAATCGTGCCATGATTCGTGATCGGCACTGTTTGGGGTTCAGCAGGGAGAACTGACAGCGCAGTGAAAGGGAGTGAAGGGAAGGAAGTTGGCGCTGGACAGATGCGTTCTTGCCTTTAACAGTTTTATCTCAAATATCTTCTTTTTATAATTTTCTTTGGAAGCCGAAAATCTAAGATTAAATTAGAACAACATGCCAGATCTAAAGTGTAACGCACGTTTATTGTTTTCTAGTAGTCTGTCCTCATTGTCTACTCATTAAGCAAGGGCTGTCGTCTTCCTGTGCGCTGCTGTGGTCTCGCTTGAGGGATCCGCCCTCTCCTCTCTCTCCTCTCTCTCTCTCTCTCTCTTTCTCTCTCTTACTAACAGTCGATCTAGCAAATTTGGCTTAAAATGGTTTTAATTAACAGATAAAGTTCATATATAGAAATGGCTGGTCAGATATAAACATGTTCAAGATAGAAAACATCTAGGAATAATACATAATACGATTTCTCCAGTACGTCAGCAGACCAAACCGATAACGTCCGAGCTTATCGATACAGCGGTCTTTCAAAATTCAGCACCGGGGCCCGTCTAATACCGGGTTTCTGTACCCACCCTGGCAGTCAGGGGTAGGTCATTTGTGCGAATCATACGAATTGGCCAATTCATAAAATATGTAATATCAGCAAAAGTCTTACTAATTCGTACGAGCCAGGTCTGAGACGAATTGTTACAAATTGGCTCAGCTGGTGTATGAGTACCCGATACCCGTGAGATTCGGGTTGTGGATGAGACAGGCGCATTCAAGAAATGTTATGACAGGCTTAGACTAACGGTTGTCTGATCGTCCTGTAAATCGATACAAAGGTAATGTCTTAGGATGTAAACAGAAATATTCTAGGACGTGGAACAGGAATTAAAAGTAAGACATTTTGTATTTATGTTCACAGGCGTCGAAATTTCGGAGCGGGTGCGCGCATAATGATAATCACTTCCCGCAGGACTCATCTATAATGTGGGATATCCCAGCAATACCACACAGAACACAAAATCAAATCATTCTTTTAATAACCATCTGTCATACAGCAAACTCACACACAGCCTGAGTGTTCAGCACTGCCGCGTCCTTCCAATTCTTCTCTCAAAATGTGCCGTGGAAGCCAGAGCATTGAGCGCTGCTACGGATCACAAACACACCTAGCTCAGAGAGCTCGGCACAGGAAGGAATATAGCACAGATATTCGGGCCAGTAAGTGCATCGTGAATGAAGTTTACCATTTGGCACGTCCTTTTTAGACTCTACCAGTTTAAACATTAAAGCGATTATAACGGACCAGTGCACGCGCTGCGCTCTGGGGAATGATTTCCCACAATATGCGCACATTCAGAAGAAATCCGCCTCAAGAGCAGCTGGCCAGTAACAAAACGTTATTTTTTCAACGGATTATATTGCTTTAACACGCAAAAGCTGTGTCTATTTCGGGCTTTGTCAGCTAATAGTTTAATTGCATTTGTTTAGTAAGCATAGGAAACGCATGCCCACGTGAAATGTGAACACAGAGGAATCCGCGACTCAGCTCATAAAGTGACAGCAAACAGTATGCTCTCGGTCTATTAACTTTTGTCCAGTTAAAACGATAAAAGAGAGCGTTTAAGTTACGTAAAGTACCAGGATTAATAGCCTACGTATTAATTTATTCAGGACTAAAAATACTATCCAGTGTTATTTTTCCATTTGATTTCTTTATTCAGTTCTTCTGTCTATGAATAATCAGTGTTAGATCCTATTCAAAAACTTTTCTCTTTATTTCTTGTATCTTTATTTCTATTGTTTTCATTTGTGCAACTCTTTTTCAATTTTATCTGAACAATTTGAATCAAGCTTGGTGTCTGTGTAGTTCTTAACAGCATTAACCCTATTGTAAAAATGCAATGAGCGCAAACATTCAGGGCAAGATCAATAATAGTATCATTTTGGTTTGGCAAAAATTAAGGTATTTTTTAAAGTCACAGTTGTTAATATCTGTATCTGTATTGCATGTTCAAACTTTAAAAACTATCCCACACTTATCTGGATAATAGAATTTTTCTACTGGAAGTATGAAGGTTTGGAAATTCTCAGAGAAATTGTACCAGTAATGCATTAACAATTTTACTAAGCTCATATTATTTTCAGTCATCTGAATCGTTCTAGAGCTCTGTCGACCAGCTACTGGTAATTATAATAACAAAGTACAGAAGCAACATTTTTAATTCTTGGTACGGTCTAGCATTCACTTTAGGACGGCTTCAAATTGTTTTTCCAGGACGGTTTCCAGGACGGAGGTGAAAAAGTTAGCCCTGCAGCCCTGGTGCACGCACTAGACGAAGCACAAACTATGTGGGAGGGTATTCGTTATGATAGTGGGGAGGGCATGAGAGTTATAAACACTCAAATATTCCATTACCATGCCATCTCTCAGAGAGTTGTCATGACAAAAGTGTTATTGTCAAATGAAAACAATTACAAATAGTTTCCGTCAATTGAAATAAAATATAAAAATTTGCTAATTGAAAAAAAAAAAACAGAAATGCAGTTGGGAACTAACTGAAATAAGTTGAAACTAAAATTACTAAAACTAAAGATGAAATAGAAATAAAGCTAATATATGAAATATAAAATATGGCAAAACACATTACAAAATTACCAAAACTTAAACTAAAAATATATGAAATAATAATGAAATAACACTGTTTTTTACCTGTCATAGCACTTTCCATGCAGTGAGATTTAGCGTAGAGGTCCAGGGATTTTAAGTTCTCTGGATTCATATCCATGCGCCTCATCGTCCAGGGTCAGGAAAAACGCAGCTGTCTCGAATGGCCTCCAGAGATGCCCGGTCAACACCCTCCCTGAAGTACTTTAAACGTGCCCTGGCCCAAGGAACCCTGCATGTGTGTGTTAAAGGGGAAGATTTATATTACGTTTCTAAAACATTTATATCTTTTGTCCCCTTTATTTATTTAATTTAATTTGATTTACAACGATATTCATGTTCTTACAATGTTATACTATTATATTATTTAAATATTCTTCCTATTATAAAATATTTTTCTTTGAACTGTCTGACTGAAAACCCCTGGTTTAGCACACAGCCTCACAACTATATTACGAGGTCTTCTTCACCTGTTTCCAGCAGTCAGTGAAGGGAGCTTGGTCTCTCCAGGTTGAGGTTCAGATTTGTCATCCAGGATACGTTGAAACTGTAACTCTGAGCTCTGAGGGCCAAAGGTGGCGACCACCATAGTACAACCACACCTTAAAGAAACGGCCTCGATGGTACACCACCAAGTGCTTCCTGTCCTTCAGATGCTGCACAAAATCTGAGCATAAACAAAGGCGGGTGAGAGACCATCATGAGATGGTTTGAAATAAGCATCTTTAGGCCCATCATCTATAGCTCAAACAGTATTTAAAACATAAATGAAAAAAATCCCTTACCAGTCTCAATGCCAGGGATACGAGTGGGTGTCTGAACATCCTCTCAAACTGAAAGGAGCACATAGGGACAATCCCAAGAGCTCTCAGCTGAGAAGAGAGAACAGTGGGCATATTTATTTCTGCATGTATTTCAATGTAGTGGATGGAACAACTATTTGTATGCGTGTGTACCGGGGTGAGTTCTCCCTCGCTCTCAGTTTTCGGCGACACCTGCAGCATGGCATGAACTACATTTCCAGCTCGTGGCAGCCTGTCTGTGTGTAGGGATCACATAGAGGAAATCCTGATGGACGGAGAGTTAGAGTAATGGATATAGACAGTTTTATTTAAATAAGGCTAGAAAAAAACAACAAAACTCAACCACAAACAACAAATTTAATGCTAATAACATTTGCATTTTTTCATAGTCGTCAGTAGGTGGTACCATTGTATTTCATTTGATATGAATTTCAACAGTCAAATGATTAATTCATACTTGAAATTTGGGTAACACTTTATTTTGATTGTACACTTTATACATTCGACTACAAGTAACTTTGCAACTACATGTCAACTAACTCTCATTAGTAGACTGTGCTGCTTTAATATCTGCAAACACTTTATTTTGATGTTACTCAACAGACATTCTACTAAGTAACTTTGCAAGTATGTCAACTTATTCTTCTAACATGAACCCTAACACCTAAACCTAACTTAAGTCTACTAATACTCTAAATGAAGATTTAGTTGACATGTTGTTGCAAAGCTACTTATAGTTGGTATAATGTCTAAACTGGACCATCAAAATAAAGTGTAACCAAAATGTAAAAGTACAGGTACTTATTTTAAGTTGCTATTTATTTTGTCACCTTAAAAAAAATCAAATTCCCTTTTTTATGGGTCATTTATTTCTTGTGAGCTGGTGTAATGGTGTCCTTAAAATTATGTCCTTAAAATTGATAAAACAAACTTATATTCGAAATGAACAGTTTTCTCTTCTGGGAAAACAAATAAAATATTACCAATTTTTGTCCTAAGACATGTTTATGTTCAATTAAACCCACCTGTGTCTTGACTGGTAATAGCATGTAGCAAAACATGCTTCATGGCCTTGATGTAAATGAAAGGTTATTAACTAAAAATAGAGAAATGAGCCTTTTGATATATACCACCCCAACTTCCTGTTTCATTAGGAAAGCAGACCTATGTCAATTCAAGGGCAATTTCATTTCATACACACCATTGTGTAAAAGTTGCTATTGACCATGATGGGTTCTGCCCCTCTCAGGTAGATATACTCCTCCACCAGTCACTCACCTGTTGATACACACAATGCCCTGTCTGTTATTAGACAGCATTTATAAGAGGGTTTTTCACTGATTTATTAAAGCTGCAGTCCACAGTTTTTCCTCTTTGTTGCCATGTCTGTTTCAAATCTGCAATTGCAGTTATTCGCGAAATTGTCAACTTAACGTAAGTTGTAGATCGACACGACACAGCGCGGATGAACTCAATGTTTGAGGAGACTGTGAGGCTGTCAGTCACCGCGCCGGTGTGGATACTGGCATTCAGAATCACAGATTATTTATTTAGGAAGAATGACCAACATAAGAATTTTCATCGGAAATGTCCTCTGAAGTAGCTTCCACTTTTGTTCTGGTTCTGACATTGCAGTAAATCACACTGATTAAATCTAACAATCGCTTATAAGTTATTATATCACGCAAAGCCATACAATTATACTTTGTTCTCAAATTAATATTAAAGGGGGGGGGGGGGTTGACTGCGATTTCACTTTTTTCATTTTAAATATGTGTAATGTTGCTATTGGTGCATGAACAGTATCTGCAAAGTTGCAGCGCTGAAAGTTCAGTGTAAGCAGAGATATCATCTTTTAAAAATCAGGAAGTATAATTGCCTACAAAAACGACTCGATTGGGACTACAGCTGGGTTATATGGTACGATCACTAACCCACACATTTGCATCAACCACTCCCTCAGAATATGCAGGAAAGGGCATGATCATATTTCAGCAACTCTCACGTCGAGTGTGTTGTGTTTACCCAGCTGTCAGGTCTTCTGTGGTCGGACTTCCCACGGAACTGTGGCCTGTACTTCCGTCAACAATGGGATACAATTTAATGTTTGATTATGTTCCTGAAAATGACGATCGTAATTTAGCTCTCTGTGCTGTTTATTTTACAGAAGACAGCTTCCAGAATCTCCACCGAGTTCAACACCGGATTCAACAAGAAACTGTTACTAAAACATGAAGCAGATCCAACTTTAAAACCAGAGGCAGCAGTTGTTGGGACACAACCTGTAAGTAGGCTAAGACTTCATCATTTTACATGTATTTTGCATGTAACGTTTATAATTCCAGACGTAGCCTTGTGTTTTATTATTTTTCAAATGCCAGCGCTGGCTTTATAGTCTATCTGGTTTTTTCATGTAAATATGTTTTATGACGTTATTTTCGATTTCTATCAGAGAATTGCAAACTTGCCAACGATGTTTGTGTTTAACATTAGTAACGTTAGCCAGTCAGTTGCAATTGTTGCAAGTCAGATGCTATTGTGTGAAACAAACGTGCATAAAGTAAAAAAAATAGCAAATTATCATTCAGAAACGTTTAGTTAGAGCCATGTGTGGTGACGGTCTTGATTCTGCCTCAAACTGAACTGCAGTTCGACACCATTATTTACATCTGGACCGGAGCTCATGAACATGCTCGTAAAGGTAATGGGCGTTAACATTCCGGACAATGTGAGCGACAGTTTAGCCAATCACAACACACCGACCAAACTTAATCAATCTGAGCTCATGACGTGTTTATGAGGGAGTGTTTTCATAGAATCAGGAAGTGAACTGCTCGTTCAAGGGACAGGGGAGAGCGCGTCTGACAAATAAAGGTGAAGTTTATGAAAAATAAGACTTAAAAAAAGAAAAACCACGAATACATGTTATATTGCACCCGATAAACACAATCATGCGAAGAAAGAAAGCAGTCAACCCCCCCTTTAACAACATCAGCATTGCGTGACTACATGTAATGTCCTTCCCATATGTATCCTTGTTTTCGCATGGGCCGGTTGCAGTCTCTTTTTTCTATAGCCACTCTCGAAGTCCTGAACGAAGTCTTTTGCATTTTACAATGTATTTATCTGTTGTCACTGGTGATTGTCGTTTGAACATTTCTGGATCCACCATGAAACTGATAAGTTTAATTATCAAGTGCTGTGAGAAAAGGCTATAAATCTCCACCTCCAACATCCTCACACGCAATATAACCGACTAGCCGAGACTCCTTCTTTATGTGTACTGATGTGATGTAATGACGCAAAGAAATCCTGCGGAAATCCACCAGTACCACTGAAATTAAAAACATTATTACAAGCTTATCGCTTTGAATGGAGCTTAGGCAAGCAGATAGTTTTGAACACTGGCTGGTTATGTATTTTCTCAAATATATATTTTGGATATTTTTTAACCCAAAAAAGCTACGGACTGCAGCTTTAAAATAATACTGTATATTCCACTCATGTAGAACATCTCTATCTTTGTTTACTTACATAATTTGTGGCCCACCAGGATTTGAGTTTAAGGTGTTTTTGGAATTTGGGTGCAGGGTCCTTTTCTGAAGTCATTAGCAACAATCTCCATCTGTTTATATTGTATCATCATCCAGAAGAGGTCGAACTGATTCTAGATACTAAAACAATGAAGAGAAAAAATCATATAAAATGAAATAGCCAAAACAGAGTGCAATGTTTAATTATACACAGAACATGGACAAGTGAAGCTCAAATAAATCATGTAATATTCCAAAATAATACAATTTGTTTTATTGGTTTAATTTATGCACAATGCTATATGTTGTTTTTAATTTAAAATAAGTATAAGTAAAAAAACCCTTGACTGTCACTGTCCCACCAGCGGGACGCCTACGTTGATTTCACTATAATACATTTTAAATCCTAATCATGACAAACTATATCATTGGAAAGGTCTAAGACTCCTAAATAGATATTTTGCCACTGTTTTTGTTACAAATTATATAGGAACAGTAATAGATGAATTTATGACAAGAGTGAACCTTTGAGTCCTGACCTTTGTCACAACAAGCTGACGCACACACTTTTAATAATTGGAAACTTTGGTTTTCATGCTAAAAGTTCATAATAAAACATATAATGTAGTATTTTTCAATAAAAAATATAAAATAATCTTATCTTCTAAAAATGCTAATATATATATATATGATCCTCTAAAATATAATAATATCTTTTTTATCGCCTTAATTAAATAACATATTTTAGAAGTTATCATAAAGTAGGTATCATTTGAAAGCTTACACACTCAGAATTCATCCTGTGAAAACCATTTTGAAATTGAACGTTGCATTACCATAGAAACGGTACTCTAAATTATTTTATCAGGCTCCTCCCCTTTTGGGCATCATCATATTTTATAATTTATGGTCAAAACCTTTTCTAATCTTGACTAAACGCATATTGTCAGAAGAGTCTAAGGTTCAATTTATAACAGAATTGATTTTTGGACAGAAATGTAATCCAAAGCATTCTTGAATTATTACCATTTCAGTTTAAATAATGCATTTTAACCCCCATTCTCCAAAGGGGTGGTGACAGTAAAGGGGATAAAAGTATAAAAAAGCATTAACTCTTCATAGCAATATATTTATTAGACCTCTAATATATGACATCTGATGAAATGTTACCCTGCTGATTGTGTCATCAATGCTCGGTACTGGCAGATGGGGCAGAGATCCCTGAAAGCTGAAGAGCAACGGCCGTCGACCAGACAACAGCTTTACAAGACTCTAAAGCAGACAGAATAATTCATACATCAACCCGCTTTTCAACTGCACTATACTTAAATTTTATTTAATGAGAGACGCACCAGCCAAACTTTAGTAGAGAAGCTCATTTTGCCATGTGACTCAAAGATCCAGGCATGATAGGACAGGAGAGCTTTCAGGATGTACCGCAGAAGGAAGATGAAGGATAACCACAGGCCTGTGGCAAACAAGATGGCACTCAACACCATCTGAGTCTGAACGGTCATAAACTCACTACAAGGGAACATATTATAAATGTTTGATATTGTAATTTAACAAATAATATTATCAAAATCATGAGTAGTTCACTTTAAAAAAACTTCTGTAATAATTCACTTACCCCATGCTATCCAGATATCCATGTTATTCTTTCTTCAGTCAAAAAGAAATTTAGGTTTTTGATGAAAACATTCCAGCATTTTCTCCATATAATGGATTTCAATGGGAACCAAACTGTTCTAAGTCCAAAAGACAGTTTCAGTACAAACTGTTCAAAGGGCTTTAAATGATTCAAGACAATGAATAAGGGTCTTATCAGTCAAATGATCGCTCATTTAAAAAACTAATAACAAAGTTTAAGTTTTATAAGCTCAAATGCTCGCGCTTGCTCTGTTCTGTGATGCAAGTTTGTGACTCTCCTGTTCCAACTCGTCTATCAAAAATGAACAAATCTTTTTTTGTCATTTGGTTCATTCAACGAACGAAATGAACGAGTTTACTCGGAAAAAAGATTTGTTCATTTTGATGAACGAGTTCGAACAGGAGAGTCACGAACGCGCATCACAGAACAGAGCAAGGCGACCATTTGTGCTTCTAAAACTTAAACTTTGTTTTTTTTTGTTTTAAAATGAGCGATCGTTTCGCTGATAAGACCCTTATTCATCGTCTTGTGTCGTTTAAAGCAGTTTGCACTGAAACTGTCTTTTGGACCTTGAGCCGTTTGGTTCCCACTGAAGTCCATTATATGGAGAAAAATCCTGTAATGTTTTCATCAAAAACCTTAATTTCTTTTTGACTGAAGAAAGAATGACATGGATATCTTGGATGACATGGGGTGAGTAAATTATCAGCAAAAGTTTTTAAAAAGTGAACTACTCCTTTAAAGGTACTCTATGGAGTTTTTAGTGGCCTCTAGCGGTGATGTTTCAGAATGCAACAAGAGCGCTCGTGCCCGTGTGCGTGCTAGATATCAAGAACGAGCATCGCTGACCAGCCACACAGAGACTTTCAACGCAACGGTGAACTAATCACACAACATGCTGGAAACTAATGTAAACTCTATGGATGCACGATATATCGGCCACATTATCGGTATCGGCCGATAAATGATCATTTGTAATGTTATCCGTTATCGGCCCAACAAGAACATTTAGCCGATATCTAAAAGCCGATAAATAATGTATTATTTCCTTCAGCTGAGGCACTTCAGATGTGCACTGTTCAACATGATGCTATTAAATTGCTTGAAATACGATTGAAATCACTTTAAAAAGGAAAATTCAGTTAAAGTGCAAAATGTGCACACAACATTAAAATAAGAACATCATAAGTGTGTTTGTATTTGTTTGACTTTTAATGAGGAGACTTTTTTATAATCAGGCTCTGGATTTAGATTTATCGGCCAATATATCGGTTATCGGCTTTTAAATATAAAGAATTATCGGTTATCGGTATCGGCCAAAATTGTCATATCGGTGCATCCCTCAGTAAACTCCCACTGCAGGTACAATAATAGCCTACTTTTATCAGCTTGACGTTGAGCTAATGCTCTGTGCTTGTCCATGATAATGTAATGTTACAGTAAACTGCATTTAGTCTAGCCGACATACGATGTTACAGCATAAGCCATTTCTCTAACTATTCGTGTATCTTACACAATCAGCAATGTCAACATAGGTGAATGTAGCCTATAATATGAATAACAAAAATGGTTAGTGAACTAAACTGAACAGTTTAGTGTATCAGTAAGATCGTAGGAAGTGACATTACTGTACTAAACGTGTCTGGAAATGTGTATTATAAACAATATAATAGTAGTGGATGAGTGACATTCAGTCAGTAACTAGATCTAGTAAATAAAATAAGTTACATCCTAAAGCATTCGACTTTTTGTTATCCTGGAACATTCTTTTGTATTCATGTCATGTTTCATGTAGTTTACCTGCTATTTCACTTAGAGTTTACTAATATGTTGTAGCCTACTGATATGTTGCCGATGTTTGATCCGCGTTTGCGTCCGAAGTCGAATCAGATTCACGTTTTGCCTGACGAGCTTCAGCAGATAAAATTTAGTTTTTATATTTATGTGGAGTTTGTGTTTGAGTCTGTGTTGTGCTGGAGACAGAATGTTTTGGGGAGTTATCAGACTCTGTGTCGTCAGCTGAAGTGCCGTTGGTCGCATGTTGAAATCAACGGGGTTATTGTGTCCATTTCTTTTACTGTCTATGGGTCGCATAGATTGTAATAAGGATAGAGAGGCTCGGGAGCGCGCATGCACACGTCACATATGATGGATTTCGCAGGGAATCCAACCCGGAGACCTCACATATAAATATGAATATTGGCCTTCAGAGGTAATAGCAAAACCTGAAAAGTGAATCATTGCAATGTGTGATTACAACCCCTTCAAATATAGGCAATAAAAAAAGGATTCATTTTATAAAAAAAGTTACATATAGAACCTTTACTGTACATTTTAAGAAAAAAATATATATATATATATTTAATGAATATTCTGTTCTTGACAACGCTGTTGGAGCAAGATTTGATTTGATTAAACTGTGCATTGGTAAAACACTATTAATATCAAAATGCTTTCAAATATCATCTGACAATTTTATATTCAAAACCAAAAAGATAACTTGCACACCATCTACACTGAGCAAGTATTTGATTCATGGTTGTTTTTAAGCTGCTTTATTCATGCATGATGGTTATACCTGAAGTTTCCACAAATGTGTTAGTAAGTTACCTCACTGGTAGAGATGTCTTGATCCTGTCAATCATACCCATGGAGGGGTCGATTCTGGCATACATTGTGCTCATAATCGCAATGACTACGATTAGCCAGCTGGAAGGACTGGCGGGTACACACCTGTGAGTACACCATTCTACTCGAGACAAAATAAATAATATAACTTTAGATAGATAGATAGATAGATAGATAGAATAGATAGATAGATAGATAGATAGATAAGATTGATTCATTGGTTAATTTACCTTGAAGCGGATAGCACGCTTCTTCCATGATGTCACTCCAGATATGTAGATGTGTTTGAGCACCTCACGGCTCAACTGTAGGTCGATGCCATCTGGTGTGACGGTGAACTGAAATGCCACCGCCTGATGAGCCTCTGCCATTATACAGGCTTAAAGCACAGCCTGAGGAACAAGACAGGCCCTATTCAAATATATTTTGCAAACACTGCAATGTTTATGTGCTATTTTAGCCCGGATGGTGCAGTCTAGTGGAAAGATCTGGGCTACTAAGGGAAAGGTTAAGCTAAGGGTAACCGATGTAATACTGTGACACTTGATCTCAGGATGTAATGTATTGTAGGCCAAGTCACTGTTGAAACAAACATATAACTTAATAATAGTTAAAATAACTTCTTAAACTCATTAAATTATAAATGTATGTCCTTGAGGTTGAAACCTGGCAGGGGAATTTATAAACTGGATAATTATTAAAATCCATCACCACTGCCATTTTGCTCAGGTTGCTAAAGGGAAGATTTGCCTTTAATACGTTTGCTGTAAGATTCTGATTAACGACCCATAAAAATGGGTTTACTATAGAAACTTATAAAGGACATGTACAAGTCACAGAGTTCAGTTATGCTGTGACACTGTCAAGCTTATGTTTCTTTTTCCATGTCATATGACTTCAGCCAGAAGAAGTGGGGCAAAGTTGAATAGTCAGAAATAACATAGTAGGACATCTGAGAGGGCTTCAGTGACACTGGCCAAAACACACGTGACATCTGATGCATGACAGCGTAGATGAAGAGTTTTTTAAAATAGAATATGCAGCATAAAGTATTAATAAAATATGTTTTGATATTAATTTTGTTATAGAACTTTTCAACCCATACTTCGCTATTTCTGTGAACTGTACATTTTTAAACACATAATAGGATAATATAAACAATATGTACAAGTTTAACACAAATATGTTTTAACAATAAAAAGCATGTTTAAAAAGTTAACTTAACATTTAACAGTGCCTAAATATTTACTGCATTTAAAACATTTATGTTATTAACATAAAAAATATTTCATACTTGGAAGTGATAAATCTAGCAAAGCTGTAACAATTTTAGAGACAAATAGAGAAGACAGACTCTGATACAACTACACAAAACTCAGTTTGAGGCATTATCAAACAGAATGATTCTGAGTAAAGTTTTAATAAGAAATACACTGGATTTACATTACCTGCAATGCAATGTGAAGGCAAAACAGTGTCAAGTCAGATGAAATTCAGTGGATGAAAAGATCCAATTTTCTCTTAACTGGAATGTCCTCGATGGAAGCCAAATGTTCTTTACTCTTGTGCCCTTCAGTCGACGACTCGTGCACTCTGCAAGTCTGTGCTCAGTGACTAGTTATCTCCTCTTCTACTCAAACTCTCCTCGCCCTCCCTCTCTGTTTTCTTTTATTTTGTGAGTTGCCTGTTTTCTGTGAGTGTTTGCTTTCTTCTTGTATGCTTTAAATGACCTGTTACATAGTAGCCCTAGTAAATGCTCTCTCTCATTCTGTGTATGTGTAACTGGATCCTCTCAGGCAGAGTTAAACTGGTGGATGTACACTCAGTACACACTATATGATCAATCTCAGGCCCAAATCTTGTGCAGCTGGAAATATCCCACGCAGCATGCCAGAACACTCTGACGACAGTCAGAGAGACCTTATGTACATGTAGGGATGTGTCTTTGTAAAATATCCATGAAATGAGGCTTGTGAATGTGTTATGTAATAGGTCAGGCATCTAAAACCAACACATCTTTAATAAAGAACAAGGAACTTGATAGACAAACAGATTGTACATTTGTAAAGTACTTTTTTTTAAAAACGTAAGTGGTGCTTAACTGTCTGAAATCCCAATTTTGATTACCTAGAAAAGTAATAGCATGCCTCTCCTCAACAAGCTGCAAGAGTTGGGGAATCATTTATGCCCACAGCATAAAGGACATTTTACATGCAAAAAAACATACAAACAAAAAAGCTTTATCCAAAATATGTACAAAAGTAATGGTCATGTCTAACACAGTCTCATCCCAAGAAGTCATATAAGTGACGTCTTGGGACGTCTTTGACCATACGTCAATATCCACCTTTTAGGGCCCCCTAAACGTCGGTTACATGATGATCCTGGGACATCATACAACTTTACCATACAACTTGACGCTTTACCTTTAATGTCAGTTAGGTGACGGGGTAGGTTTAAGTCTGGGGTAGAGTTAGGATCCGATAACGTCATCTAACCGACGTTTGGGGGGCCCTAAAAAGGCATATATTGACGTATGGTCAAAAGACGGTCCCAAGGACGTCAGTTATATGACGTCTTAGGATGAGACTGCGCTGTCATGTCGTAGCAAGCAAACCTAATTGTGTTTTATGAAAGATTATGCCACATTAACAGGTTCTTATGGCATTCGCAACATTTTTTAAATATTGTTGTTATATTTTATTGCAATTTTAAGGTCAGATGTAGAGGTGGAAAATGCTTTCATAGCAAGTAGAGAAAGGAAGTGAAGGAAGAGGACAGAGAGACAGGGAATCCAGGTTCAGTTTAACTACAGAATTGTCCTTTGTCCCTGACATGTAGACCTCGTTATGCAGAATGGTGCCCTGGCCAATTAAAGTGGTCTTCTCGATTGCCCTGACACGGCCCCACTTCTGAGAGTCAACGCAGAAAGATGTCACCATGGTTTTAGAATTGTTCCCACCAATTACAACCAACTGACTTTCCTTAGCACCCAGGAAGTGCAAGATGGGGAGCTCGGCATTGGTGCGGGTTAGAGTGGGGAGCAGTTCACACCAGCAATCTGAAAGGAAGAGAAAGAGTCTACTTTCTAAATGCATCTCAGGGGCAACAGCTCATAGATGAACCCTGAATGCAGCCTGTTCTCATCCCAAGATGCCATCTAACTGACGCGTTTGAACATACGTCAACATCCGACGTTTTAGGGTACACTTTAACGTCAGTTAGATTACGCTATCTAATCCTAACCCTACCCCAGAGTTAAACCTACCCACGTCATCTAACTGACGCTAAAGGTAAAGCGTCAGTTATATGACGCCCTGAGGATCGCCATCTAACTGACGTTAAAGGGTGCCTTAAAACGTCGGTTAGATGACGTCAGTTAGATGACGTCTTGGGATGGGAATGTGTTGCTGAATGTTGTCCAAACCAAAGATCTTTAATCTCTAGGCTACAGTTGTACCTTGTCTTGAATTGTAGCGCAGCACCAGTTTCTCTCCGGTTCTTTGGATGTTTCCCAGTACATAGAGGCAGTGTCCCAGGCTCGTTGTGAGTGGGGAATCATGGGAAAGGGACAGGCTGAACTGGAAGTCAGTCAGGAGGAGAGAGAGGAAACGAATGCCCAGGTGTCCGTCCATGGATCATACCTCTCCACAGCAGTGTAGACACTTGTGCTGGAGTTGGGAGTCACAAGGGAATCGAGATACCAGCCGCCAACAGCAAAGATTCTCCCTTCACACACTGCTGCACTGAAGTGACGCCTGTGCTGAGAGGGATCATGAATAGTCACATTTGAATTTACGAATTTCACCTTTTTTTTACGTATTTCTGATACTTAGAAGTGAAACTTGGGTTTTGGGAATGAGATCTTTAAGGATAATCAGTTCCAGACAGAAATCTGCCCTGGCTTCGCTATACTATCTTGTAGGATATAAAGTTGGAATATGGTAAACCGGTTTGTTGCTGGTCAAAGGTGGTCTGTTGGACTTAACCAGCATGAAATTCAGCCGGTCAATTACTTAAAAGGATTAGTTCACCAAAAAATGAAAATTATGTCATTAATGACTCACCCTCATGTTGTTCCAAGCCTGTAAGACCTCCGTTCATCTTCAGAACAGTTTAAGATATTTTATATTCTGAGAGCTTTCTTTCCCTCCATTGAAAATGTATACACGGTATACTGTCCTTGTCCAGAGAGGAAATAAAGAAATCAAAAACTACGACTTTATTAAGCATTCTATTGTCTTCCGGTTACGTTGTCAAGCCGCGTTCACGAGTCCGCAGTGACGCTGCTGACATGTATCTGGTGCGTGCCATGTATTCGGGTTCAAATAAATATGGCAGGGCAAAAAAATGCAAGTCTTCCTCTGTGTCGAAATCCTTAGACATGTTTGCGAAGATTGTTTTGTTTACAGCATGCGTCCCTCAGACAGTAAACGAAGCTCAGGCACACCAGATACACGTCAGCAACGTCTAGCGTCAACAGCGTCACTGAATGCGGGATTGACAACAGAACCGGAAGATAACACAATGCTGAATATAGTCGTAGTTTTTGTTATTTTTGGACCCAATTGTATTTTCGATACTTCAAAACATTGTAACTAACCCACTGATGTCACATGGACTACTTTGATGATGTATATTTCCTTTCTGGGCAAGAACAGTATAACATGCATACATTTTCAATGAAGGGACAGAAAGCTGTCGGACTAAATGTAAAATATCTTAAACTGTGATCTGAAGATGAACGGAGGTCTTATGAACTTGGAACGACATGAGTCATTAATGACATAATTTTCATTTTTGGGTGAACTAACCATTTGAACCACTTTGAAACCTAAAGAGTAGATGATTATACTATCATTTGCAAAGATATTTGACGTTTATCTTATGGAACGCAAATGTTCTCAAGTTCATACCTTAATCAGAGGAGCTGTTGACACCCATTGATTGGTTAAGGGGTTGTACCGGAAAGAAACCATCTTGAATTCATAGCCCTTTTTTACACGATGTCTGTAACCCCCTATGAGATAGAGGTAATTATAGAGAACCGCTGTGGTGAAGCACCACTTATCTGCACAAAAAGGCAAATGTGTGAGAGAACTCCATTTCCCATCATCCCCGTCCTCCTCCAGCCTAAAGAGTCTCCGGACAGCCTCAGTTTCCAGGTCATTACTTGAGATCAAGTTCTCTTTTCTCAAGCAGCATAAGAATGGACTTCCCTTTGACCTTAATGTGAGAATCTCTGCTTTATGGTGTGGTTCCAATCCCTTGCTCAGTTGTGGAAGCTCCAGCAGATACTTGCTCAGGTAGGTTAGGACAGTCTCTTGGAGCTCCACACAGCAAAGTTCCTCAGCCAGCTGTAGATACCCCAAACAGGTGCACTCCGTCAGGGCCTGAGAGAGGGCCATCAGTAGACAATCGGTGAACCCAGAAGCCAATAGATATGTGCTTACCCGTAGGTGTTCCCCAAGGAGATCATCAGGAACACAAAACCGCTGTCGAAAGCAAAATTCTAGAAGGTTGTGGAAGACTGGAGAGGGAACATGTTCAAGGTGCACCAGCCGTTCAGATGTCTCTCTCATGGAGGAGTGGGACAGAGCCTTGAAATACTCACTGCAATCTGCAAGCTTCTCTAGATCCACCTGGAAGTGCCAAGAAGCATGACATCTTGCATTTGTGGGCCAAGATTTTCACAGTCTGTGGTTTATGTTTGCTTGTGTAGATACTCACATGGAAAGTATGTGTGCTGGTTTGCACAATCACCATTGGTCCGTTGCTCTGGTGCCGATACGTTCTGTAGTCTTGATTTGTTCTCCAGACATCTGACTGTAGGTTATCGTTATCAGACTTCTCTTCAACAAAATCTGAATCTGCTTGTCCAAACTGATCCCAGTTTAAACTACTTTTGAAGCACAAAAACCTCTGTAGCTGTTCTAAACGTCTTTTTATCCATGTGAAAAAATACATTAAGGCTACAACAATAATCTGCCATAGATTAGCCATGTTCCCATTTAGGTAATACTCTGATAGTTGAAGGATTTACAGATTATGTATACCTCTTCTGCTGCAATTTGAATTAAAATATTGCATTTGGAACTATTCTAGTCTATGATTCTAAAGAAAATCTGACTCACAATCCCAGCCAAGGACATGTCATTCCATGGTGGATGGAGAATAAGCCCAGCCTGCTTTTTTTGGTAGAACATGCATGGTTGTTTTCAAGGCTCAATATGGCGCCTGTGTGCCAGAGCTAAAGCAGTAGAGCTATTTTAAGGAATCGTTGGAACAGGAAACTAAATCTGGCGGGCCACTCTGTTCAGTCTACTGAATTACACAACACCTTAACCATGTTAGTAACTGATGATGCTTTATTACAATATAATGTACAGTATATATATTCATGTTTTTTTTATTTACTTTTGAACTGGTACACTTCTCAAATTTATTATGAAAAATATTTAGAATTATTTTGAATAGTGCATTATTTTAATAATGAATTGTATGTAAGATATGACAAATTATGGCAGACATTAAAGGTGCTCTAAGCGATGTTGAGTGACGTCACTTCTTAGGTATACTTCGAAGTATTGTCAAACAAAACGAAGGCTAGATAGACCATCCCTTCCCCTCATCCCGTCCCCTTTTGTATTCACCAAAGTTAGCACTGACTGCATTGTTCTAGCTAATTATATCCTTGTGTAGCCTGAATGCCAGCCCGAACTCCGCCCACAACATTTTTTGGTCAGGAAGTTCGGTCTGGACTCGATCCATTGATGAGTAATTATGATCAGTCAAAAAATGATCTGGCCAATCAAATTGCCAGGGCGGGCTGTATACGATGATGGACAGGTGATCTTCAGGGACGTAATCATCACAATATCAAGAGCGCTGAACTGGTTTCCCTCAAAGATGACTGACAAATATGTATAGATTCCGCTGTCATGTCTGTTTTTAATAGTGCATTAATTTTAATAGACGAACAGAAAACTGCAATCAAGGCATTTGTCGACCAGAAATATATTTTTGCCGTCCTTCCTACGTGATTCGGCAAAAGCGTAATTTATCAGCTGGCTTTGACGGTCACTAAGAAGATGGGACGTAATGAAAAGCCTGTGGTCGTTGTGGTTTCTCCTTTGGTCACACTCATGAAGGACCAAGTAAAAGAAGCAACACTCGTTATTTTACTTCTAAAAAAAGGAAGTTCTGTTGATAACTGTGATATGCAAAGTAGTTGACTTACTGCATTGCTCTGATTGGTTGTAGGTCTATCCAATTGAGTGCAGTTTTTTTTCCTGGTTCGGTTAATCAAAGCCCTCTGGAGGAGTTTCAGACTAAGATTCTGAGCAGAATATGAGTATGACGAAGTCAGGCTAATCCTGACTAAAACAGAGCTAACTGTTAACAGCCTGATGTCGGATTGGAAGCCCTTCTGCTGGCGGAGTTCTCACCACCTTTCAAAGGCTTTCCCAATGTAAATTCGGTACTTTGCGTGTTCCTTCTCCTTTTTACATCTTCTTTGCATTTTTGCAATCTGTTCATCGGAACGTTGTCTGTTTGGTCGTGAGTCGGCCATATCAAACTTAAGGAGAACTTCGGCAAACAATGAACCTTTGGTCTAATAAAACATTGGTACCTAGTCAATCGTTCTCTGAGATTTGTTTTCATGATAATCGAATGTAAAGAGTTTTATCTCTAAAAACTGTTTAGCGTATAATGTTAGCACTGGGGGCATTGACTAAGTAAAAAGAAATCGCTAGTTTATACCACTAACAAGGCTCAAAATAGCCCCACACTAACGCAGTAACATAATGAGGGTCCATACATGCAAAACGAAGCATTGAGAACTTTGTGAGTGTACAGACCGTTTAATAACAAGATACTTTATAAAGACAATTCACTTCGTGTATACACAGCAGGCGCCATCTTAGAATATAGTCTCGATAAGTCGATCCCCGAACGTCGTGCTGAGTGATCTGAACTGTATGAAGTTCAGCGAACTTCTGAACTGTATGAACGGCGTTCGGGGATCGACTTATCGAGACTATATTCTAAGATGGCGCCTGCTGTGTATACACAAAGTGAATTGTCTTTATAAAGTATCTTCTTATTAAACGGTCTGTACACTTACAAAGTTCTCAATGCTTCGTTTTGCATGTATGGACACTCATTATGTTACTGCGTTAGTGTGGGGCTATTTTGAGCCTTGTTAGTGGTATAAACTAGCGATTTCTTTTTACTTAGTCAATGCCCCCAGTGCTAGCATTATACGCTGAAACAGTTTTTAGAGATAAAACTCTTTACATTCGATTATCATGAAAACAAATCTCAGAGAACGATTGACTAGGTACCAATGTTTTATTAGACCAAAGGTTCATTGTTCGCCGGAGTTCTCCTTTAATGACTTAATTCATGATTCTAACTTCCCTCTTCATGCTTCTCTCTCCTCCACAAATCATTCTTGTCGGTTTTTGGCTGGAACACTCTTTGTTTTGTTTTTGTGGAACGGGTTGGCCCAGTTTGTTTTTGTTGCCGTTTGTGGATCCTGGGCTTTCTAAAGAGATCGCTTTTTTTTCCCCACAGTGGGTTCAGGGGACAGGCAGCTAGCAGATAGTGAGGAGATGTTTACTCTAAGTGACAAAAACTGCTTAGAGCACCTTTAACAAATCCAAAACAATTCTCCAAACAACTGAGAATTCTCAAAATGAACAATTATTCAAAATCTCAACAATTCATGGGTCACCAGTCCTTGAAATTGTATCCATAACCTTTTATGCTATTGGCTCAGACCTTTAACCTTTAAGATATGTCTGCATGTTTTTTTTATGAGCAAAATTAATGGATAACTGCAGTGCAAAGGAACAAACAAAAATAGATTATTATTATAATTATTATATGATATACAGCCATTCAAAATCATGACAAAGAAACAGTAGCAGCTTATGTTACATTCTGAAATTATCATGGACCGAGTTAAAACAAAAAAATAGATGTACAATATATTCTCACACTTTATAAAAAAGGATGCGACATTTCGTGATATTTTTAAATTCTGGAGGAGGAAAAATTAACAAGCTACTACATTGTTTCTTAAGATGACAGGGCAAACAAACTGTAGTATGAAACTAGGACACAAAAATGAGACGAGGACACAGAGACAGAATTTGGACCCTGTGGTTTACACCATACTAATGATGGACAAATTGATTCTTAATAGATAATGTTGACCACATATATGTTAGATAAAATGTAAACAAATAAAATATTTAAAAAAAATGCTGCTAGATTAAATTAATTTACAGAGTGCATTGTATATTGAAGTGTTACCAACAGCGAATGGATGGATTATATCTAAGGTCTTAATCAAACCATTAAATTGCAGATCATTTGTAACTTCGAATTTTTGCAAGGGACAAAACAACTATAAAGCCCTACAAAATTAGTCACGATTTCTTTGGACTTTTTATATAATAATTAGAATGTTCCCCAGGTTTAACCGTTCTTTAACAGTCTAAATTGTTTTGTACTGTGCCCTTCCATGATTGGTTAAAAAAATCATTACTTAAACAATATAAATGATGCAAAATGATATCCTGAAGCAAAATCTGCGAGTGCCATTTAGGAAATGAGCTTCTTCTGTTTGAAGTACGTGTCAAACCTGTGCTGTGCGTAGTCCTTTAGAGAAAAACAGAAAGAGATAGAGACAGAAATGAGGTGAAGTTTCACATGACTTCAGATCAATGACGAACAGATTTGTTCTGTACACACTGCTATGTTTACTGTATAAATAACTATGATGCTGTTTGATTGAGCTCTCAGAATCAAAGATTACTTAACCATTTCTGGTACATAAACTACAATCTTAATGAATGTATTTATAAAGTGAATATTTATATTTTTAGGTGATGTACTGGTCACCACTGATTAATTAGGGCTTCAAGTAATTCCATTACAATTTAAATACATTGACAGTACTAAATAAATCATCGCACAAGGATTAGGAAAATGTTTATGAGGTTTATAATCTGTGTGTTGTGATACAATTGTTATATTTTACCATGTATCCAAACTCGATTTTGGAGATCTTGGCTTGAATAATGGACCACAGACCCCAGAGGAAATGAGAACGCAAGGGCAAACCTGTTTGTGCACGTGTGATTTTTTTTGAGAGATTAGAAAACAAACAGATAGAAAGGTTACTAGGTGGAGGGGAAAATTCATCAAATGGTACACAATGATGTTCTTTCCAGGTTATGTCAATAAAAGTTTGATAGTAAATGCGTTTCATACGGCTTCGCCTCAATGATCATTTCCTCCTCTATTATGGCTTGGTCTGCAGGTGCAGTTCCCCCCCTTTCTGACAGATAGTGTCTGATGAAATGTAACTGAAAAACAAAGACTCTTAAAATACCTACAGACTCTTAAAATACCTATATCTACAGGAATAGATATAGGAATATAGGAATATCTATAGGAATATCTTCTTTCTTTAAATTCATTAATTATATTTAATATATTTAAAAAGACTGACATTGTCCCCTGCTTGATGGCACAATTAGCAAATTTCTAATGACTTTGGATTCAGGATTAAATTCTTGGACAATTAAATATTATGCTGTTAAATATTAATATTGCGTGAGTCAGGCTGCTGACCTCCGCATGTAAAAGTTATTGTGATAACCTTTGACACACTTTTTATGTCACATCAGTTCCAAAACATTCCACTAGATGGCAGTCATAAAATTGTATCCACATAATTGTGTCCAACACAAATGATTTCTTACAACTACTTGACAAAGGTGGACAAATATCAAGAAAAAAAAACAGAAAAAAACCCAACAACAACAAATCTGGGATAGAATCGTTCCAAGGTTTAATTTTTTTCACACTTTTATGTCCCTATAAATTATTCCTAAAAACATTGGGAATTTAAAAAAAAAAATCACAATTAAGTGATTATAACAATTAACATGAATTTTTCTACATTTTTCTTCATCTTTTCCTTTAATCAAAATGCTTGATACAAAGCATGTTTAAAAAAATAATGATGTACCTAATTTTCATTTTATAATGTTCTCAATTTTAATTTTACTATTCATAAAGATGCTTTGGAGTGATAGTACGCAACATCTAAATAAAATGAAATTGTAAAATTTGTTTTTCAGTTGACAGCTTGTCAGTCGACAAGTTGACCTTTTTGGGTTTTTTTTTTTGCTCGTCTAATGTTTTGTAATATCAAGACAAATAATGATTAGGCTGTAATGTGTGGATGGGCAGGTAGTGACTCACCTGCTGTTGTCTGTTAGGATAATTCTCCACCTTTGCCTTGAAGAAGGGCCACTGGTCATATGTGTAGTCATATATCCATTCACAGAAATGATTTCCAAAATCAAAGCCTCTGCAAAATCAGAGTTCTTTAGAGCTGCATTTATCATATATAATAAAATAGTATGCAGATGTGGGCTAAATAAGGTAGATTTACCTGTAGTTATAACTGCTGTATTCAAAATCAATAAGCATTAGTTTGTCAGATGAATTTTCTCGCCCATCCAACATAAGGATATTCCCTGAAAAACAAAGTATGATTTTATAGGTGAAAGGGCAGATGTGTTACATAATGGTACAGCGTGACAGTGACTGATAAACCCGTATCAGATTACCAGATTAGACAGGACACTACTATACGTGTATTAATCCAAATGTGCGATCATTTACCTTCCTGTACATCATTATGGCAGAACACAACAGGAGAGGGAGTAGCTGCCAGCAGTGACCTGACCGAGAGAGAGAGGCGGCACATGATTAAGTGTTACTTTTTCACATTGCACTTATAAATCTGCTTTTAAAGTGATTGTTTTCAGTGTTTAAAAGACCATTGAACAAAAAGTGCAGCAATGGGCAGGAACGCACACACACATACAGAGCAGTAGGTAAGAATTTGATTTAGATAAAAGTTACACAATCACGTGTGCGTGTTTGTGATTGACAAAGCAAGCTGAGTATGCAGAGAATGCAGCTTCCTGTAAGTGTGCCGAATCAGTGATGCCTGGAACTGGGCTAAGGGTGCTGGCATACAACAAAGCCTTTCAAATGTTTAGGGTCAGTACGATTAATACTTTTGTACACCAAGGATGTATTAATTGATCAAAAGTTATAGTAAAGATATTTATAATTATACAAAAGATTTCCATTTTAAATAAATTCTGTTTTAAACTATTCACTAAAAATACAGATTTTTTATTATAAATGTTTCCACAGAAATATTAAGCAGAATGGCTGTTTTCAACATTGATAATAAGAAGAAATTCAAACTTTTAGAATAGAAAACTTTTAGATGCTTAATGCATTCAATGACCTTGGCCGTTTACTGTTAACTGGAAGTTTAATATCACAAAATGCTTTTCATTCAACCTTTCTGCTCTTTCAATTCACATGTCCGCTTTCTCACCTCAGACTCTCCAGTTCTGCAGGAAGATCATACTTCATCAGCTTCTTAAATTTCTTAATGTGAGCTTCACGCACAAATTTTATTGTTTTAACTTGCTCCATGTACCTGTTCAGAAGGACAAAAACAATCATTTAACATAAACAGTCATTTAAAAGCGCAAACGTATACAGCAAACATAAAAAACCACGATCTGCTTAAAACTGCAGTCTGGCGCTTTCCTCTTTGTCACCATCTCTGTTCAAAGTCTGCAATTGCAGTCATTCGCGGAATTATCAACTTTACGCGAGTTGTACTTCAACACCCTTGACACGACACCGTGTGGATGAACACAATGTTTGAGGAGAGTGTGCAGCTGTCAGTCACCGTGCCGGTGTGGATACCGGCATTCAGAATCACAGAATATTATTTTTGGAAGTATGACCAACATAAACATTTTCTAGGGCTGTCAATTTTAGTCATTTAGTCAACTAATTGGTTCAATGCCGTCTTGGTTGACTGACATTCTTATTGGTTCGACCAGTTGCATTTTTTTTTTTTACAAATAGAAAGAAACTTTCAATAATTTACTCCTTGATATTTATTCCTTTATAAGCAGTTATATAGTATATTACTGTATTCTTAATATAATTAGCCCATGTTTTATCCCCAACTTAAAATGCTTTAATTTAGGCTATTTTGTAACAGAGCCAGTTTAGCGCACACACATAACACTCGGTCCGCACCTGTGGCTGGCTGCACTGCTGCTTCGCGCTCAGTAAGGGATATAGGTAGTTTAGAAGGCTACTTGTTTTGGTTTTTATGTTTTTATACACTATATGTTTTTATCTCGATGCGGCGTGGACGCACTTGGAAAAAAAAGAGCGTGTCACACCGCCACCGCGTTGCTTCCTTTATGAGCGCGCACACCGCGGCCTACATTTGAAATCAAACTTGAGCGTGCAAAAGACGTGAACAGTCCCTTTAATGGCTTTATCATGCTAACTCAATTGATTGGGTTTTCTTGATAAGTTTTTGTTTTTATTTGTACACTTTACGCATTTGAAAATAGCCTAAATAATGTAACAAAACGAAAATAAACTTATATGCGGTCCTACAATACAGCCTATTTGTTATCTACATTTGTTTTTTGTGTGTTTTTGTTTTAAAACGCCTAGGATCGGATTTTTCATTATGTGGCAGATAGCGGTTATATATATATATATATATATATATATATAATTTTTTTTTTTTTTTTGTAGCGTGTGGTGTGGTCAGGTGCGCGATTGTGATTGTCACTATAGACCTAAGACAGTGCTCCTCACTTTGCAGTTTGCAAAAAAAATCACTTAATTTGCAAAGAATTGTATTATTATTATAGTTTTATGTCTTTTTGATGTTTTTTCGTTGTTGTTTTATAAATGCTCTATGGCAATTGTTAAAAAAAATTCAATCAAAACATCCAGTTTTTTTTTTTTGGTCATTGCGCAGGACAAGACTTTGGTCGACTAAGGATTTCTTTGGTTGACTACAGCCCAAGAATTTTCACCAGAAGATGTCATCTGAACAAGTACGTAACATCCTGGCATTCTGACATTGCAGTAAATCACGCTGATTAAATCTAACAATCGCTTATAAGTTGTCATATCACGCAAAACCGTGCAAACTGTAAAATTTCAACAAAATACGTCTGTTTAAAACATCTTTCCTGAATCAGCCAAACAGATACAGATCCAAATATAAGCTCAAAGTCACTTGAGTGTGTGTAGTCCTCTGAGACAGTGCGTACGCGCTAAATGTCTTTCCGCACTCACGGCCAAAGGAACGCGGTAATTTAAGTATACCAGGCCTTAAGACTTTTACCTGTCAATGTTTACAAACAGCCATTTGGGTTCTTTGTTGAATGGCATCTCCATGCCGTGGAATCGTGCCACCTTACAGGCTATTTCAGCCGAGATCTCTGGGAACCCCAACTGCTCCGTATCGCAAACGTTCACTCTGTGGAAAAGAAGCAGATTTGACTTATCACTCTTATAAGTCAAATGTTTGATCTATTATTAAGGTTTTAAAATCACTCCTATAGAATGACTGCATTATACAAGTGTTGTGGTGTTTAAAGTTTAATTTTAAAACATGCATATAGGATCTGGGATTTTGGTGTCAGACTCACAGGCAAGTACTGCTCAAGACGGCCTTCTGGGAAAATGCCATAGAGACGTGGGCCCAACTCTCTCTCTGCTAAAATGGCAAACATCACACTTTCCAAAACAAGAGAATCCACTCCCTGTTTGTGCATATGAACAAATGATTAGATAATGATATCTATTAGTTATACAACAGTGAATCAACAACATTGGCCAATAAAGATCTTGCCTAAGATATAGACTCTAATCAGTTTGCTTTTGCAACTGTATTTTCGGTCTACTGAATGTGATCATGGTGGCCCACCTGCAGAATGGCCCCGATAGATCCGCGAGCAAAACTCTTTGAGGTTCAGTCCCGGAAGGCTGAACATTGTTTGGTAAACTGCACATGTACAGCAGGTTACTGAGTCCTCCACTGCAGGCACAAACAAAAGCAGTATAATACTTTATTCCTATTCACACAGTTTATAAGGTCAATATTTACTAAGAATAAATAGCAGATCACTGCTTTGCTGATGTCATGGATCAAATATATATATACACACACACACACACACACACACACACACACACATATATATATATATATATATATATACACACACACATATATATATATATATATATATATATATATATATATATATATATATATATATACACATACACACATATATATATATATATATATATATATATATATATATATATATATATATGTATATATATATATATATATATATATATATATATATATATATATATATATACATACACACACACACACACATATATATATATAAAGAGTTCAGATGCAAAAGCCTCTAAATGCCATTTGACATTTTCCTCTAAAATGACCATTTTTATCAAGCTTGTATATTTAAGTTCAGTAATTTCACTTAAATGACAATTAATAGGTAATCTTCATTGCCATTTAAGTGAAATTACTGAACTTAAATATACAATCTTGATAAAAATGGTCATTTTAGAAGAAAATTTCAAATGGCACTTAGAGGCTTTTGCATCTGAACTCTTCATATATATTGGCAAGGGGATAATATATGATTATTTATACTTCTATGAACTTTGATTACCCGTTTTTACCTTACTATTTTGATACGAAAGTCATGTTCTGATATAGTCTTCCAAGACCCGGACAGAAAGTCTCGGCACCAGGTGAACGCCCTCCTTCTAGTTTCCGGATCCACATCCACGTTACGCCCGTCCAAGTGTGCCTCCGCTTCAGAGTCATCATCCCCGTTAGCGCCGCGCGGACTGCCGGTTCTCGGATGTCTCTCTTCGGCCACCATCAGTGAGTCTCTGCCAGCAGATCTGTCCGAATCCGCGTCATCTTTAACGCATCTCCCTACATTTCCAGCACCATCACTCATGCAATTCACTTTTTGGACCGATTGCATGATCTTACGTGCTAGAAACCAATCCGCTCCTTAAAGAAAGTGTGTGAGAGAACCGAACCGCTAACGTTCAAACCAAGGACACAGAACCGCCCCAGAAGCAGCATTCATTGAGACTGAATAAACGCACATGCACCACTGTCACGAGCGCACAATGAAACATATAATCGCTCGCGATATCAGAACTGCAACTGCGTTTACGGCGAGAGAAACGGCCGTTGGATTAAAAAAATATATATATTAAAAAATCAATAGCTATTTTTTCCACACATTACCTCTCCTTAACTGTTACATTAACTACACAGATGTAGTAACAAACTGTAAAGGCAGTTAATTCAATATCTCCGCACCACAACTTCCACTAACGTTACTTCCTTCTGAAGTAAAACCGCTAGCGTTGACATTGCAGAATGCAGAGATACTTTAAAAGATTGACCAATCAGATTGGGAGACTGCGGCACGCGACCCATTTGTAGGTCCAGCCCCCTTAAAGCCAGGGCGCTGAATGGTCAGTTCTAAGACAACTACAATAACTAGGGAAGTGTAGTTAAGTTAACACACAGTACACAAAAGTACAATGTATGTTGAAAACTTACAGTAAAATCTAAAAATCTAACTAGTTAAATAAAGTAAATGGACTATATACGATAAAAAAATAACATTTGTAATATAGCCTTTATTTTATTTTTATTTATTTATTTTTTTAGAAGTAGGCTATAAAATGATTTATCTTATTGTTCAGAAAGGGGCATTCCTAGGATTTCTATTAAATGCCAATATATTTTCTTACAATTTATTTAAAAACGAAGATTATTTTATTTATCTGGGTTATGTTTTATTTATTAAAGGCTATTTTACATTGGTGTGTTATTATTATATTCTGTTTAGCATTATTTTAGTTTAATAGCCTATATGTTGGTGTTATCTTGTTTGTGTAGGTAACGCTGTGCTTAACTGTTACAGGGGAAAAGTATTGGGAACTACCTACATTATTAGTTTATTTTATGTAATAACGAACAGATTATCACTTTATAGGGTAGAGTGGGGAAACGCCCCCCTTAAGGAAAATGTGACATTACTGTGAAACAAAACATAAATTTGACTAGAATTACCATCCCAGTTTTGAGTGACTATGGCAGGAGTTATTTACCAAATATTAAAATTGCTCAACCTTCATAATTATTTATTTTTTTGACTGAAAATATTTTTGCACAAAGGGGGCGTTTTGCCCCAGCGGTGGGTAAACGCCCCCAAGGTGGGGTAAAATGCCCCCTTTCTTACCAACCAGTTTGCTTCATAGATCAACAGCAAAATGAACATAGTTTTTAATTTTTTAAAAGTAAAAGGCAAGTAATGCAACAACATGTGTATATCTACCTATTAATTTTTATTTTAGGAATGTACAAAATAGCCAAATTTCTAACATTTTAATTTTTGATTTCTACACTAGGCCTTTATGGGGTTGATAATTGATGTAGAATTTGTTCACCAGTATCATCAAGAAAAACAGGAAACCCTAAATAAAAATTAAACATAAATGAGAAAATTTATAGTGAAATATATTCCAAAAATGCATTAAAAGTCACTATGTTTTATTATTGGGTCTCCTAACCACCTTCCATCACTGCATCCACCAAGCTAGCTAGATAATGCTCACTTGGGGTAATTTTTTCATGTTTTGTTCAAATATCTTGATTTTACCGTCTGAGTTATACTGCATTAAAGTGTAAAATAAAGACTTTGATGAACAGAAATATGTTACTATAGTAATTACGATAAAGAGAAACTATGCCTCTTGGGGGGGCGTTTTACCCAACAACCTGTCTTTTTAAAAAATTGATTATTTAAAAAAATATAATTATATTCCCAATAAATAACATATGCTTTCAAACTACAGACTTCACCATTAATCTATCATATATCACTGTGATATCACTGTGAACAATATTCTATTAAACACTTGTTTACTAATATCTGAAAATTATAGCACTTTCCATGTAATCCTCTTCTCTTCAAATACGTCGCTGGTGTCAGCTTCTCCATGGAGATTTCTATATCCCCATTGTCAACGTAGTGCATAGCAATAGTAAAAATGTATCTTGATTCATTCTAGTGGTTATTTTGGGAAAAACGGGTGGAGGGCGTTTTACCCCAGGGGGGCATTTTCCCCCACTCTACCCTACTTTTTATACGTGTTCTGCTAAATTTCTACAAACCACAGTTTATTTATTATTTATTTACTTACAGTTGTTTACCTTTAAGATATTAGTTAATGATGTAATTGCATAGCATTTTATTAACTCTTACAGCACTATTTACTGCTGAAATGAATGGCACTGAATCTTACACACACTCACAAACAGGCGCGCACACACAGATGTACACACACACCTTAAAATCACGTTGTCAGCAAATATTTCGTCTTAAGGCTCTAGGAAACCCCACGGCCTAAACGAGACTTCATTACAGCACAACATGTTCCCTGCATTACCCACTGAGCACCACTGTGGCCACTCTGTCAGTAAAGCTTTCAGCACCAATCACTGAACAGCTCCTTTGCAGCAGAACGAGGGTTAATGATCCAAGTGAATGATTTAGGCTTTACATTTTTACATAGACACCTGCTTATCGATATGAGAAAATATACTTGATAATTAAACCAGCCTACTGCCCAAAATGTCAGAAGTGTCCCAGATATGTCTTTGCACATTTGTACAATCTGTGCATGCATTTGCAGTTATTTTTCACTTAAATATTATTAATTTACAACTACATTTACAACATTGGTGATCTGAGATAATGATAGGCCTGTCTATCATACCGTACTTTGGACCTCTTAGCCTAGTTAATGGATAATGTTATGGTTATATGGGCATATAGGCCTATTCTACTAATATTAATAGAATAGGCCTATATGCCCATATAACCATAACATTGTCAAGCTACAGTAGCCTATATGCCCACACGAAACGTCGTGCTGCAATATCTTGCGGAGCTCTCGAACGGGATACGGAGAGCAGTTAAGTACTAACTGTTTTAAAAGCTTCATCCTCTAGATGGCGCTCGGCGGCTCAGAAAACAAATTCTTACCAGTCTCATAGACTGTAAAAAATAGGGACCAGTCTCTGTTCTACACGGAGCCACATTTTAATCACGAGATTTTGATAATATTTTTCCTGTACTAAAAAGCTTAATCGTTTAAATATATACATCTTAATAATCATTTCTGACATACCGGTCAGGATGTGCACCTAGCTAGCTTTATTAAATAATTACAAAGAAACCAGTAGGTCAACGAATATGATTAGTCCATCTCGACCATTAAGAAAACTTATACCACGTGATATCAGGATTGACTTTGTTAATTTTCTAAAAAAGGAATTCATCCCAAAACGTTTTAGCCAATAATGAATGAATGAATGAATTAATACATATTTAGGATTTTTTTTTCATGTTAAGTTTATTATTTTTAATTACTATTCTTTGCTATGTTTTATTTTATATAGGCTTTTTAAATTATTTAACCTAACTGATTGCTCAATTGTTGCGCTTAACACATAAAACGTAATTTTTGCAATTCGGTCTCTATCTTAAAATTAACAACCCATTAGCCTGACCAATCAGAGACAGTCTCTGCAACTCTAAGCCACGCCCACTTATAGGACTCGTTTCGTGTTCATTGGCATTCTATCCGCTCGTTCTATTTCTATGGGATCGCATGCACGCGCCTCTGCCTCATCAGCATCAGCATCATCAGATGCGCGCAGATCACGCCAAACAGCGCACTGGTTTATCAGCAGGTGTGTGACTGAAACAGAAGATAATCGAAATCAATACATAGCCACCTGTGTGTGTTCTATATATTTGACCCTCATTTCTTTGGATCACCGATTGAACCGTTTTGATGGTTTGATTCCCAGCGGGCGTTAGCAGTCAGTGTGGCCGAAAAGGAGAGAGAATAAAGCGAGATCATATTTAATATCCGCTTCTCCAGTGTCTGTGGATGGGCTGCGGACATCTGCATCTGCAGTCTCTGTTTTGAGTCACTAAGAAGATGGCGGACAGGGCAGAGATGTTTTCTCTCTCCACCTTCCACTCCCTCTCTCCTCCGGGATGCAGGTAAGACGCGCAGTATTTATCTCAAGTATGCGCGGGGTTTTCTTTTCTGCCATTTTTATTTATATAAACTGGCCATATGTGATCATATGCGCTGTTTATGTATCTGTAATGTCCTCAAACACATCCAGAATTCAGCATCAGCATCCGCAAGCAGTGATGCTCAGCATCCTTGTGTTGTTAATGAGGATTTACACTAACGCCCTTGTTGTTTTATTATTATTTTTTAATGTATTTATTTTTTTCACGTATGCGTGTATGTAAAATAATGCACTTATGTACATGATATTGAGCAAAGGACAGACAATTGATTTCCCCCCTCCCTGGCATGTCATTGCCTGACGCATCCTCTCTGAGATATTTGGCATACTGGAAAGGCCCACGCCCTGTTGTGATGCTCTTAACTGCATTTTAATGTTTGATGACACATTACAGTGTTCCCACAATTGTGTATTTATATAGTGGTGAGTGACACTAATGAACAGTACATAATTGTGTTGTGGAGCTGCATGTAATTGCACATTGTTATTGGTATTATGCTTTAATAATTCTTAATAACATCTAATATGGGCATTTATTTGTAATTTAAGTTGTTACCTCATTCTTCTCTCACTTAATGCAATATTTTTACTACCATCCATGAGTAGCATAATGGATTGTTTTTAGATTTATTCATTTTTTGGTAAGAGGGTAGATTCATTAAAAGTGAACAAGTGCTGTGAATATTGCATTAACTAGTAAATAATTCTTGACATGTGAATGTACCTACAAAGTACCAAGTATTAGCCATTTAAATGGATGAATGGAGCCACATCACATTCGGAAAACAATATATTCTTAGTTCTATTTGAATGTAAAAATTGCACTTGCTTCTATAAGGAGCTATTTCTACCTGACCTGACACTTAAAATGACTTGATAGTCAGGTCAAGTTATATTAAATAATATGTTTCACTGGAATAAAATAAGTTAGATGTAACCGCTTTAAGTGCATTTTAGGTTATTTTATAAATTATTTTGAAAACTGTATATGCAAATTGCTTTCAGCTTCTATTGGTGCATTAAATCAGCGCAGTCTCATCCCAATTCGTCATATAACTGACGTTTTGGGACGTCTTTTGACCATTCGTCAATATACCGACTTTTCAGGGCCCCCTTAAACGTCGGTAGATGACGTAATGGGATCCTAACTCTACCCCAGACCTAAACCTAACCCTAAACCCAACTTGTCACCTAACTGACGTTAAAGGTAAAGCGTCAGTTGTATGACGACCCGGGATCGTCATCTACTGACGTTTAAGGGGGCCCTGAAAAGTCGTATATTGACGAATGGTCAAAAGATGTCCCAAAACGTCAGTTATATGATGAATTGGGATGAGACTGACAACCCGGGATCGTCATCTACCGACGTTTAAGGGGGCCCTAAAAGTCGTATATTAACGAATGGTCAAAAGACGTCCCAAAACGTCAGTTATATGACAAATTGGGATGAGACTGTGTTAGTTAAAACGAATAATACTGTTAAACTATTAAAATCATTTTTTAACTCTCTTTTGTTGGCTTGTTGGATTATTGCATTATTAAATTTAACCAAATATATGGTACTCTTGATTAAACTGCTAAATGTAAATATTTAATTGAGGTACAGTAAATGAAGTATGGTTTAGATTTAGTAAAGATGAAAGGGAAAATAGTTGGCTTAACTTGGCTAAAACTGCCCAATGAGTGCCAGTTAATTTTCATTTTCTCTATTGCAGTTATGACCTACTGGTCTTCTTGTTGCTCTGAAATCTAGTGTATTCGTGTAAGGGTATGTACAATCCCAAATCAGAAAGTTGGGAATTTTGTAAAATGCAGTAAAATCAACAATCTGTAATTTGTTCATTCTTTTTAACCTTTTTTAACTGACAAAAGTACAAATAAATGTTTTCCAATGTTTTCACTGACCAACATACACTCACCGGCCACTTTATTAGGTACACCTGTCCAACTGCTCGTTAATACTTAATTTCTAAGCAGCCAATCACATGGCGGCAACTCAGTGCATTTAGGCATGTAGACATGGTCAAGACAATCTCCTGCAGTTCAAACCGAGCATCAGTATGGGGAAGAAAGGTGATTTGAGTGACTTTGAACGTGGCATGATTGTTGGTGCCAGAAGGGCTGGTCTGAGTATTTCAGAAACTGCTAATCTACTGGGATTTTCACAGCACAACCATCTCTAGGGTTTACAGAGAATGGTCCGAAAAGAAAAAACATCCAGTGAGCGGCAGTTCTGTGGGCGGAAATGCCTTGTTGATGCCAGAGGTCAGAGGAGAATGGCCAGACTGGTTCGAGCTGATAGAAGGGCAACAGTGACTCAAATAACCACCCGTTACAACCAAGGTGGGCAGAAGAGCATCTCTGAACGCACAGTACGTCAAACTTTGAGGCAGATGGGCTACAGCAGCAGAAGACCACACCGGGTGCCACTCCTTTCAGCTAAAAACAGGAAACTGAGGCTACAATTTGCACAAGCTCATCGAAATTGGACAATAGAAGATTGGGAAAACGTTGCCTGGTCTGATGAGTCTCAGTTTCTGCTGCGACATTCGGATGGTAGGGTCAGAATTGGCGTCGTACAACATGAAAGCATGGATCCATCCTGCCTTGTATCAACGGTTCAGGCTGGTGGTGGTGGTGTCATGGTGTGGGGAATATTTTCTTGGCACTCTTTGGGCCCCTTGGTACCAATTGAGCATCGTTGCAACGCCGCAGCCTACCTGAGTATTGTTGCTGACCATGTCCATCCCTTTATGACCACAATGTACCCAACTTCTGATGGCTACTTTCAGCAGGATAATGCGCCATGTCATAAAGCTGGAATCATCTTCAGACTGGTTTCTAGAACATGACAATGAGTTCGCTGTACTCAAATGGCCTCCACAGTCACCAGAACTCAATCCAATAGAGCATCTTTGGGATGTGGTGGAACGGAAGATCGCATCATGGATGTGCAGCCGACAAATCTGCGGCAACTGTGTGATGCCATCATGTCAATATGGACCAAACTCCCTGAGGAATGCTTCCAGCACCTTGTTGAATCTATGCCACGAAGAATTGAGGCAGTTCTAAAGGCAAAAGGGGGTCCAACCCGTTACTAGCATGGGGTACCTAATAAAGTGTCCGGTGAGTGTAATTGTATTTTGTAAACAAATTTTGATTTTGATGGCTGCAACACACCCAAAAAAGACAGAGACATGTTTACCACTGTGTCACATCACCTTTACTTTTAAATACAGTTTTTAATCATTTGTGAGTTGAGGATACTAATTGTTGGAGTTTTGCTAGTGGAATCTTGTCTGATACAAGACAGCCGCTCAACAGTCTGTCGTCATCACTGCCTGATTCTCCTTTTCATGATGGGTCATACATTTTACATTAGAGACATACCTGGACTGCAGCAAACAGGCAGGCACATCCCTTCTATGGTGCAGTGTCTAGAAACCACTCAGTTGTAGCATTGCTTCCCAGGAAAGATGTCCTCTTGATGGCAGTTTATGTCTCTGTACAATCCAATTATATGCATCCATGTCAATGGTACCTTGACAATAGCTGAGTTTCAGTCACATGATTATGATGGACGAGATGGAGGAAAGTCTATACTGTACTGACTTTACACACTATTGCAAGATAAAGATATAAACAAAAAAATCAAACATATGTTGGACGTGATCCTTCACGTTATGAAGAGGAGCGATTTTTCAACTGAATTGAAATATTTTCCTGCCATCGAGGCGGTAAATATCCGCAACTACCTCGTCTTAAAGACATACTTTGACTTTACAAAGTTTGGAAACGTTACACAAGCAGTCACTTAAGTTGTATTAACTGAACTTTGACGAAGTGATCGCTAACGTTACACACAGGGCATTTTCCCATTCGGCTCCTTCCGAGCCGTAGACATAGGTTTGCAAGCTGTTTTTCCAGAGTTTTTTAATCAATTTCTTGCATTTCCCCCCTTATGAACAACAACTTTTGGTACACGATAAAAATTCCTTGTGGTTTGATCGATTCAAGTAGCCATAAATGACTCAAAACACAGGCATTTGAGTTTGTTATTGTGCTTTCTAAATACAGCAAATCACTTCCTGCCCTCCATTTGCATTTCACGCCATGGCAACAGCAGTGGCGTGACGTCATATATGAAAACAAGCTATACTATGGCAGTTTATGTCTTGTACAATCCAAATATATGTCTCCATGTCAATGGTACCTACACAATACTGCAAGTTACCTATACCGTTTGCAGTGATGCACCTCAATACCAGGACAGATGTTTGCTTTTGCACCTGTCGCTGGTGAAAGTCTGGTTGGTCCCTTTCGTCTTTGGGACTGAGAATTCGATTCCATCTTCTCCCCAAAACAAGCTGAAACATGGATTGATCTGACCACAGCAGACATTTCCACTTTCTTCTAGACCATCTGAGATGAGCTCAGGTCCAGAGAATCTCCACACAGAACTGATGTAAAGCTTTCTCCTTGCGTAACAGAGATTCAAGTGGCATTTCTTGATGCAGCGTCAGACTGTGTTCAGTGAAAATGGTTTTCCAAATTACTCCTGAGCACATGTGGCTGTATTTGACAGAGTAGCATGATGGTATCTGGTGAAATGACCATACTGAGGGCTCAAAGGTCACGCACATTAAACAGAGGTCAACAGAGGTCTACTGCCTTACCCAACAGAGACTGAGATTTCTCTGGATTCCCTGAATCTTGTGACATTAGTATGTATAGAAGATGATGAAAGGCATAAATGCTTTACAATCTCTAATTGAGAACTGTGATTTTTTAATTGTTTGACAATTTTCTCTCATGACATATAGCACAAAGTGATGAGCCATGACCCATCTTTGCTTAAAAAGACTGAGAAGCACTTTTACACCTAAACATGTTACCCTCAACTATTACCAATTCACCTGCCTACTCGTTGTGGACTGTTTCAAAATAGTTGGATAATCTTTTCACTTTTATTTGGTTTCTGTCCTAACGTTTTTGGGGTGTGTTGCAGCCATCAAAATCAGAACAACAATACAATTATGTTGGTCAGTGAAAACATTGGAAAACGTTTCTTTGTACTTTTGTCAGCAAATAAAAAGTTAAACAGAATGAATGATTTCCCTGCACAGCCCTTTAATAGCTGGCCTCCATTACACTCAACCCCCTAAGCCTCCCTTCCATCCGGGTCACGGCACCAATGTAACCCTTCCGGTTCTACACGCACTGCTCTGAAACAGATGTTTCTGGCACAGGAGGCAAGCACACTGATAAGGACGTTAAAGATCTCAGCCTCTAGCGTATGGCGCTAATGCGCCTCTTGAGGCCAGGGAAGTGAGGTTTTGAACATGATGGTTTTGTTGTCAGTTCAAACCTATTTGCTTATTTTTCAGCTGTCAACTTGTAACCTTTTTCTCTCATTGTTTACTTTACAATGGATTTGTATCCTCTCCTTGTCCTCCCATAATCCTGTCATTTCTTAGAATAGAAATTATGGGCTGCAGTTTGTGTTCTCTAATGCATCAGGATGGTATTTTAATGTAGAGGAAACACAGTCCCTCTCCTCTAAGATTGAAGTAGATTTACTGGCATGATTTAAAAAAAGGTTTACTGAAAAAGCTGAGAAACAGAGACAGAGAATGCGCCTCCGTCTCAGTTTCTTAGTTATCAGTGTCAGGTTAAATGTGCATGATTGGCATCACAAATGCGTTGTAAAGCTAAAGCTTTGGAGTAGGTCTATAGAAGCATACAAAAAATAGTGGGAAAATTATTTAAAGTCGCCATGAAATGAGGTTGAGATTTTCCTTTTTTTGGACAATTTGGCGTTTGGTTTGGTGTTGCTAACAACATGAAGGCAGATTTGAATGCCAGTTTACAGTCAGTTGTGGAGGATTTCTCTCCACCAGACTTACCACCGTTACCCTCCCATAAAGAATTTTAAAATTGAGGAACACGACGATAAGAACGAGGACAAGCGGACAAATTTTCCGGAAGGAATCACTCTATATTTATATGAGCCTCCCGCGAACCAAGATGAGGCGGCTGATAGTCGGCACACAGATGCAAACTCGTCGTTATTCCTCCTCCTTCGAAATGCAGAAATTTGAGCCAGCGGGCACGCAAACAAGCTTGTTTAGTGATTGGAAAGACGACGTGAGGAGCGCAACAAAAATGCATGTAAACACCATATTTTCTGGCTGTCAGTGACACTGACGGGTTTCTGGGAGGCGGGCCAGAAACTAACGAGGCAGACCACCCCAATAGCTTGTTTTCATATGACGTCACGCCACTGCGTTGCCATGGCGCAAAATACAAATGGAGGGCGGGAAGTGATTTGCTGTATTTAGAAAGTACTATAACAAACTTAAAATGCCTGTGTTTTGGGTCATTTATGGTTACTTGAATTGATCAAACCACAAGGAGTTTTTTTATCATGTACCAACAGTTGTTGTTCATAAGGGGGAAATGCAAGAAATTGATTGAAAAACTTGGGAAAAACGGCTTGCAAACCTGTCTACGGTCGGGAGGAGTCGAATGGGAAAATGTGTGTGTGTAACGTTAGAGATCACTTTGTCAAAGGGGAGTTAATACAACTTAAAGGCGTGATGAACTGAGAAATCAAATTTTCCTTGAGCTTTTGACATCTAAGAGGTCATCATATTATAAGTATATCCTGTAAGTTTCAGAACTGAAAACGACCTTGTTAGTCAAATAAAAGCTTTCATTGACACCAGCCTCAACAAACGACTCGTTTTTGAAAGTGTGGAAGTATGACGTCAATGACGCTGAAACCCCACCCGCTCATCAACGCCTACTTCAACACGGCCGGTTTAGCCCCGCCCACCGATTCGCGCATTCACGCATAGGTAAACAAAACCATACCTCGTGATGACAAACCGGAGCGAGCTACCAGCAATAAACATTAGCAGCTACGTTGATAAAATGTTGTGCCGTGCCTGGCTGTGGAAGAAGACAGTCGCTGCATAAGCTTCCTCTGGATTCCAATATTAGGAATGCCTGGTTAAAATTTGTTTTTAATGACGTTCCAGCTGATGAGTGTAAAACATTATCAGTATGTTCGCTTCATTTCACCGAGGATTGTTTTGTGAACAAGACACAGTTCGAGGCTGGATTTGCAGACCGATTAAGATTAAAAAAGGCGCTGTACCTTCTATATTGGATTCAACAGGAGTGGTGCAACACACTCATGTGAGTAATATTTTTATTTTAGAAATAATAATCTACTCGGCTAGCGTTGCATTGTTACAGATCGTTTGATATCTAATAATTATGTGTATGTGTCACAGTATCCGTTGTATTCGAGGTGCTGTTGGTTCATTGTCCTGCAATTCAGGATCGGACTCTGGGTCAAACATGTTTGGGCGAATCATTCCGGTTGCCATTTTACAACAGTGGTTTTCAAAACAAATTCTTCCACGTGCATCGTACCAAACGACACGACAAGAGTTGAAGCTCATTATAATATGCAAAACTGTTATCCACTCACAGCAGTGGGCGTTTGCTTCCTAGTCTTCAATGCGATACGCCCATAAAATTTTTCAAGTAGGCTGAAAACTAGGGAAGAAAATAGCCCATAACTTATTCATTTTTATGTTTTTTAATGTAAAACCCAAGTGAACGTCATAAGTTGACCTCAGACAACAAAATAAAAACATTTAAAAAGCCAGTTCATGACCCCTTTAAGTGACTGTTTGTGTAACGTGTAACATTTCCGAACTTTGTAAAGTCAAAGTATCTGTAAGACGAGGTAGTTGCTGATATCTACCACCTCGATGGCAGGAAAATATTTAAATTCAGCTGAAAAATCGCTCCTCTTCATAACGTAAGGATCACGTCCAACATATGTCTGATTTTTTTTGTATATTTCTTTCTCTTGTAATAGCGTGTAAGTAGTACAGTACGGACTTTCCTCCATTTTGTCCATTGCGCTCTTCACTGTCTGCCCTCCATCTGAATTCTGCACGTCATCATAATCACGTGACTGAAACCCAGCTCTAGCCACGCCCTCTAGTAATAGTTTTTGACCGGAAGAGAAAAGAAGTCGTTTCAAGGGGGAGGGAAGGGTAACGTATTTGATTAAAGATTATAAGGGTACATGAATTTTAAAAAAAATTATGAAGTGCAGAGATAAATAACTTATAATAAACACTACAATATTACATATAAAAATACGAATGGTAAAATTTGATTTCATGATGACTATAAATGACAAAATATACTGTAGAAAGTGGATGTCAGGTTTAAATCCTTAGTTGTGTTTTTGTTCTTTCATGTCTACCCTTTGTTGTAAATCTTACAGAAATAAATCGGTATTTGAAGACATTTTACGAGAAGTCACGGTTGTAAGCGCTCGTGGCTACAGTGCCAACAAGGGCTCTCCTCTTTTTTTCTCCGTCGTACAAAACCAGTGTTTTGATGACTTTTCAAATTATTGTGGAAAGAAAAACACTGAATGGTTTTATTCGCATCCATTGCATTTTGTGCTGTTTTAATTTTCCAGGTCAGAACGTCTACATTTGGTAGATTCAGCAGTGTATAGTGTAAATGCAAAAATCGGATACGGTTCACTTTTAAAAGATGATGTAAACGGGTTGTTAAAAAAATCCGATATAGTCAGAAAATCGGATTTGGGCATCAAGACCTGCAGTGTAAATGCAGCCTTGGTTTCATGTTTACCCTTTCAGTTTAGTCTTCACTGTTAGTTACCTTAGATACTGATTATATTCACATGTGTATATACTCTCTGTTCTGTTCAGTTCCTTGTCAGTTCTCGTCTTATGTTATTAGTGCCAGTATTTTAGTGTGTGTATTCTCTGAATATTATAGATTTTTTTGTGTCATGCATTTACTTAATGTCACAGTGTATGCAACAGGGTATTGCTTGATCTTGTCCTTAAAATTACTTTTGTTGTTGGTGTATCCTAATATAGTCCAGTGGATTTTGAGTAATATTAAATGTATTTCACTTGAATAAAATCAGTCAATTTAAATGCACATTCAAGTATTATTATTTAAATTACCAAACAAAATCTAAAATTATCTAACGCTATTTAACAGAATTTACAGAAAAAAGGACTAGACTAAACAATAGACTAAAAATGAAAAATGTGGAACATTAGTACACAGGTGAAAGGATTTCCCATTCTCTCAGGGAATGTGTAGTTCTGTGTACTTATACTATTTGTCTGTGTCTCTGTCTAAACGCGCACACGTGTGTATGTGTGTATCACAGGTAAACCGTACGTTATGGGGACAAAATGTCCCCACAAAGATGGCAATATCTGAAATCCTTGTCATTGCGGTGACCTTTTTTAGCCCCAATGAGCAAAACAGCTTATGTAACAGCTTATCTTTTAAATAATACAGAATTGTCTTTTTTGAAAATGTACAAATGTGAGGTAGGTAGGTTTAAGCTTTCTCAGATAGACACATCATATAAGGACACAAAGAGACACATAACACAAATATACTAATGCTGTGAAGTATACACCAATAAAAGCAACCTCTCCTTAAGCTGTTTATGTAAGTCTACAGCTGCTCCCTTTGAAATAAAGAAATACTATTAAAATATGGGTGTGTGCGTGCACGTCATAGCAGATTTTGAAAATGAATGTTCTGTGTTTTGCTGTCAACATCTGCGTTTGACAGAAACCTGATCAAGTAGGTAAAAACAAAAGGCAGTAATGATGTCACTGTTATTAGTGCAGTACTTAGTACTTGTGTAGGGTAGGTGAGTAAGTAAAAATAAATAAATAAATAAATAAATCATCCGCACCAAGACTGCATTTATGTTATCTAAAATACAGTAAAAAGAGTAAGTTCATGAAATATAATTACAATTTAAAAGAACTGTTTCTATTTGAATATATCTTTAAAATGTCATTTATTATTGTATTTGCAAAACTGAATTTTCAGCATCAATGCTCCAGTCTTCAGTGTCACGTGATCCTTCAGAAATCAATATGTTGATTTTCTGCCTTAAAAAAACAATTCTTGTGATGCTGAACAGTGATGCTGCTTAAAGGTGGGGTTGACTGCTTTTTTCTTTGCATGATTGTGTTTATGGGGTGCAATATAAAATGTATTCGTGGTTTTTCTTTTTAAAAGTCTTATTTTTCATAAATTTCACCTTTATTGTAAGCCGCGCTCTCCTCTGTCCCCTGAACGAGCGGATTCACTTTCTGAGTCTATGAAAACACTCCCTCAGAATCACGTAGTGGGCTCAGATTGGTTTGTTTGGGCCTGGTCGTTGTTGTGATTGGCTAAACTGTCGCTCACGTTGTCCGGAAGGTTAATGCCCATTACCTTTACGGGCGATACGGGCGGGCAATGCCAAAGGTGGATAACATAGACGGTGGATACACGTAAATAATGATGTCGAGACTGTAGTATCAGTGAGGCAGAATCAGACGGAGAAAGCCGCGATGAAGAGAGTCAAACAGAACCTCACCACACACGGCTCTTAATAAACGTTTCTGAATGATAATTTGCTACATTTTTTAACCATATACATGTTTGTTTTACACAATAGCATCTGACTGGCAACGATAGCAGCTGACTGGCTACTAATGTTATACTCAAACAGCATTGGCAAGTTTACGTTCTTGATCAAATCGAAAATAACAGTCATAAAGCATTTATACATGAAAAATACATTTACAACATTAGTACTTATACAAAATTCAGGTCCATAATGTTTGTACGCGTTTGTCTTAGACTAGTAGCCCATAAAGCCTACAAAGCCAGCGCTGGCATTTGAAAAAAATAAAACACAACGCTACGTCGGGAATTATACATTATAATTGTAAAGTTCAGATGCAAAAGCCTCTAAATGCCATTTGAAATTTTCTTCTAAAATGAGCATTTTTATCAAGCTTGTATATTTAAGTTCAGTAATTTCACTTAAATGACAATTAATAGGTAATCTTCATCACCATTTAAGTGAAATTACTGAACTTAAATATACAAGCTTGATAAAAATGGTTATTTTAGAAGAAAATTTCGAATGGCACTTAGAGGCTTTTGCATCTGAACTCTTCAATTATAGTTATACTTACAGGTTGTGGCCCAACAACTGCTGCCTCTGGTTTTAAAGTTGGATCTGCTTCATGTTTTAGTTAAAATTTCTTGTTGAATCCGATGTTGAACTCGTGGAGATTCTGGAAGCTGTCTTCCGAAAATGCGCAGCACAGAGAGCTAGATTACGATCGTCACTTTCAGGAATATAATCAAACCTAAATTGTATCCATTGTTGTCGAAGTATAGTGAACGTGGGAAGCCCGAAACACAGAAGACCTGACAGCTGGGTGAATACAACTCACTCGAACCGCATAAATATGCACATGCCCTTTCCTGCATATTCTGAGGGAGTGGTTGATGCAAATGTGTAGGTTAGTGACGTACCATAACCCAGCTGTAGTCCCAATCGAGTCGTTTTTGTAGGCAATTATACTTCCTGATTTTTAAAAGACTTTGCAGATACTGTTCATGCACCAACAGCAACATTTCACACTATTTAAAATGAAGAAAGTGAAATCGCAGTCAACCCCCCCCCCCCCTTTAATATTTTGTGGAAACTGAAACTGATTTTTTTCAAGATTCTTTGGTGAATAGAAAAGAATTTGAAATTAGATTAGAATGCTAATAAGAGGTATAGTCACGTAAATTTCTCACAACATATATAACAAAAATCTGAGAATATTATGTGACCTACCTGTGGTGTAATAAGCATGTCTAATCAGAATATTAATTTTGTTGAAAGGTTCATCTTAACTAAATTTCAGGTAGTACTGTGAGTTACGAGGAGGAGAAGAGAAGTGTGTTTGCAGAGATTTCTGGTCTGTTGTCACAGGAGGCCTTTAGAAATAGTTTGTCAACTGCGTGAAGTGTAACAAATCTTTGAATGGTGTTTGAATGACTTGGATATAAATTAACACTGCTGAAGATACACTGACGACAAGTAAACAAGTCAAATTCATTGATTGGAGAATCACTGTACATGTATATGCTTATGTGTACATATACGCATCGGTCAAAAGTTTAGGGTCGGTAGATTTTTTGTTTTTAAAAGAAGTCTCTTCTGCTCACCAAGGCTGCAATTTTTTGATAAAAAATAAAAACACAGTAATATTGTGAAATATTATGACAATTTAAAATGACTTTTATTATGTTAATATATATTAAAATGTAATTTATTCCTCTGAAAAAAAGCTGAATTTTCAGCATCATTACTCCAGTCTTCAGTGTCACATGATCCTTCACAAATCACTCTAATATGATGATTTTATGCTCCAAAAACATGTATGATTATTATCCATGTTGAAAACAGTTTTTTACATTTTTATTTCAGGATTCTTTGATGAATAGAAAGTTCAAAAGAACAGCTTTTATCTGAAATGGAAAGCTTTTGTTACATTAAACACTACCCTTTAACAAGTTTGGGGTCAGTAAGAATTTGTATTTTATTTTTGGGGGAAATAAATAAGAAATCAATATTTCTATTCATCAAGGATGAGTTACATTGATCAAAAGTTACAGTAAAGACATTTATAATGTTAGAAAAGATTCTAATTAAATAAAAGCTGTTCTTTTGAACTTTCTATTTATCAAAGAAACCTGAAATAAAAATTTTAAAAACTGTTAAAAATTGCAGCCTTGGTGAGCAGAAGAGACTTCTTTTAAAAACATAAAAAATCTTACCAACCCTAAACTTTTGACCGGTAGTGTATTACAATATTTGATAGAAAAAATGCAATCAGAATCAGCTATTCCATAGATCCATGTTCTGAATGTAAACATAGAGGTTTCAGAGGTTTTATCCTTTGTCTTTTTCCCAACAATTTTATCCAGTCTTTTACAAAATCTCTCATGACCCATCTAACCTTTACATCTTGCACATTTCTCTCCCCCTTTCTCTCCTAATTTACTGTTCTGTCTTATTCTCATAATTAATGCAGACACATACAGTCAAGTGCTGGGTTTCCTGAGGTTTTGCTTTATTAGTGTCCCTCATTTCTCAGTTCATTTTGTCTTGGAGGTGAGAAAATAACGGTATGAAGGGTCTAAATTAATTTGAAACTATTCTGTTAAAATAGTTTCTGATTATTATTATTATTTAATTCACATGAGAAGCTCCACACATTAATCAGACTTTCTCTTGATTGCATTTGAATTGAATTGCATTTTCAGTGCAAGCAACGATCCAGAAGTAACCATTGTTTGAAAACAAATCAGCTAGTGACTGAGATGCATGATTCAGCACATTAAGTCCATCTCTGATGGGATGTGTTGTCATGGTGACAGCTGCAGAGATGACCTCACCCTACTTAACCTGCCTTGTGGCTCAGTGGTGTTCAGTTAATGGTGTGACATCACCCCTTGCACAGCACAGCTACTATGGCAACAGCCAATGATTGGCAGCTATGTGCATCCCCTGGGCATGAAAAATCCCCCATCTTTCGTAATTAGGATAAATTGGTTTGGAATGGCCAACTGTTGGTTGAGTAAAAATGACAGTCGATCATGGGATGCAATCATGCATTTGAAATCTTTGTGAATTTTTGTAGCCGCGATTTACCATAAATGACCTTTTCTATTCACCCGCACCTTCTTAATTGATTTAAAAATAAAACATTCCTTATCAGCACAGAACACATGCTTTGCCAAGATTACTAGATGCTGAGTAGGGATGCGCGGTATATCGGTATTGCAAAAATACCGGTATATAATAAATTTCAAACGGTACAATATCATCATTTTGTTGAATTCGGTATTTCATACGCTGCTGTTCCGAAGTTCTAATGCGTGCACTCGAACTGACGCGGGTCCCGCGAAACCGGCAAACGAGAGGGACACGACGGATTAAACGAAGCTCATTCGAATTTCTACACACCCGAAATTAATAAATAGAGAGAGTAGTATCAGTGAATAAGGCATTACTTTGCCTGCTAAAGTAATGAGAATAGTAAAATAACAGACCTCAATGCACCACTCTGCAAACTTTGCTTTCAATAAAGTGTTGCCATGGGAGGCAACAAATCTGCCGAAGCGCTCGTCAGTTTGTTTCATCCCGACTAGTTCAAAGAGTTCAGAGATCGACGGGTGAGTTCATCATTTAACTGACTAATTTAGTGACTTTACTTGATGAACTTATAAGGCTCTATCTTGCACCCGGCGCAAATGACTTTATACACTGACGCATTTATCATTCCTATTTTGCACTCGCGCAAAGCGGGCTTTTTTCCTCCACAGACGCACGTCGGTAAACTAACAATGAACTTGCGCTTCCTGGGCGGGTTGGCGCAAAAAGGAGGCGTGTGTCGGCGCAAACAATCCCTGGTGCTATTTTGCAGTTCCAGAAAACAATTGCGCCAATGACCAGAAAAAACCTGGTCTAAAGTCAGTGGCGCGTTGCGCGTATATTCAGATGCTATTTTAAGCGTGCATGCTTGGCCATAATACAGAGTGTGAACAACGCGGATACACTGTAGATGATTCTCTCATCAACACAGATGCATTTTACTTTTTGCAAATGATACATTATTATACGGAAAAATATATAAACATGAGGGAAATCATTGTTGTGTCCATGATGATGGGAAAACAGGCATAAAGCTTACACATTTACCCAAATTATTATATGCATGTTTAACCCGAAGCTAATTTGGGTGGGTTTGTCCCATCCCCAGTGTCCCTTCTCTTTCTTTTACGGCCCTGACGAGAACATCGTTCTCACTCGGCTGTGAACCGATGCTGAAGCGCGCCTGGTAAATGCGCCGTTAAAATAGAATTGCGCCACGGAACAAGCGCATCTCGTTCATCATGCTCTTAAAGGGAATGTGATATGACGCTCTTATTGGTTTATTTCCGTTACGCCCAAACCACACCTATGAATAATGAAGCTACTCCAGACCAACCCCTTTAGATTCTGCGCCAGGCGCAAGAGGCATTCATCCCGCCGGGAAAATAGCAACAGCGCCGGGATCCGCCCACAAAGTTAATTGCGCTTTGCGCTTTGACACTTGCGTTTCAGATCGTTAAAATAGGGCCCATAGTCTTTTATTGAACACTGAACAGTTGCACATAAGAGCTTATCAATTAAATACTGATGGTAAACACGAGAGATCAAATCTTGCACGCTAGAACCAGTTCAGTTTAGGTCACATTATTTTTGCCATTTTAAACAAAGATATTCATTTAATTTGAATTAATAAAGAATAAAAGTGATAGCAAAAACGAATGGCATTATTGCCACTGTGGCGACCCATAGAGGAGAGAGAGAAGAGAGAAAGAGAGAGAGAAAGATGGTAGTAATATAAATATTTGGGCCGCAAACATTAATCGCGACTAATCGCATCCAAAATAAAAGTTTTTGTTTACATAATATATATGTGTGTAGTGTGTATAATTATTTTATATATATATATAAATACACACACATGCATGTAAACATTTAAGAAATATTTGCATGTATATACTTTATATACATTTATACAAAATTAATATTATACATAAATATAAATATTTGATATATTAATAACACATTTTTCTTAAATATATACATGCATATATGTGTATTTATATATACAAAATAATTATACACACTACACACACATATATTATGTAAACACAAACTTTTATTTTGGATGCGATTAATCGTGATTAATTTTTTCCCAGCCTAATAAATATTAATAATACGGTCTAATTATTAATAATATTAAAAATTATTAATAGGTTCTGGTATCATATCTCTGAAGCCAAAATTGTGGTATCGAGCCATCCCTAGATGTGAGTCATGCTTGCACATGCAACATACCAACTTGCCTCCTCAATGCTGAGTTACTGTGGGTGGTTGCCAGGATGTTGCTATGTTGTTGCCTAATGTGCTCTGAGCGGGTTTTAGTGTCTTATGCCATTGTTAAAGTATTATGAGTGTGTTTGTGCATAGAAATACAGTTACTAGGCTGTTCTGGGTGGTTGTGAGTGTATTTTGCATGTTGCAATACTGTTTCTAGGGTGTTTTATGCATAGCATTTAAAGCTGCAGTATGTAACTTTTGTCATTCTAGCAGTTAATGCACAAAACTGCATGCATCTTGCGGAAGAACATTATAGCAGCAGCTACTTCTCTCTGTTTATGTCTATGATGAGATACTGCAGGTACTACTCCTCAGGGGTGGCGACCTCGGCTCGGTCTAAAATAGTCAGAATATATACACTCAAGGTGTACCTTAGTGATTTAGGATATAAGACAAAAACACAGTTTGGAAAATGGCATTCATGATGTATACTCGCTTATTATATAAATTTGAACACAAAGCTGGACTATGCAGCTGTTTTTTACGGTGGTTTTATGAGGTTATTAGGGTGCTTCTATGCTTTATTAGGATGCTTTTATGCTATGTTTTTAGTGAGTGTTATATATATATATATATATATATATATATATATATGCACTCTAATGAACATTTATTAACCTACAGCAAAGATACTGTAGGTTAATTTCCAAAGCTAAATGTCTTTGTAGATGCATCCCATTACTATCCCTGTTGCTAGATCTGTTTTATTTTCTACTCATTCATAATTCATAAATCACTGTGAGTCTGTAACTAATATCACAGAGTGGTTCTGAATCTAGAGCACAGCTTCTCCCAGGAGCTCCTGTACTGTCTGCAGTGAAGCCACAGTTTAGTTCTGAGCATCGCACTGTGAATAGAGATAGAGACCTGATGAAATGTAGATGTAGTTTTTATCAACATTTAAATGTGTAAGTAGTGATGCACCGATGTGAAAATCTGTGGCCGAGGCCAGAATCGATATTAATATTGCTGTTATTGCCGATACCGATATTTACCGATGTCGATATCTCTGTATAGAAAACACATAGCGAGGATTAGGGCTGCACTGAAATTGGTAAAAAATTACATTTTGTGATATTTTATTTTTCTGTGATATATATTGTGATTTGTGATAAAAACAATTTCACCAGATTACTTGAATATCTCTATTTGGAAAGAATGAATCATTCTAGAATGACTGGGCTGGGGTGGTTTTGTCATGGAGTAAATCTAATATTAAATAATATTAAATATATATTTAATATATTATAATATTAAATTAAACTAATATTAATAGAATGTTAATAAATGTACACTTTAATAAATGGAACCTTATTGTAAAGTGTTTCCGATTTATGTCTCTTGAGTTCAGTGAAGGACAGATCAGTTGTTTTAACCATTCATTAAAGTGAATCGGTTCAAATGAGTCATTAGTTGCGTAATCGGATGTGTCATTAACGGAGCACGGTGATGGCACACGTTGTGTGATTATCCAGGCAGTTTAGGACATTGCACTAAGATTTGTCTCAACCTATTTTCTATAGTTCTCTGACACAGAAAACATTTCATCACCAGGTAGATTTTTTTTTGGTTTATTGAAAGTGTGGTTTATGTCATCTGATCTGATGTGTGGAAAGCTTTTCAGAGAAGATAAGGCAACACTATTTTAGCACAATTCACAACCAGTAGTTCAGAAAAAAAAACCTTTTACCATCGTGTATTGTCAAAGATATTCAGTCAACTCAGTCAATAGAGAGAATGCGCGTGCACGTCACCTCCGGCCGGAGTGCTGCAGTTTCTCACAGTGAGTGGCAAAAAGACTGAGCGGCTGTATACATAGGCTGTATATGTGTTCAGCGTGAATGCCGCGAAAACAAACACAACACATATAAAGTGGGAAAGAGCTTTGCGATTGACTGTACAACTAGATTTGACAAAAAATCGGAAGTATATTTTTACAGACTGCTATAGAAAGAGGAGCAAATGGATCACTGCAATTCACAGAAACAACTGGACTCCAGTCAGCGAAAGGTGGATTTGCAGTTATCATTTTGTGTCAATATGCTGAATTTAGCTGTAAAACCATACCCATATATTTTGTATTGTTATATATATATATATATATATATATTAACAACTCATCAATTAAATATGTATCATTCCATATTCTGCATTATTGGATGTTTTTTTTAATAAACACTTGACTAAAAAAAACTATAAAGTTTTAGGGCTGGACGATATGATGATATATAGGCTATATATAACACTGATATAAGTAATCACCCAGATTTAAACCTATATTGTATTTATATAAAACATTCACAGGCAAATTTGCTTTATGTTTACCGTCTATATTGCTTCTATTTCCCCAGTGTTGAAATCAGGCAAACATAAATGTCAGGCGACACTGATTCCTGGCTGCATGTCAATAATATCCATGGATCACGATCTTTAGTAAGTTGTAAGGAACACTATATTGAGTCCAACATTTAATTTAAATTGATAAAATTGTTCGTTTTAGTCGCATTTTCGCAGTTTCCCCTATTAAATCCAGTCACGCAGCAGATCTTTTGCCACTCGGTCAGGCTGAGAGGGGGTTGTTCCGGTGGGAAATTCACGTGTATGCATTCCCTCTATTCATAAACATGCGCGAGTGAGGGAGAGAGAGACCGTTTGAAGACGACGCGCGCGCCCGGTGCTTTCACTCTCTCTCTCGTTCCCTCAGTTAAACAAGCGAAGCAGTCACTCATCTACATCACTTACCGGTCAAATATGGCTTTGGTGGGACAAAAATACGCATTAGGCTGACAGAAACAGTGCGCCAGTTCCAGTCTTCAGGCGCTTGACGTTTTAAATGGACTTGCGCACGCTCGTGTAAAAACAAACATCCCAGCCCCCACACTCAAATCTACACGCACGTCAGATACACAGGAATGATCATCGGCCTGTTCACATCGGCCCTATTTTGACATCAGAACGATACCGATGTATAAAAAATTGACCAAATCGGCCGATGTTATATCGGCGGCCGATATATCGTGCACCACTATGTGTAAGGTATAATTTGGATTTAGCCAGCCAGATTAAAGTAGCATTAAGCACTTTAAGGTCTGTAAGGCCGATTATGAATGTAATTTGATACTTACGACTGATCATGCCCAAACGCGCCAATCAGAGACCGTTGTGTTCAGTTGGTGTTCACAGTGTGGGCCCTATTTTAACGATCTGAAACACAAGCATCATGCGCCAAGCACAAGTAACTTTGTGGGCGGGTCTTGGGCGCTGTTGCAATTTTACCGGCGGGATAAATGACTCTTGTGCCCGGCGCAGATTTCAAAGGTGTTGGTCTGAAGTAGCTTCATTATTCATAGGTGTGGTTTGGGCGTAACGTGAAGTAAACCAATCAGAGCGTCATTCAACATACCCTTTAAGAGCAGGTGTGCATGTTGCATGGCAGATTGTTATAATGACATCGAATTTACCAGGTGCGACCCAGGAGCGTTCACAGCCGATGAGACCGACGCTCTTGTCAGGGCAGTGATCCATCCAGGGAGCGCAAGTTCATTTCCTAGTTTACCGACGTGTGTCTTTAGAGGAAAAAAGCCTGCTTTGCGTGGGTGCAAAATAGGAATGATACATGCGTTTGTGTATAAAGTCATTTGCGCCAAGTGCAAAATAGAGCCCTATGTGTTGAAAATCTGTTTCAGTCGTTGGAAACAGTCTGTTATTAGTGTGTTCAGTTCGGTCTTAGAATGTTTCATCTAGTCGTTAAGTGTGTCCTGGAATTAGACCCTAAACACACACATTCACAAATTCTTTGGTTGACTCGCTCAGAGGATTGACGTTCTTTTAAATCCTCTGATATTTCAGTGATTAAACAGAAGCTTATTAAAACGCTTCCTCAAACCACACAATCCACTGGCTGGATCCTTGACGTTTTCTCGTGTATGTGAGATTATTTCCACACTCCATGTATAGAAATATATTCAGAGCTGAAATCCCTGTAAATGGTGCTCTCATCAGGATGGCAGGTTGACAGAGGTTAGAGAAATATTATTCCTTTTCTGGATGCATTAAGAATCTTGAACATTTTTAAAGCCTTTCCAAACTCTGGGATTGCTATGCTGAACCATGTGACATTGTATATTAATTTTTTTGAATACTTGTTTCACACTCTGATAATTGCAGTAAATTAGTTAAAGGAATAGTTCACGCAAAAAGGAAAATTCTGTGATTATTTATTCACACTCATGTCGTTCCAAACCCATAAGACCTTCGGTTTTCTTCGGAACACAAATTAAGATATTTTTGATGAAATCCGAGAGCTTTCTGAACCCACATAGACTGCATCGTTATTACCACTTTCAAGAAAGGTACAGTATTAAATAGGGATGCACCAATATGACAATTTTGGCTCGAAATCGATAATCGATAATTCTTTATATTTGAAAGCCGATAACCGATATACTGGCCAATAAATGTAAATCCAAATTTTAGACAATTTATTTAGAGCCTGATTATAAAAAGTCTCCTCACAAAAAGTCAAGATAGAAACACATTTATGATGTTATTATTTTAATGTTGTGTAGCCGATATGACAGACTTGCGCTGCACATTTTGCACTTAAACTGGATTTTCCTTTTTTAAGTGATTTCAATCATACATCAAGCAATTTAAAAGCATCATGTTGAACAGTGCCTCACATCTAAAGTGCCTCAGCTGAAGGAAATAATACACTATTTATCGGCTTTTAGATATCGGCTAAATGTTCTTGTTGGGCCGAGAACGATAACATTAAAAATTATCATTTATCGGCCGGTATCGATAATGTGGCCGATATATCGTGCATCCCTAGTATTAAAGACATACATTGTTAAAATAGTCCATGTGTCTACTGTGGTTCAACCTTAATGTTATGAAGTGTAGAGAATACTTTTGTACGGCAAAGTAATGACTTTATTCAATAATTCTTCTTTCTGTGTCAGTCTCTGATGCTGTTCATGTGAGCAACACAACACGTGTGTGGTATTTTTTTTTCTTTTTTTTTGTGGGGGGGGGGGGGTTGGGGCTAACCCTTTAATTTCACTTTAAATCATATTTATATATTTTTATATTTATATTTATATTATTTTATTTTACATACTGTAGCATACTACTTGAAATACTATTCTGTCATAATAGATGATTTAAAAAAGTCAAATAGTTAATTTGCTTGCTGTTTGCTGTGTACTACTACAGAAAAAGCGACCACACCTTGTTTGAAGCATGGAAAAACCGCTATCTGAAGAGGTGCGAAAGAGTTAGTAGTAGTTTACCTTTCCGTTTTGGTTCTGTTGTGCACTATTAGAGTCAGGGTTGCCAATTACTGCTGGGAGGTGCCAGTGTCAACAATAGCCTGGGCATCCCTGATTACACCAGCTTGTCTCCTGTCCGTTCATCTGGAATCTGACCCACAGGTCAGCACACATGAATGAGATTCTACACTAGATTTCCCTTGCGCTGTGCATCAGCACACAGGACACTGTCACAAAAGATTTCCATAGTGGATTTTCTAACATAACAATTTGTTTTAGTTTATGACAAGCCATGCACAAAAGTAAATATGCGCATGTGTTAGCTTTTAGGGCTGTGTCTATCTTGCTGACTTGATTGGCATAATTTAATGTTGTCATATTGATTCAGTGTTATGAATTTTTTTAATCAAATAAAATGTCATACGAACAAGGTGCAGAGGACAAAATGTTGTATCTCTAAATTCAGCCTGTTCTCACGTAAATGCATCTCTATAAACACGCATCGTGTTTTGTCGTGTAATTTATACGCGAAAATGAGTTTTTACGTGCATATGAGACACAGTTTTTCGCTGTGCAATTGATACGCAGTTCATTTGCGTATGATACACACGCACACCACTAAAGGCCATTGCACACTCGAGTCCGAAATTCGCATCTGAAATTTTCGCACGTTAAGAAAAAAATTCGACCTCACGTTATGTCAATCACGCTTGCACAGCGCCTCGAACTTTCGTCCGTCATAAAAAAATTCGGATCAGGTTCGATTTTCTGCGTTTTTCGCATCCACAGCCAGCATTTTGATAGGGTTTTGAGAATTCAGGGCCGACTGGAGCTCGTTCCGCACATCTTTGCATGCGCAGTGCTTTCAGTTTCTTTCTTCTCTTTTCAATAAGAGAGGGCAACAAAATCATCCTCACTGCCTGACGAATTCATTTTGTATTTTCGCGTTTTTTTCCGCAACGGTTAAAAAAAAACGCATCGGACTCAGTGTGCAAGGTTTCTCTGTGTGACGAATTTTCAGGCTGACGAACACGAAAAATCGCATCCGAAAATTTCGTACTCAGTGTGCAATGGCCTTAATTCTACCCAAACGTATAATACACACTCACCCCACACCTAAACCTAACCTAACCAACCAATGTGTATCATATGCACGTAAAAACTCACTTTAGTACACGACAATACACATGCGTGCTATAAAGACGCATTTAAGTGTGATCGGGTTGCTAAATTAGATATAGGTATACATTTTTAATATTTAATTTTGTTTTAGAGAACAACATTTTAATATACTCTTTGCACTGTTTTGCTAATATCTTCTAGCCTAAACTCTACCAACAGTAGCGAAATAGGCCATGCACCTGTATAGTTGGTTAAAAACGAAATCAGATTTAGTCAATTGAGATCATTCACGTGTATCATACAGAAAAAGCCCGCAGAAATGTGATTAAACAAGTATGTGTGAGAGCTGACTGGAGCCCAGTACATTTGACCCTAATACTTACAAAAGCCACTTCACTGCCTGAACAGCTCAGCAGGTTTAGTCAGCAATTCATATAGCCTACAAGACATCACACCACAAAAACCTGAATACTATTTTAGCATTTTTGCTTGCTTTTTTACACCATAACAAAAAAGTTAAAAAGAAAAAGAGGACTGAGCACCATAACAGTAGGACTTCTGGCGTTAAGAGTTTGACAACACTTCATATGTTAAATACAGGTTAATGAAATTATGTATGTTTTTATAAGATGGCTACATTTTTGGCAGCATAGTTTATTATGAGTTCAGCAGTTTTGACCTTTGACACAAAAGCTAGGAATAACATGAATATTCATATAAACATAGAACAAAATGACTCATTATTGACAAATGTGATTCAATAAGCCTTGTGAGTAAAAGGATATGAGTGCCAGCAGAGACATGCTCGCAGAATACATTAAAAGACTAAAACAATACAATTGAGCAAACACTATGTTCAGGAAGTAATCATCATATTATAACTCATGTTTGCCAACATAAAGCTGTTTATGATGTGAATAGATGATATTGCTTTACAGAATGACATAGCCTTACACACAAGGGATCAGAAACCAAAATAATCTCGAGACAACTGCTTCTCTGTTAAATGACAATTAACTGCATTTGAATTATTTTAATCTATTTAAATGTTTATAATGTCTTTATAAGATTACATTTTTAAAATAATTTATTAATCTATTCAAATATGAAAACATTTCTAACCATGTCTCACTTCACAAGGCCTGGGAGTTTTCAACAATATTAGTTATTTTGTGTCAATATTATTAGTGGACTAATTTGTAAAAAAAAGAGGCATTGTTCAATTAAAACAATGTCTGAATCCACATTTCACCACAAGTGCACCCAGTAAACAAGCCTCTCTCCTCTTTTTCTTGTTCTGTCTTGGATCCTCCATACATTACAGATCTGTGTGATTGTGACGCTCTGACTGCGAAAAGCTGCATTGCAGCACTGCTGTCAACCGAGTGGAGCTCAGCTTAGACGAAATCTTCCCTGCGTTAGCTACTAGCATACACCAGAATCCGGGTTATAGCATTTTGCTGAGCCTATGCAGAGGTAAAACGAGGATGACCTTATTTAGCAGCATGCTAACCCATGCTAACCCATGCTGACCCACTTATAAATAATAAACAGGGATGGTGGAGGAAAGAAAATAAGGTGTGATGGCCATGTCCTAGCTGGTGTCACGCTTATGTGTATGTGTTTATGTGAACGTGTGTGCGTGCGTGTGTGTGTGTGTGCGCATATACTGTTGACGTGAGTGACCTTGTGGATTTCTTAGGCTAGTGACCTAAGAGGCTTAGCTAGTTGTGGCAGCTCATATTTCAGATCAGACACACACACACAGTGTTGGGGAAAGTTATGCATTACAATATTGTGTTACTCCCTTAGAAAGTAACTAATTGCGTTACTTTTTAAAAAAATTCAAAAATTAAGTAGTAATCCTCCAATAGTTACATTTCTTTTGCGTTACTTAATGTTCACACCTGGACTGGGCTTTTTTTTATTTAAAAAATAAAACTGTTATATTTCTGGACAAATATAAAGACCCTTTCACCCCAAAAGTGAATAAGCCTCAGGCTGAAGGAAATGCTAATTCCGCGTGTACAGTAGAGGGCGCAGCTCAAGCTAATTTTTCAGCTCTGTTGTTATTCTGTAAGAATAAGATGCAGGACAGTTTAACACTTACTTTTCCAAGCGTGCCGCACAAGCCCTCAAAAGTGAAGCCAAAACGTCTCGATCGCCCCCCTGTGACCGGTCCTAGTATAGCTCATAACCCCCGCCTCCCCATGTTATTCAATGGGACGCGAGACCAACTAAACAATTAAATTACACTTCACATATCCTTTTTCCAAAGATAGTTTCTGTCATTTACTGTAGTTTCTATCACGTTGATGTAATTTCAAGTGTTCGTTTTTAAAATAAGTTTGTTTTTAGTTAGTTATGTGATGATAAAAACGGTGCTCTGACATCATGATTGAGAGCTGTGATTGACAGGTTCTCGGTGCGAGGTAGTCACTGAAGCACCAGCGGACTTTTTTCATAATGTTGACTATGTGGCTAGTAGTTGTATTTACCTTATTTTAACGAGGTTCTGCAATCAGCAGACATCATTGGAGAAGAACGAAGCAGACAGAGACCACTTAATGAAAGTGCGGGGCGTGTGCTTGCGATTGATTCAGCGAGAATGAGGGTGCGGCCTTGATTTCGTGGCTTTACTTCCTGCTCACGACTGCGCATGACTGGTCCCGAAACACGCAAGTGTGCAGACTCAGGTCCCAAGATGTCAGCGTCATATCGAGACACTGGCAGCTTCAGTTCTCTCTGATGGAAAAGAGCGAAGGGGCGTCATCCATCTTTTTTTACAGTCGATGTACTTTTCCAAAAAAAAAAAAATCTATAGTAATTTCTGCTTATGGGTTAACTGAATCATCAAATGTTTAGTAGATAAAATGCAAAAAAATATGTTTTAGTAATATATTTAGTAGGTTTGCTTAGGATTCTGATTCTGCATTTCACAAATTTGTATTAATTTTTAGAAATATTGAATCTTTTTTTGTGCAAGTGAGATGAGTAAATGCACACTCACATTTAGTCTAGAACTACAATAACCACCATGTTTAGACACAACGGTCTGCACTTTGATTTGTCTGGGGACGAATAACTTAGTAAAGAAAGTAAAGAAAAACAAAGTAACTTGCGTTACTTATTTGAAAAAGTATAATTTAGATATTTTGATGTCAATTTTAAAAGTAACACGTTACTTTCCTAGTTACTTGAAAAAGTAATCTCATTACGTAATTTAAGTTGTTTTTTTATACAGAGGTGGTATTTTCTACATTTCTATGCCTAACCCTCACACAAACCTGTTGATTTCTGTCAAATTTATAATTGATTTTAAAATTGTAAAAAGCATTCAACAAATTGGCCCCTCAGTACCTGACCGATCTACTTTGCCCATACTCTCCCTCTAGAAGTCTGAGATCTAGCGATCTAGTGATCACTGTTTACTCATAGATCTAGACTTAAAAAACGAGGTGATTTGTGGTTTTGGAAAGGTAGAACAGTCTACCTTTCCACATTAAATTAGCCCCATCTGTTTCCTCCTTCAAATATTCTTTAAAGATATTTATTTTCTTTGGCCTTTAATACTACTTAATTTTGGTAATTATTGTTTATCTATTGTTGTGTTTCCTTGTTTTATTGTTGATTACTTTTTATTATTATTCTGTCCTGTATAGCTCTTTGGTCAGCCTTGGTTGTTTTTAAATGTGCCTAATAAATAAATATTATATTGTATTGTATTTCAAGAAATGCATCATTTAATCAGTGAGCCTTTTGGATAGTAAGAGAACTAGCATATTCATTATTTTGTGTTTCTGTCTGCAGGCCGGCTCATGACATCAGTCTGGAGGAGTTTGATGATGAAGATTTGTCTGAAATCACAGATGATTGTGGCATAGGCCTCAACTATGACTCTGATCCCTATGAAAAGGTTTGAACCATTCACAATGAATGCTTTATTTGATTTGACTTTTTTAGGTAAGAATGCTGTTCTATTCTATTTCTGGAAAACATCCTATTATTTTTTTTTAGATGAGACTATTCATTTCAATGCAATTCTATTCTATTCTGTAATAATGAGTTCAGTGTTCTGCAATAAAGTGTGATGCTTCCTGTCCTATGAGTAAAGGAAACCTTAAAGGAGAACTCTGGCGCAAAATTAACCTTTGGTCTAATAACACATTGGTACCTAGTCTAGTCAACCGTTCTCTGAGATTTGTTTTCATGATAATCGAATGCAAAGAATTTTATCTCTAGAAACTGTTTAGCATATAACGCTAGTAATGGGGACATTTACTAAGTAAAAACAAATCACTAGTTTATACCACTAACAAGGCTCAAAATAGCCCCACACTGACACAGTAACATAATGAGGGTCCATACATTCAAAACGAAGCATTGAGAACTTTGTAAGTGTACAGACCGTTTAATAAGAAGATACTTTATAAAGACAGTTCACTTCGTGTATACAGACTAGTGCTGGGCGGTTTGACCAAAAATTGATATCACGTTTTTTTTCAAAATCATAACGGTTTTTCGGTTTATGACGTTTTTTTTTTGTTTTTGTTTTTCATGCATAGTCAGGTGTTCAATGCATTTTCTACTGGTTAAGAGAGGAATTACTGCAATAAATTGACTTAGGATGGTCTATTTTACTGTCATTAGTGAATATTGTAGAATAATTCCACACTAGTAATACAGGTTTGCATGGCCTCAGAAAATGATGCTGTTGTTTACAAATAAGAGCCATTCATGATTCTAATGAAGTGAGGAATCAAAATGCAAAGACAACTGCAGTCAAAATACAGAACTTTTATTTTAAACAACACAATTAGAACAACTTGGAATACTTTTGCTAGTTCAAGTACAAATCCAGGAACATTACGTGCATTCAAGTAAATATAAAAAGGAAATCTTGTCTTGCATTGCTTTTGAGGTCTATTAAAATAATTAAAACAAAATTATGCAACTTGAATTAGTTATTCCTTCAAAAGTATTGCTTCGAAACCAGAACAAACATAAAATAAATATAAAGTGCTAACTTACTTGGCACACAGGATTATCCTGTATAATGGAAACAATATTTGGCTCGACTTTTTTTTAGCTTTCCCCGTGTTACATGCTGATGTGGAGGGCGCTAAATCCGCGGCTGACTTTAATTTAATACATTCTTGATATTCCAAGACATGTTTGCGGCTAAGGCGCTGGAGCAAATTGCTTGTGTTGCCGGGTCATTCTCCCCAGCGGAGAATTTTAGCCCGACAGCACTTACATAAAATGGTTGTTTGGTCGACGTCGGATTTTTGGAAAACAAAAAACCTCCAAAAAACAGACCCGGCTCCTCTTTTTGGCACAAGTTCTTCTTCGGTGTCATCACTGTCATGTTGTACTTATTCTTCAGCATCCATCGTCCATGTAACGTAACAGAGCGCTGCTGTTTGTTTACCCTCGTTGGTGCTTAGTAGTGCAACGGGTAAAGAGTCCGTCTGAAACAGTGTCGCACACTCTATGGTCGCGCAGCGTAACGGTTCGTTCCGAAACGTTGTGTAATTAAATACACCGGTATGGCGGTTTATTCAAAATCAATATCGTGACGAAAATATAAACCGGTTTTCGGTTTGAACGGTTTACCGCCCAGCACTAATACAGACAGGAGCCATCTTTGGTAAACAGACTCCAGTAAGTCGAACCACGAATGCCGTTCATACAGTTCAGAAGTTCGCTGATCTTCATACAGTTCAGCTCACTTGGCACATCGTTCATGGTTTGACTTATCGTGACTGTTTTCCCAAGATGGCTCCTGTCTGTATGCACTAAGTGAACTGTCTTTATATCATATCTCAATGCTTCGTTTTCCATGTATGGACACTCATTATGTTATTGTGCTAGTGTGGGGCTATTTTGAGCCTTGTTAGTGGTATAAACTAGCGATTTCTTTTTATTTAGTAAATGCCCCCGTTATACGCTGAAACAGTTTTTAGAGAAAAAACTCTTTACATTCGATTATCATGAAAACAAATCTCAGAGAACGATCGACTAGGTACCAATGTGATACTAGACCAAAGGTTCATTTTGCGTTGAAGTTCTCCTTTAAGAGTCACTTTTAGATATATATACAGATATATGGATATGGCTTATTACACCATTGGAAATGGTGTCATCACTTCACTCTCTAGTTGGCATGTCAAAGAGCTCATTTGCATTTTAAAAGGATCTAGGTTTGAAAGCATAAATATTTCCGAATGCTTGTGACAGGATGTTACGTAAAGTGGAATTTCTTGTGCTAAGCTTTAATTTTGATGTTTATGTTTTTGTGTTTATCTATCTCCCTGTCTATGTAGGCCTTTGAACCTTTAAACTTTAGCACTTGTTAAATTAAAAAAAAAGCCAACATTCAAAATCTGTTTTGATAAACTTTGCTTTTTTTAGTTAAAAATGACAGTTCAGTGAATTTCTTTAAATTTAAATTCCTTTTATGAATTTCTTAATTCCCTTAGAATTTAAAAATATTTCTGTATCCTGTTTGCTACATTAATTCAAAACCAGGAATTAAAAACATTCTCAATTCAATCCTGAATTTTAATTTCCAAATGGAATGGAAACATATGAATCTTCTACACTATATACTGCTGTAAAACACCCGAATGCAGAGGCTTTCACTTTGAAGTCCTCCTTGTTTGCAATGTGTTAATATGGGTGGAGTGTGAATGTGCAATTACCCATAGTTGTATTTGATGCTATGTGTGTGTATTTGTGTGCTGGTGGAGGGCTTGTAAATGTTTTATTGCGGTGGCGGTGTGCCACGGCTGCAGTAGAAGGGCTGATGGTGACCCAGTGAAATTTGCTGCTATGCAGACCTCTCTCTCAGCTTTCTGCACCTTAGTCCTGTTACAACAGAACCATTTCCTCTTCCTTACCCTGCTCCTAATTTCTTCTGCCCATGTTCTCAGTGTTCAAACGTGCATGTCAAGCTTCGATTATAACACTTCACGTGCCTTTGGTGTGTCAAATTGAAATGAACCACACAATTGCAGTCTATGGGCATCATACTGTAGCATGCAGTGACCTCAGATTGTTCAGTATAGAGGCAGATTGATTAGTTGGAACTGGCTGATAATTGGATGGCATCATGGGCTGGTCTTTTATTGCTTGGTTGGTTGATCTAAAAAGTGAGCAGCAGAGTATTTGCCGGGATATTTAATTAAACTTACAAGAGGTAAAATGCAAAAGTCCATCTGAAGTTTTTGTTTAATATTAACATGTTTATCAGGCTCCTATGTATAGGTTTTTACCCAAGTACCGGTATTTCTGAATGGGTTGAGGCTGGGATTTAGTGAGTTTAAAATAAAAGTATTTGATGAATGTATACTATGTGCGGAGAGCATTCACTCAATATTATTATTATCTCATTTTTGACAGAGGTGGCTTTTAGAGGCTTTTGCATCAGAGCTTTCCTTCATAGCTGAGATCCGGACAATCTTTTTTTGGAATAATTGTGTGTGTGTGTGTGTATATATATATATATATATATATATATATATATATATATATATATAAATGTGTGTGTGTATATATATATATATATATATATATATATATATATATATATATATATTGTAAACAGTCAAAATAGTAATCAAAGATGAGGATATTGGATCATCAGAGCCAAAGCACTAGTGTCTGAGAATTAAAATAAATAAATGATAATAAAAGTCCAATGATAATAATACGAGTCCAATTGGATATGAACATTAAAAGGTAAGATAAGATGTTTTATCAGGCTAATATTATTTTTACATTTTGATACCTTGTTACTGATAAAAGATACTGTATGGGAATTTTAAGTTTTCCTCTTGAACTGGACCATTTTTATATTTTGCTTAAAGGTGCTCTAAGCGATGTCACACGTTCTTTAGGCCGAAACATTTTTTATCACATACAGCTAACATCTCCTCACTCTCCGCTAGCTGCCTGTCCCCTAAACACACTGTAAAAAACGCGGTCTATGCAGACAACCCAGGATCCACAAATGGCAACAAAATCAAACTGCGGCGAACCCGCTCCACAAAACATAACAAACTGTTCCAGCCAATAACTGACAAGAAGGCCCTGGGGGTGGGGTTTGGGGGTCAGTGCAGATGAGGAGGAGGGAGGGTCTATCTAGCCTCCGTTTTGTTTGAAAATACTTTAAAAGTCACGTCGCCCGTCATCGCTTAGAGCACCTTTAAAATAAGTATCTACTAAAAACAAACAATGTACATAATAATCAAAATGCTCTCATTATGAGCAGAAAATAAAAGTTAATTAGAAATTTCAAGGTTTTAATTATTTCCTCACCATCTACAAATATTTTTCTTAATTAATTTTTCTTTTATTATGAAATGCTCTTAACTTGCTGATAAACAGGCCTATTGCTAAATGTAGATACGTAAAAATATTTGTAACAAAAATACGTTTTGTTACAAATGGTTTGAACGGTCAGAGTCATATACTGTATGTATGACAAAAATAATGATATTATTTTGCTCACCGTGTTTCTGCTGCTGTTGTGAAAATTACCACGTTGTCTGTAGCTCTTTTATCGTATCGCTTTTTGTCTTTAGCATGAGAAACAATGCGCACAAAGCGGAATGGGCTTGGATAAAGAAAATCTTAGAGGATATGGTTCTGAATGATCATTTGTATAAGCTTGTGGTGTGTTATTTTGACAATCTGCTCACTTTAAACTGTAGAAACAGTAAAATGGTGCTGCAGTTATTTAGTCTCTAGTCGGTCCGCTATTTGGAGATGCCTGGTCTATGCAGTGCATCAGGCTACTTCTGTCTTTCTTTTAACACAGGTCTAATACAACACACACACACACATGCACAAATCCCTGCTGTCCCACAGGATTATGTCATGTAAAAGCAACACTGCATTGTGTTTGATGGGCCTGTCCCTTGTTTATGCAACTAGAGACTAAAAAATCACAGTAGACATCCTCTATGCCCCCAATGTGCCACTAAGAGCGGTTACATAATACTATCCTCCATCTGTTTGCATCTGTAGATTTCTACTAAATTCACCAATTTAGATTTGTAAATTTCAGGGGAAAGGATCTTGATGTATGTAAGGTATTAACTTTAATAATAAAAAAAAAAATAGGCCATAAAAAGTAACAGATGGGCAAATGGTCAATGGAGATCCATTATTAACAGAACCCACTCCATGAATGCTGTGAATTTTCCCCGAGGATCATCCACGGGCAGGCGTGCCTTGGATCGCTCACTGAGACTGGTGTAATTCGGATAGTGGGTGAGGCCACCTATATCTAAAATCTCCCTTGTGTGATCCTCAGGTTATTTATTTAGATATGTCTGTTTAAGCATCATCTCTTGTTTTGTTAACTGTCGGATCATTGTCATTGTAGGGTTTTTGACGGTGTCGGAGCCTGATTTCCCTTCCTTAGAGATGGGGAGTAATGAGTACCAAGCTATCCAGGCTGTAGAGCCAAGCCAGCATGAGCTTTTGCCCAAACCAGTACCCAAGATGGCCGTCGCCATGCTTGATCCAGGTCCTAAAATGGCAGCTGCCATGCTCAATCCAGTTCCCAAGATAGCCGTCGCCACGTCTGAGCTAGTTCATGAGGTGGCTGAATCGTCTGAGTCTGTTCACGAGATGGCAGAATTGTCTGAGTCTGTTCACAAGATGGCTAAATCGTCGGATTTTGTTCACAAGATGGCTGAATTGTCTGAGTCTGTACACGAGATGGCTGAAGGGTCCAAACCCGAGTTCCCTGAGCTTCCTGTTGAACCCTGAGTTCCCAGAATTCCACCTCCATTCCTCCACCCACCTTGACTCTTGTTTCTGTTCGGTATGGAGTGTCTGGAAGCCACTCCTTAGAGGGAGGGGTGTTGTCATGGTTGGCTAACTGTGGTCCATTTGTGTATGTATGCTTTGTGCTGATTGTCATCACCTGGACTGATTACTGACCTCATCAGCACCGACACACCTGTTATTTATTTAGATCTGTCTGTTTAAGTCTCTTGTTTTGTTACCTGTCGGATCATTGTCATTTTTACCTGTCTCTGCATCATGTTTTTGTTACCTGTTATCCTGGATTTCCGTTTATTTGTGTAAATAAATCTCCATTTGTTAGTTGTTTGTTGTTTGCCAGAGGAGATGTGAGCAGGAGGAGGCATGTGGGAGCCCAGAGCACAGCCAGGACAAAGGCTCATGACAGAGTCAAGGGTGGGAGGAGTCATAGTGGAGACTTGGTAGATTAAACTAGTTTGATGACAAACTGAGATGGAGCTGATGGAGGTGGAGACCTAGGTGGAGGCGAAGAGCTGATGAGACCGGGTCGATTCGATGTATCTGGATACTGAGACAGATCCGCAGCGACAGGCGTCCCAGTTGGAGCAGGGTGCCAGAGGACTGAGGCGGAGCCGGTGGGACTAAGGAGCTGGAGGGAAGGCGGAGCAAAAAGGCAGAGTGACATCTGACCAAGGTGGAGCTAGAGGGATGAGGGAGGAGCCAAGGTGAAGCCGACTTTTCGAAAAGGTCTTAGGCGTCTTGTCTGTGAGAGGCTTGGGAGGTGGCAGGCCGGGCTCTGGGTCTGGAGTGGGGCTGGTGATGTCCTCCTCAGCTGGGCAGATGGTCAATGGAGATCCATTATTCACCAGAACCCACTCAATGAATGCTGTGAAGTTTCCCAAAGGATCATCTACGGGCAGCCGTGCCTTGGATCGCTCACTTACCCCTTTTCCACAAACAAGAAACAGGTGCTGGTTCAGAGCTATAGTGCCGGTTCCGGAGTTGGATCGACTGACGAGCTTTCAAAGAACCGGTTTGCCTTTCCACAGGCTAGAGAGCCATCACAGAGTCAGATCTTACATCACTGTATACATCTCAGTGAATGAGACCGAATGAAGTTAGTAAGGGAAGGGCATAAAAAATTGGTATGTGTGTGAATCATAGTAACGCTCATTTTCTACCATGCAGTGTTTTTGTTGACTTAACTGGGATAGAAACTGATACTTCTACAGTAGTGGCCAACACTGATTTACGACCTAGGAAAATTGGCATGTTCACACTTTTTCAAACTTTCTTATTACGTATTTATTGAATATTTTGTATGCATGATGTGAAGTCATGCCTGGATTGTAAAACTTCCAATTGTAAAACTTCCAATATTGTAAGTCGGTTTTGGATATTGCTCATGTCATGTGCAGGATGTGAATGATCGCAATATTTACATAATTATTTCAAAGCACAGTGAGACCACTACCATGCAGAATGCAAAGTGCTGTGACTTGAGAGCATTTTGACTGGAGGTTGAAAATCATGTGAATGTGTGACCACCTTAAAACAGCTTCTAAAGACCCTAAAAATATTATTCCTGATGTTCTTCTGCATCTCTGATAACTAGGGTTGGGTATCGTTTGAATTTGAACGATTCTGATTCTGATTCCGGTTCCTAATGATTTCTCGATTACGATTCTTTTAAGAGGCAGGGTCAAAAAGAGTTTAGCTAACCTTGCTAACCAACGGTCTTTCTGAAGGAAATACTCCTTTCTGAAGGAAATACTCCTTCTGTCACAAATACTCCTTTTGTCACAAATTTTGCATTTTGCAGAGATTTCATTATTTTTAGAAAAGTGAAGCCACACTTTGGACCGCCGACATAAGCTACTCATGTTCAACTCGCACGGTTATGCCAACACTTCCGGTAGACGCTCTCTTTGGCTACGTTCACACTGCAGGCTGAAACGACCTAATTCCGATTTTTTTGCCCATATGCGACCTGTATCTGATTTTTTCATGACAGTTTGAACGACACAGATCCGATCTTTTCAAATGTGACCCAGGCCACTTGGGTATGTGGTCCAAATCCGATATGTATCCGATCTTTTGAAATGCGACTGCAATCTGAACGGCCAGGTCACATATATCCGACACGCACGTCATTGCACGCACCTGTAGCTCGTCGATACACTCCAGCTCCAACGCGTTTCTGCACTGTTATGGGCCGCCGCAGACGTGTCTCTTCCCGTGACAGAGTTGATCGGAGGCGCTCACAAACATAATCGAAGGTGGATCTGGTCATTCGGAAGTTACGGATGAATTCTGTATCAGTTAAGCCACTCACATCAGTATCCCACCACTCCTAGCTGCGACTCCGCACCCACACGCTTCTCTGTTTAATTTTCTTCTTAAAACGAGAAGATTGTGAGTGTGCTGGCTCTGTTGTGAAAATAACTTTAACACCGTGTCCTAACTACACGCGACGCCGCACGACACGCGATAAAAGGTATCTTTTCCTTGTTAATCAAGAGTTTTTGTCCTAACCAGACGCGACGGCGACACGCGAAGTTTCTAATTTAGAAACGGTTCCTATTTCTGCGACGTCGCGGCTGACAGAATGAAGAAATTATACTGGTTATGAGTACACATTATTTATTTTTAGTTAAAAATAGGTCACTGTGCCACAAGATAACGGATAATTTACCTCAGATTTTGAAATCATATAGCGTTCAAAATGAATTCTATGCAAACATACAACTGTACTTCGTAACAAAATTAGTCAGTGAGTATATTTTGTTAATGTTTGGATTTTTAATAATGTTATTTCTTGATTTGATTATGTCCATATCCATTTCCAATACGAGTGCGGGCCAGCAGTGCGCTTTCACGCTGTTCTGAATGGTTGTGATTTTTGATCACAACGTGTGGCGTCTCACAGTCGCGTCGCGTCTACTGTGGACAGACACACTTGCAGTCGCTGGAATTTAATCGCGTTGCGCGTAGTTAGGACACGGTGTAATATTGCTAAACGAGCTCCACTGTAAGACATCCATTTAGCTACTTCTGCAAACAACAAGTGACGTCGTTGACAGTTGAGTACTCTTCTGCGCATGCGGGTCACTTCTGGGTCATTTCACGTTCACACAGGAGATCACAAAAGGTCGCATTTAATTGGAAATGTGAGCGGCCTTGCAAAAAAATCTAATTTTTTCAAAAAATCGGAATTGAGCATTAAGCCCTGCAGTGTGAACTTAGCCTTTGTTGGTGTTGTTCAGCGGTTTCTTCTTCTGGTCGACCGAATGTGGATATTCGAAACTAGGATTCGAAATTTTAACTTTTGAACGATTCTGGGAAAAATAAAAAGTTACTCCCGGTTCCAATCGATACTCGATTCTTGATACCCAACCCTACTGATAACAGATTAAAGTCCTGGAGTTACAAGGGAAAGATACTGTAAATCAGACCTCCAGAAACTCTCACTCTCACTTCAGCTTTCTCACCCTTGTTCTCAATTCCTTCATGGATTATTCATTCTGTCACACAGAGCCCTGGCTCTCTGAATACATTTAACAGGTTTGGGTTTCTGGGGTTTTACATATTACAGTATGCTGTTGATAAAAACACTATCTGTAATGTGCAACATTGGGGGAAAAACACAAACAGCAAATTCTGTTAATTCCTTAATGACACTTTCATCTTAAAATTATGTGGGGCATTGACTTTGATCTGCAGAAAAGAAAATGAATTTAAAAGTAGGAGAAAGTTTTGATGAAAGCAACTCATACATTTTATTGTAAAAAGTGCATGCTGTGGATTTTAAAAGTACACATTATGAAATTATGAATGTGATTATGCTAAAAATATTATGTTATTGACGAAAATGGGTGTGGTGATGGCACAGTGGATAAGACACATGCCTTTGGTTTGAGATACCCGGGTTCGAATCCACTGCGAGACACCAATATGTCCCTGAGCAAGACACTTAACCTTAGTTGCTCCAGAGGCCTTCGACCTCTGACATAATAAATGTAAATGTAATATTTTCCTGCTTTCCTATTGTCTCCCACCTCTGTAGAAATCAAGTACACATTTAAGGGTTAAATCTGTGTGTGAGTGATTAGCTACGCAGCATGAGATGTACCATCTTAGTGTCAGTCCAAATTGTTCATAACAGGAGATCAAAGATAAGACAGTGTGATGTTTTTCTTGCAGAACAGGATATGTGTGAATGTGCCGGTACATGTCTGTTGTACTTGCATGACAGGAAGTACGTGTCTGTTGTTTTACATTTGTTTGTGCATTTGTTCCACATCTGCTTTCTAACTCATCAACGTGTACAGTTTATATTTAATGTAGCTGGTAACATTACATTACATTTCCGATGAGCTGTACTGTATAGTTCAAATCCTTAGATGAAAGACTGAGTTATAATAATGTTAGCAGCTCATAGGGTGGAGCAGAAAACAGCACAGGTTTTGCTACTTACACTGCATGCGATGACCTTTATTTCGGCTTTAACAATATTTATTATACAATATTTGTTTGCATTTACTGTTGATTTATAGTCTTTTTTAGGTTTATATTAGGGCTGTGCAAAAGTTAATTGCGATTAATCGCATCCAAAATAAAAGTCTGTGCTTACATAATATATTTGTGTGTGCTGTATATAATTATTTTGTATATATAAATACCTATGCATGCATGTATATATTTAAGAATTATTTGCGCTTAAATTCTGTATATATATATAAAATACATAATCTATTTTATATAAATATAAATATTTTATATATATGAATAACACATTTTCTTAAATATATATACATGCATGTGTGTGTATTTATATATACAAAATACTTATATACAGCACACACAAATATATTATGTAAACAGACTTTTATTTTGGATGCGATTAATCGCAATTAATTTTTTGCACAGCCCTAGTTTATATCAAATAAATTAGTCACAAAAGCTATATCTTAGATTTTGTCTAAAAACTGATGTTTTTAGACGAAGAGTTAACTGTATAAAAAAGTTAGATTTTTAACTTAAAGTATTTTTAGAAAAATAACAAACTATTATTTAAATGTATAAGTCAAAGACTATTAATTACCATTTAATAGTCTATTTAATAGTAGATTTCCAATACTGTGTTATGTTGTAAAAAAGGCATGTTCAGTGAACTATTTTTTTATTTTTTTATTTATTGGCTACTTAAATATTCCTAATAATATACTATTATGTTTCATATTTTATTTAAAGTAAACAAGATATTATTACTTGGACATATGTTCTATTTTTTATTTAATTTATGGTTACTAGCATAAATCAGGCAACACTGACTGACTGAGAACTGATGAATAGGTCGTCATATGAATTATTCAACAGCCCTTGACTATGCAGTGCTGTGCTGTAGTTAATGTTTCTGCATTAGTATAGATACTTGTCTTAGACATCAGTGGCATCGCTGTCCCTCCTCCTTTCTGCATCCACTGCAGTATAAAGCTGATGTGGCTGTATGTGTTTGTGTGTGTTTTGTCTTTTAGCTTTTATTTTCTCTCTCTTTACAATCCTATGGTGTTTCCTTCACCTTCTCACACTGTATCTTTTATTTTTTCTCTTCATCTCTCTCTTGCTCTGCCTTCATGGTCAGCGTTCGAGAGCACTGCATTAATTCATGACTTCTGTGTGAGTTCGGCTGGCTCAGCAGAACACTTTTTGCTGGTGTAATGCTGACTCCGTCTCTAAGCAGGGATGTAAAATCAGTGCTGGTCAGGGGTGAGGCCTCGTCCTTGGAAATATTAGAGCGATAGAGTTTCCGTAGAACATTTATAGACTAATTCATGCAGTACAGCTGGAACCACATCTATACAGCAGCACTCTCCTGAATGTAGTTATCGGTCATAGTGTGTTTGACTGCTGCTGGTCAGAAGTATTGATTTGGAGAGATGGTGTATAGATTCAGATCCCTGCAGTGCCAGCTGGTTGTGAATCTAATGCAGTGTGGGACTTTTAATGACATCACCCACACACATTTGCCAAGCAACAAACAGAATTGTAGCTGTAGTGTGTGTGTCCTTAATTGAGGTGAATATCAGACGGTATGCTTATGTAAGTGCATTGACTTGTTTTCCTGGAAGGGCGCTGAAACCTGAGGAGATTTAGCATCGATCACCATCTGCCCTTCCCCACAAGACATGATTCTCTCAGCTTTCTTCAGTCCATCCACTTTCTCCTTTTTAAGACAAAATAAACTCAAAACTGACCCTTTTTTACTTTCTTTCTTAATACACATTTGTGGTCCTACTGAGTGATTAACCATTTTAGTCAGACTTGTCACTAACTAATCAAATTACTGAATGATAAAATCAAATTCTTCCCTACATTTAAGTAAAATGGGTTGTGAATATTGTTTGATGTTGACTATAAAGGAATATGGTTTATCAATAATGTGAGTTTTACATTTCTGTTTTTAAATTGTCAGTGATAATTGTCCCATTTGACTTTTTTTAATGTATTTTTCAAAGTCCAAATCATTGCCTGTGGTAATCAACCTCAAGTTGTTGTTTTTATTTTGTTGTTTTATAAACCTATAAACTCACTGTTAGTTTAATTATTACAGACAGTCATGCATGTGCATGTGCCATGAAACATATCTGCAAGTCAAGATGGAGTTTGTTTTGCCTCTATAACCATCTATAACACGTGTTTCAAACATGATGGCCTGGCTAGCAGTCAAGTTTTCATCCAGTCCATGATGAACATATGGTCCAACTAATGGATGAAACAAAAAATTAGCGGTATAAAAGAAGTCCTTGTTGCATTGTGTTTGGTCAACATGAGAAGCATTTGTTCTGAGCTGGAATGTTCATGCTGACTGATATATGTGGATTTAAAAAAAAAATTCACTAGTCCATTCTGTCACCCTTTTTTCAGGCTGCAGTATTGATTTATGGTAATGTGGTATGGTAGCCAGATTTTTCCAGGTAAATGATATTTAATCTTTTTTTCTCCTTTGTAAAGGACTGCTTAATTTTGGAAAAGAATGATTATCACCACCCAGTATGCTCGTTCCAAGATGACTTCCAAGAGTTTGAGATGATCGATGATGAAGATGAAGATGAAGAGGAAGAAGAAGAGGAAGCAGATCCTGATGCCCCTCCCTCACCATCAGCATCTCCTCCCCTCCCCTACTCTGGGCACGACTCAAGAGCCGCCCAACCACTCTAAACCTGACAGTGCCAGTTTCACAGGTACCTCTATCATGCCTTACACAATCAATAAATCAATCAATATATGTTTATCAATATTTATTTAGTTATTTAATTTCTTATAATTCAATTATTTTTTTCTAAAATCAGGACTCCATAAACAACAACAGCAATGTGTCACCACGAAAGTCAAGCTGGCAGGATTCTCTTCGAAACTCGACTTCACAGGGTGATTATTGCTCATATATATATAATATAATAATATATATATAAAATATGTAATAACAATCATCATTTTTGTAGTTCTATTTCATACAAAACATTAATATTGATAAAAATGTATGAACTTTATATTTAAATTTGTGGTTATTTTGATATTTTTTATTATTATTTTTATATAGCACTTTTCAAAAGCTCAAAGTCCCTTACATTCAGTTTGTATGCTCTATAAAAGCTTTAACTATTCATGAAATTTTTGCATTACAATCTGACTGCATTACAGTCTGACTGATTCTATCGATTCATAATTATTCAGGATATTTCTGTAACTTTAAATCTATCCCATTGTGACTCAATATTTTAGGCTGTTTGTCTCCGAACCACTCTTGCCTTGAGGACGGTTCCCATGTGACCAACTCATGCCCAGGGGCTCCAGACACCAACGGCTCTACCAAAGGTACACCCTCAAACCCACCAGGACATTGTGGTCTTCATCAGTCACCTGGCAGGCCGCTGCTGTACGACTTTGAGGGCAACAGACGAGAGCGACTTGAATACGGTTAGAAGTCTGATCCTGTTGCTAATGGCAAAATGAACCTCCAAAATCATCTTTTTCTTGTCCTTGTCAACATATCTCAATTGCCCTCCATCTCTTTTTATTTTCTTCTAAACCAGGCTCCTTTGGTCAACATAACTCTTCAAGTGGCTCTGAGGCAACTGAGGTAAAAGCTGATGTTGAAGAATCAACTCTAAGCGAGCTTGTCCCCTCGGTTGATGACTGCACTTCTCAGTGCTCCGACACAGAGGTCGACCACGACCTGAATGGCCATGTCAAACGTCGACCTTGCCGCTCTCGACCCACCAATGACACCTACACCGTGACCACTGAGACTGCTGACGATGACCCGGAGTTAGAAAACGATGGCACCAGTAGGTGTTTGTCCTCAACTGCACCTCTTGGTAATGATGCCGAGACTCCACTATCGGACGAGGAGCTGGACAAAGAATTTGCCATTGACTTCATGAGTAAGGAGACCTATGATCACTGCTGCAAGGAAGTTGGGGGCTCTTCTTACATTGAGTTCCCCTGCATTGAACCAACAGAGTCCATTTCTGTCTCCAGCTACGTGTCATCCAGTCGATCAGACATTCTTGATGCTATGGATGAACCCCGACACATGCATCAGGTCCAACCTGCTGCTGCAAATGACACAACTTCACCTTCCTCAGATCCAGGTATTGCTGATATGAACACCAAACGCTATGCTGAGTCAGACCGCCACAGCGATGACCTTAGCTCTCCTGGTTCGGACTCTGACATCGAAGGGGAAATTGAGGCTGCATTTGCGTGTGGTGGTACACTTGCTAGTAACATGATTTCCTCCATCTCAGAGACAGAGCTGGACCTAACAAGTGAATCCAGCAGTGGGCGTTCCTCGCACCTCACCAATTCCATTGAAGAAGCCAGCTCCCCAACCTCAGACCAAGAACTGGACCAGGAGCTGGACACAGAGCAGGACAGTGGTATTGTTGGTCTAAAAGCATCTCTTCTTCTGGGCCAACCTGACCCAATTAAACAAGACCCTTCACCATTCCTAGATCCCAGCCCAGACATGTTGCAACTAGATGACGGCCAAACTCTGATGGGTCTGCAGAACGTAGATGACGAGCAGGGTTATGAGCACCAGGCTGATCCAGATGAGACTCTTCCCCCTGCCGTACCCTGTGAGGATAGCAGCTCTCAGCAGTTGTTGTTAAAGATTGAGCCCGACCACAGTCTTGAAAGCTTCAAACGCTCCTTCTACTTGCCGGTTGGCCCCAAACTTATGCCCTCTGTGGATGACTACGATGGTAACAGCGAGGGGAGTCTGAGTCCGAGTCCGAGGACGAGCTCAGTGAAAACTCGGATTCTCCTTGGCTTCTCAGCAATCTGGTCAACAGGATGATATCAGAAGGCTCATACCCAATCAGCTGCCCAGAGGAGTGCTTCAAACGGTCAGCCTCCATCTCAGACACCATCTCGCCCTCATCGGACATAGAAACAGATGATTTCAATGAGACAGATGGCTGCAATTTGCAAAAGCAAAAGCAGAAATCTGAAGAAAAGTCACAAGAGGTCACCTGTGAAATGTCAGAGATGAGAGTGGAGGAAGAGAAGGAGAAAGAAGCCAGCTCTGTTTTTGAAGAGGGACAGAAAGAAAGGAAGAAAACCGACTCTTGTCTGTACATGAGCAACCCTACATATGGCACTGTTACACCTGTCTTTATGACGAGATTCGATACAAGAACAAATAATTACGAAACGGAAGATTTCCCTCCCCAGAACTCATTGAAAAACAAGCAGAAAGAGGAAGAGGAGGAGCCAAATAATGACTTAATGATGGAGAGAATGAAAGAGCTGGACTCTCCCAGCTTGAGCGAGAGCATAATCAGTGACAAGGACGAGGGACGGGAGACATGGGTCGATCAGCTCTCTTTGCAGCGAATCACAGAAGTCAAAAACAGCCTTACGCTGGACCTTCCAACAGCACAGACCAATCACTGTTTCAGTCTTACTTACTCAACAGATAATAATGAAGATGAGCAAGATACCTCCCCTTTTCTGGATGATCTTCACAAGGCACCTTCACCCTTTGGAAATGAGACTTACTTGGACAGCTCCCCTCCTATTGATGAAAGTGTACGAGAGTTTAGGAATGCAACCTCCAACCGGCCCATTGATGACTCCTTGGCATATGATTCGATGAAGTACACCCTAGTGGTGGATGAAAACACAACGCTCGAGCTGGTGAGTCTGAAGCGCTGTACCTCTGTCCTTAGTGAGGACAGTGACGGACTCTCTACTATCTGTGATGAGGAAGGGGTTGATGAAGATGAAGACATTTACGGGCAGAGCCAGACAGTAGGAGGCATGAGACCCGATTTGGTGTTAAGTTCCTCTGAAGAAGACTCCTCCCCTGAGGCAGATTTGCCTTTCTCAAAGAAGTTCCTCAATGTGTTTGTCAACAGCACGTCACGGTCCTCCAGTAAGTGAATTTGAACACTACACAATACACTTAATAGATAGTTCCCCCCGAAAATTTAAATTCTTTAATCATTTACTAACCTATTTTTTTTTTTAAACCTGTAAAGTTAAATTTATTTCTTTGAAAGATTACTTAGTGCCAAAAATTGTCACAGTAGCCATGTTTCCATCGACACGTTTTTATCCGAATTATGTGATATGGAATGAAAAATGCCTTATGGAAACAGTAAAATTCGATGACATTTCATGAATATCGACTCAAATTAAATACGTTCAGTCTCATCGGATTTTATCTTGATTGATATACGGCTAATGCGATAAAAGCTGATGGAAACGTTATTTACCGAATAAATAATGAATTGCGATTAAGTTTTAGGCTCTTTTATGGTTGCAACACGCCAGATGACGAGTTAATTTCCGGCCAGTCCCACTCTGTTTGTGCACACATGGCGGATGTCAACAAAGACAGATGTAAGTGGACAAAGTAAAAAAATGCTTCAACCAAAGGGTTTCTGTGAATTGTCTGGGATCTCCCAGAACTGATGGAGCGCTGTTGTTCCCACACCACAGTCCCCTCCGCTGTCGTCGGGCATTTACGTGCATCGGCATCATCATAGCAATGTTTATAGCGTCGTTGTTTTCTTAGGTTAGTTTTGCTTGTTTTTTACGTGGCTTGGTTGATTTCTAATGTAGAATGTGGTCTGTTATTTCTGGTTAACAGACTGCGGCGCTGCTAAGTATAACACAACGTTGCCATGGACGCAGTTCAGAGACGGAACAGACTATTTTCTTTAGCAGAAGCAATACTCGTTTTTAAATCAATAAACTCGTTTTTAAGTCAATATTTTGTGTCAAATTATTGATTTATTTATTTATTTGTTTGATTTACATGTAAGCAGATAGCGAGGTGGTTGTTATAGCGAATACAACCCCTTCAGGCTAACAACCGCCTCGCACATTATCCCATACATATGTCGCTATCAGCTGGCACATAAGCATTATTAGTCTACAACTTGTGAAATACTTGATCATTTGTTGGTAGATGGCGATCTGTTTTGTCGAACAAAACTTTGTTCGCAAAAGTTTGCTTGAATGTTGTTCGATTCATTGCGAAAATGAATGGAAACACATTAAAATGTCTCAAATCAATTCGATATACCAATTTGATCGCAAAACAGCATGTGACGTCATTACGTACAGGTTTTTATTCGCTTTAAAAGGGATGGAAACACACTTTCACAAGCTTTATTCGCATGAGTTTTTTAACCGAACTTCAGATAATTCGATTGAAAAGTGGATGGAAACATGGCTAGTGATAACCTAGCTCTACTGGTTTGTACTGCGAAATCTAAAGGGGAACTTGAGGCTGCATTTGCGTGTAGTGATCCACTTGCAAGTTTTCCTACATCACAGAGACAGAGCTGGACCTAACAAACGAATCCAGCAGCATCAAATGTTATTGTTTTTTCTCTTGCTGGATTCAAAGCTAACTGATGTGATAATAAAAACATGCAAAGCTACTGTAAATGGTTTAATATGTACAAAGGGGAAAATCTAAATTGTATAATTCCTAAATAAATTAACAAATTAAATTCACTCCCATTCACAGAGCCATTCTGAGCTCTTTTAGTTCAGTTTAGAAGAGATTTAGATGATCATTTTACATAATTTAGTAGGCTGTCTAGCTGAATAGAAAGGATATTTAATAATCCTAATGAGATGACATCAGAAGATGAAGGGTTTTCTATGGCATGGGTTTTGCAGTACTCTTACAGACACACACATGTTGGGTTTTCATGTTTTATGGGGATGTTTTTTATACTGTACAAACTGTATATTTTGTCCACCTACACTAATCCTACCCCTAAATCTACCCATCACAGAACATTTTCAAAACACTTCACTTATGATTTATAAGCTGTTTTCCTCATGAGGACCAAAAAATGTGCCCCACAAGGACAATAATTTCAGATATTTCCACTTTGTGGGGACATTTTGCCTCCCATAACGTAGGGTTTACCAGGACCATACAAACACACACATACACACACAGACACACATACAGTGGGATAATGCATGTGCACTATGCGTGTTTCAGGCACAGAGTCCTTTGGACTTTTCTCATGCACTATAAATGGAGAAGAAAGAGATCAGACTCACAGAGCAGTCTTCAGGTGAGTAATGCTGCCCACGCTATAACCTAAAATCACCTAGTTCTAATAAAAAAAGCTCCAGGCTGGTTTAAAGTACACAAACTCTCAAGGAACTCTTATTTTTCAGTATCTGTCAAAACACTTAAAATTGACTGCTATGACTGAATGTCTGTCGCAAGCGATGGAGATGCAAGTTTTAATACCCACGCTGCAGGTTCATCCCACGACATGCAGATGAGCTGGAGTTAGATGTTGATGATCCATTATTCGTTGAGGAAGAGGAGGATGATTACTGGTACCGTGGGTACAATATGCGCACAGGGGCCAGGGGGATTTTCCCAGCGTATTACGCCCACGAGGTTGTTGGCCAAACAAAAGACATGATGAGTAAGTATTTTAACAATACAATGTTTTTAAAATGTTTTTATTTTATTTTATTTACTATGCTCATCTTTGAGGAGTCTTATTTTTTAATAGATTTTATAAAATGATTGTATTGTAAAGATTGTATTCTAAAGTATATATGTGTGTGTGCATGTTAAAGTCTTTTTGTAATGAAGTGTTTTTCTAGTAAGTAATGTGTGACCGTTTTCTTTTTCTTTTTCATTTCTTGGCCTTCACATCTGGTCTCTTTGTTAAAGTACTTGGTGAATCAGTGTCTGTATATGTGTGTTTCCATAGCAATGAAGAGGAACCCTGCTTGGATGGAAAGCTTCCGAGTGCAGTTCCTGGGTTCGGTGGAGGTTCCTTATCACCAAGGCAACGGCATTCTGTGTGCTGCCATGCAGAAGGTACCGTAAACAAGACATTTATCAGTTGTGTGTTACTTGTGTGAGATATTGAATGAACACACAATGTTTTATCATATGATGCAAACCTAAACAAATGTGTTTGTTTGTCTTACAGATCGCTATGGCAAGGAAGAGGACGGTGCATCTTCATCCCCCATCTATTTGTGAGCTAGAAATAAGCATGCAGGGTGTGAAACTTGTCATGAGTTTGGATGATGAGTACGACCTTTCAGGGGAGGTGAGAGAGATGGTGATAAAAGGAGAGAGAAAACGTGCATGCCATCTTTCTTATTCTGTTTTTTTTTTATTTTGGCTCTGCCTGATATGACAATGGTCTTGGACTATATACCCAATCAGCAGTCAGCTATGATTAATTTTGAATGACATTTAATATAATTCCTCTTCTCCTTTCTTTTCGTAGTTTGACAGATGTAGTCACTTCTTCCAAATGAAAAACATCTCCTTCTGTGGATGTCACCCTAGAAACAACTGGTAAACACACACACACACACACACACACACAGCGCGCAATCTACCAGGTAGTGTCTGGTTTAAGACATGCTACTTTTTTGTGGTAAATAATGCCACAAACCTTAGTACAACCCCAAATCAGAAAAAGTTGGAACATTTTGTAAAATGCAAAAAAAAAAAGCAATAATAATTTAATAAAATCGGTGATTTGTTTTTTCTATTTAACCTTTTATTAGCTGACAAAAGTACAAAGAAACGTTTTCCAATTTTTTTCACAGACCAACATAATTGTATTTAGTAATATGAACATATTTTGATTTTTTTGATGGCTGCAACACACCCAAAAAATAGTTGAGATAGAGACCAAATAAAAGTGAAAAGATTATCCAAATTTACCCTTTTTTTGCGCAGGTGAATTGGTAATAGTTGAGGGTAACATGTTTGGGTGTAAAAGTGCTTCTCAGTCTATTTAAGCAAAGATGGGTCATGGCTCATCACTTTGTGCCATATATCATGAGAGAATTGTCAAACAATTAAAAAAATCACATTTCAATGCAAGATTGCAAAGCATTTATGCCTTTCATCATCTTCTATACATTAGTATTGTCACAAGATTCAGGGAATCCAGAGAAATCTCAGTCTGTGTTGGGTAAGGCAGTAGACCTCTGTTGACCTCTGTTTAATGTGACTGACCTTTGAGTCCTCAGATGGTTATTTCACCAGATACCATCATGCTACTCTGTCAAATACAGCCACATGTGCTCAGGAGTAATTTGGAAAACCATTTTCACTGAACACAGTCTGACGCTACATCAAGAAATGCCACTTGAATCTCTGTTACGCAAGGGAAAGCTTTACATCAGTTCTGTGTGGAGATTCTCTGGACCTGAGCTCATCTCAGATGGTCTAGAGGAAAGTGGAAATGTCTGCTGTGGTCAGATCAATCCATGTCGGGATCGAGTTCTCAGTCCCAAAGACGAAAGGGACCAACTAGACTTTCACCAGCGACAGGTGCAAAAGCAAACATCTGTCCTGGTATTGAGGTGCATCTTTGCAAACGGTACAGGTAACTTGCATTATTGTGAAGGTACCATTGACATGGAGGCATATATTTGGATTGTATGGAGGCATATAATTGGATTGTACGGAGACATAAACTGCCATCAAGATGACATCTTTCCTGGGAAGCAAGACAATGCCAGGCCTCATTCTGCACGTGCTACAACTGAGTGGTTTCTAAACACTGGACCATAGAAGGGATGTGCCTGCCTGTTTACTGCAGTCCAGATATGTCTCTAATGGAAAATGTGTGACCCATCATCAAAAGGAGAATCAGGCAATGATGACCACAGACTGTTGAGCGGCTGTCTTGTATCAGACAAGATTCCACTAGCAAAACTCCAACAATTAGTATCCTCAACTCACAAATGATTAAAAAGTGTAATTAAAAGTAAAGGTGATGTGACACAGTGGTAAACATGTCTCTGTCCCAACTTTTTGGGGTGTGTTGCAGCCTTCAAAATCAAAATTTGTTCATATTTACAAAATCCAATTATGATGGTCAGAGAAAACTTTGGAAAACTTTTCTTTGTACTTTTTTTCAGTTAAAAAAAAAAGGTTGAAAACGATGACAGGGTTTCCGCGGGTCTTAAAAAGGCGAAAAAAAAAGTCTAAAATTTCAAAATCACAATTTAAGGCCTTAAAAAGTCTTAAATTTGCTCAAGTATTGTGTTCTAGGTCTTAAATCTTTTTAAACAGGTCTTAATTTTCCTATGTCCATGTAAATCTCATTGAAATGCTCCCGCAGCGCTTTGGAATGGGCTTTTTTATTTATAGTATGTAGTTGTAGTTCTTAATTCGCTGTATTACGACTACAAAATAGACCAACATGGGACAGCCAGAGACCACAGACAGACATAAAACGGATTTTATTCAGCTATGGGGACGTGGAAGTTTAGCGATACTTGGCTTGAAATATCTGAATTTAGGATCCAATTTTGCTGATTTGGATTTTGCTTTTTGATCAGAGCCAACACTAATAGCGGAGGTGCTCTGGGTTCTCCACGCGGCGACAAGACACCAGTTCTACATTGTTTCAAACGATGGTTCCTTCAGGTGCGGGAAAGATAAAACAGCCTACATTACGTGCTTTGGAATAGGGGATTTTATAAAAACAGAAACAGAACAAATTTCCAAAATCACGGGACTGTTTGTACTGATTTTCGCCGAATGTTCAGTTTGAATATATTAAATTACTTTGCGAATAATTTTGAGACTCGTTGCGCATTTCCTTTGTACGTTTTTTTTTTTTTTTTCGTAATATAGGTCTTAAATTTCATTCATAAATGGTCTTAAAAAGTCTTAAATTTAACTTTGTGAAACCTCCAGAAACCCTGAATGAACAAATAACAGATTCTTGATTGTATTGCGTTCTACAAAATGTCCCAACTTTTTCTGATTTGGGATTGTAAATCACCTTGCGTGATTCATTTAAATACATATGCAATGAGGTCAGCCGCAAAAATATTGTGTCCATGCCTTTTCAGTGCTAATTTTTCACTGTTAATTTTTAGTAAATCCTGACAGCTTTTTTTATGATTAACATTTTATTGATTTTTCAGAAATCCTGACAGTTTTTTAATGCCAAAAGAGGGTTTGTGCAAGCTATTAGTAAATCTGGCTCTTAGTATGATTTATAAGCTGTTTTCCTCATGGGGACACAAAAATCTCCCCACAAGGACAATGATTTTGGATTTGGATATTGCCATCTAGGGTTTACCAGGCCACACACCACACCATAACCCCCGTGTTTTTTGTTTTTTTTAAAGTGTTTTTTTTTACACTTTTGATAACACTCACCCCGGTCTCTATGTGTCTTTCTGTAGTTACTTTGGTTTTATCACCAAGCACCCGATGCTGAACAGGTTTGCATGTCACGTCTTCGTCTCTCAGGACTCCATGAGACATGTAGCCGAGTGTGTGGGGTGAGTCTAATGCTCTTAAACATCACACAATAACATTCACAACGAACTTTTGAGACAGAGAATAGAAAGCCAAAAAAGAAAAGAGAAGCCAATGAAAGTGATTGGTCTCTGCTCCATTATCAGAGCACAGAACAGACTGATGTGTGAATTATTAAAGCTTCTCTCTTTTGGAGCAGACAGGACACCTGAGTTATGGGCCCCAGATAGTTCTGCCTCTGCCACATTACACAGTATGACCTCATGAACATGTCATATACATTATTTAACCTTAGAGAAATGGAGGAAAAAGTTTAAAAACAGAAACTAAATTAAGCTCATCACCCTACACATTATCTACAGACTCACAGCTTCTTGTTTACTGTAGTGTTGTTGAGCGCAGTCTCATCACAATTCGTCATATAACTGACGTCTTTTGACCATTCGTCAATATACGCCTTTTAGGGCCCCCTTAAACGTCGGTAGATGACGTTATGGGATCCTAACTCTACCCCAGACCTAAACCTAACCCTAAACCCAACCCGTCAGCTAACTGACGTTAAAGGTAAAGCGTCAGTTGTATGACGGCCCGGGTCGTCATCTACCGACGTTTAAGGGGCCCTAAAAAGGCGTATATTGACGAATGGTCAAAAGACGTCCCAAGACATCAGTTATATGACGAATTGGGATGAGACTGTGTTAAAATTATAACTCGCCTAGTAAAAAAAGTGTCCTGATTTGTACAGTACATGACATTACAAAAATAAAATGGTTTGCCAATAGCATTGCACATTAGCTTGTTGTGGGATTTTTGCTGTATACATTTCTCAATCTATGTTGTGATCACTTCTGTCTCTGTGTGCTTGTTTTAGACGGGCATTCCACGAGTACTACCAGGAGCACTTAGAATACGCCTGTCCTACTGAAGATATCTACCTTGAGTAGAGGAGGAAAAGAGTAACCATGGCAACTGCTGACAGATGTCTGTTCCTGGGCTCGGCCACTACCGAGGCGCCTGGCAGCCTTCTCAAATGTAACATAGGCCTCATCTCTTTATTCTCTTCCTCAGTTTCTCTTGTTCTCTCAACATGAACTGAGCTGAATACTCTACATAGGCTCTTAGTGGTCTGTTTATTTATTTAAATGTTTATCGATTAATTTATTCTCTTCACAGAGACGGATTGCCTGTTTATTTAACTTTTCTACTATATAATTAGGGACATGGTTCGGGGTGGAAACATTGGTTCAATTTCTTTTTTTATATATATAGTCCTGGTTTAGAAAAGGCGAAATATGACTTCATGTTTGAATGCATGGCTTTGAGGGTTATGCTCACAAACACACATACACACAGGAGAAATCTAACAATGTCTATAATCGAAAGGCAATGAAAGGTTTGAGTCTGAAGACCAGGATTGTTTGTATATATGTATTTGTCTGATTCTAATACATTGCTGTACTGGGTTTGTACTAAAAAAGGACAGGGCTGTAGGACGTGACCTGTAAACATTGATAGGTCTACAGATTGTCTGTTCCAATGTAGTAGAAGGTTTAATGTTTCTGATTTTATTGCAATGTAGATACTGTACATTTAGGGACAATTGTAGGTGAATACAGATGCTTCATTACATCACGGTAAGCAAGTATCCTGCTTCGTTTGTCTGCGAGTTAAAATGTGGGAAGGATTGTAGGTAGGCAGGCTTGACGATGGTTTGGTGAATGGTATGAAGTCAACATATTTGACCCCAAAATCACAATAACTAATTTGCCGTTGTGTCATTATTTTCTTGACAATTTAACACCTACAGTTACTGTAATGCATCCAGATGTTTTAGTGTTGAGTTCGTTTATCATTTTCAATATTTTCACTGACCTTTTTGGCATTATTTTCATCATAATTGATCACCCACAATGACTGGAATGCATTCAAATGTTTTAGTTTTGGGTTTATTTTTATTTTTTCATTTTTAGTCGTTGATGATTCTTAGAAACTCAGTAATAAACATCATCCCATCAATATTTTTGGTTAAAACCAGTGTGCAGTTGAGACTGTGCTACAAACACTACCATAATTTATAAATTATTTACAATGATTATATCATTAATATATTTAATAATATAATTAAAATATTAGTTAATACATTATTAATTAATATAACTACGGCTATATCATATTTTTCTTCTTTTTTTGCTTTACAGTAATGGAGGGTGTGGTTAAGGATTTTCATTAAACAATAATTCTTCATTTTCTTAAATAAAAAATAACAGTATATCATTTTTTTAAATAATTATATATATATATATATATATATATATATATATATATATATATATAATTTATTTATTTATTTTTTTCATTTAATTTTGGGGTGAAATATGATTTGTGCAATTCACCCAGTCAGCTATCCTACGGTCCTTTGGCCATTCAGTCAAATGATATTTCTCTAGCTTTCAAACCTGACAGCCTCTCTGCTACCACTGTCTGCTGTCTTGTATGATTATCAGGTTGGGCTGACGCTTTTAGCTTTTAAGCCTGATACAGTAGTCCACCTCTTATGCTTTGAACGTTAGCAGGTAGATATTTCATTGAGATGCAATACTTATATAGACACTGAGCAAAATGAGTAAAAAGACTGTCCCGGTTCATTAGGAAACGCATTGAATTCAGAAATAAAGGTAACACTTTACAATAAGGTTCATGAGCAATACATTTGTTACTGTTTTTTGTTAATCTTTGTTAACGTTAGTTAATACAAATCCAACTGTTCATTGTTTGTTCACAGTGCATTAAAGGGACAGTTCACTTTGAAATTCATTTCTTATGTTTTAGCTTGCCTAAAGTGTATCCAAGATGTAGGTGTCTTTGTTTCCGCAGTATTTTCAATTTTGATATTTTTAGGTCAAACTGTTGGTCTATCTGTCATGTAATGGAGGTCTATGGGGTCCACCTCAAAGAGCATGCACAGAGAAGTCCAAATTAAACATGATTTAATGACTCGTAAATGTAAGTACACATTGATGGCCTAAGACACGGAACAAGTTGTTTGTGTGAGAAAACGAATAGTATTTATATTGTTTTTACCTCTTGTAACCACAGCCACAAAGTGCCCGCGCCCTCAGATCACTTGGATGTGGCTGTGGTTACAAGAGGTAAAAACAACTAAATACTGTTCGTTTTCTCACACAAATAGCTTGTTTCGTGTCTTAGGCCATCTATGTGTACTTACATTTACGAGTCATTGAATCATGTTTAATTTGGATTTCTCTTTGCATGCACTTTGAGGTGGACCCCATAGACCTTCATTATATGACTGATAGACACATACGGTTTGACCTAAAAATATAAAAATTGAAACTACTGCAGAAACAAAGACACCCACATCTTGGATGCCCTTAAGGTAATCTAAAACATACCAAAAATTAATTTCAAAGTGAACTATCCCTTTAACTAATGTTAAAAAGATTTTAATAAAGTATTAGTAAATGTTGAAATTAACATAAACAAAGATTAACAAATGCTGAAGAAGTATTGTTCATTCTTAGTTAATGTTAGCTAATGTTAACTTATTGTAAAGTGTTTACAAAAAATCAGTTTAAACAGATAATTTACATCTCAGGACAAAGATTGCTTCATATTAGATTGAAAAATAGAATAAAACGCCATGTTGAAGTTCTGTCCAGTGGTGGTCCATGGCTAATATTATCAGCAATGAAGTGTATCTCATTTATGTAGATGCCATGTGATTATGTAATAAGCTCAGGACATCAGAAACCAATCCTCCACTTAGTTTCGAGTTAGTCACAGACTGTCTGATTTCTAACAAGCCCTTGTCCTGACCTTGACCGCCACTGCTGAGACTGCACAGAGCAGATCCCCCTGCTGGCTTCATACAATAATTACCTCATTCAATCTGATGAAAGCAATCCAGGGCCATGCAACAGTTCACAATCAAAATCATGACATTCAGTTAATAATGCAGGAAAATTTGATGTGTAGTTTTCATTAAAAATGACTTTGTAGATCCAAGGTAAAATGTGTGGGACATGAATAGGTCAAAATAAGGTAATGACAGCATATTTACATTCACATCAGACAGTTTTTCCATCACAGCCTGTCAGGTAATTTCCTGTTTTATTATTAAGAAGCATAGGGCTGTGTTCAGAATGGAATATTGGCATACTACGTAAACATACTACTACTCTTTAAATTGCACGTTTAATTCAGGTAATGATGAGTTAACCCTCTAGGGACTAATAACGCGTCACCGCGTTTTGATCGTTTTTTTCACACAGCTGCAACATAGACTTAAAATACTCCGTCATTAATGGTCATATAAATAAAATCAATACATGATTATAAACTATAGAGGGTCTTCTTTTTTCGTGTACACTCTTATTAATATCAAAACCTTGTGTTTTTGTAAAATAGATAAATTAAACAGGGTGCGCTTTCAGCTCACTCTGTCTCCGCAAAAATCTTTCTGAAACGCGTCCGAAAAATCAGCTGTAACTCGATCTCTCTTTATGAAGCTGAAATCCTCTTCTTTTAAACGAAGCCATTTATATATATATAAAACTATTCTCAGTTGATGTAATCTGTATGAAAAGGAGAGATGCCAGTCTTTTCACTTTCTCCTCATTACAACGAATGACGTGCTAATGTGACCCCGCCCACTGAGACCGCGTGCTATTCAAACACTAATGTTGAGGCAAGCCACGAAAACGCCCACATCGATAAAAACAAAGTTTATTATGGATTTAACGTCGTACACTCCTAACCTTTCGTCTTGCTGCGTAGTGAGGATCTGGAAAAACATTACCTCAGTTACCAGTTTCATTTTGAGGAGCAAGGATTCAGCTGATGCAGTAAGTCATTATTCTTAAGTGCTTTGTTCTAATCGCGTTATTGAATATCGTCAGTAAACTCCACAAAGACTATTTAAATATCAAATGCGTGTCTCGCGGCATACGTTAATTCATTTAGCTCCTACATAACATTAGTTGTGTAAAACCAAAACGAGTGTTTAAATATGATTCGGGTATGTGAACGAACGTATATCAAACGTTCATTTAGTTAGACAGTTTCTGCTCATATTATTTTCTTTTCAAGATGTTTTAAACTCTAACTTGGAACCAAACATTTCTACAAAACGGCCCATAACCTATTTGACCAGGATTTGTTTCCAGGTATGACTAAAAATGGGTTTTGACCCATTATAATACAATATAACCCAATTCACAGTTTGTGTGAACGATTAGGTGGATGATTTTCAGATCATTGTGAAGAAAAAACCCTAGGCAACAACATCAATTAGTCAAAAGTCTTGTGGACGCATATTTAGTATGTGTTTTGTGGCCTTATTTCAGAAACTTTCATTTTTAGTTTTAACAATAACCACGCATAAACAATATTCTCTCAAAAATACAAACATGTTGCTCATAAGTTATTGTTGCCCAGTTTCTGCTAAATATAGTGTAATTTCACCTGTGCCATTAATATTTTGAAAAAAAAAAAAACACAGATGTCAGGGCATGTCAGAACATCTCAAGGAGGCCAAATAGCCTTTAGTCCCCAGAGGGTTAAGATTCCCCATGTCTGTTAAAATAATCAAGGAGATCAAAATCACAGCTGCTATTTCATTTTCATTTGTCACACTGCATTGCAGGATTTTTAGTATCCTGTCATTTGTGCCGTCTTGTATGCATATTGCACATTTTGGCAAATGGAGTAGGTAATCTGATTTTTTTTCTTCTATTGATACAAATGGAAGTGCACACGCACAAAGTATACACTAGCACGAGTAGTATGATAGTATGCTATTTTGAGCACAGCCCAACATTCCCTGCAAACATGACTGTATCTTCCAGCAGCCTGCAATCTGTTTTCATGGATATCCAATTATTTGTGATGGTGACGCTGTCACATAAGGAGTTTTATGTTTTCAATGTGACTTGTTTTTGGTTTAGATTGCTGTAAATAATCTAGAGTCAGGGTCGCCATGCTGTGTCCTTTCTGTTGAGTATGTTATTGAGATAAATATGTAAATTTAAAAGAAATAATGAAAATAATAATGTTGATAATCTCACAACCAAAAGCCAACTGTGATGGGGTGAAAAGATATAAATAGATTTTAATTAGTATTTGTATCTTTCCTTTACCTGCTATACATCTGTTGCTGGATGTGTGCTCACCATGTGCGGAATAACATGCAATCGCTGGTGTTCCAACAGATCCGCCATGTCAATTAGATGTTCAGATCCTCATTCACAAATAGACACTCATCAAATGCCCCAACTCTCCATTCTCTGCATTTCATCATTGCATTTAATGCAGCATCAGTTATTTCAGTCAGAGTTCCCAATCCTCAGTTATGACTGTTACATTACATTTTGTGTGTTCATACAGTAAATAAATATCTTAAATATTTTAGCCTTCACTTTAGCAATTTGTAGTGACAAATTGGCTGTGAAACCCCTAACACATTCAGGCAGAACATCTAATATTTCTACTTAAGCTTGGGTAGCTTAAATATACAATTACAAGAAATGCAAAGTTCTGGACTTAAACTTACATAATTCAGTCCTTCACTGTATAACGGAAACAGCTTCAGTATGACAAAACTATGTATCTTGTATCTTTAACAATGACAACTTGTAAAAAAAAATCAAACAAAAAAAATCTCACTGCCTTGTCATGGTTTTGGTCTTATGAATAAAATACTATATGCTTGATGTCACCAAGTGTTACTGGGTGGTTGTTTTTTTTGTCAAAGGTGAGACTTTGCCGCTTGTGGGACTGATGCTGGTTGATGGCAATTTTGTAAATTCTCTCATCTGCTGTTTCTAGGCTGTCTTTACACTGCAAACAGTTTCATGCAAGATCCTATATTCCTAATTCAATGACTCTAGGTCAGTGGTTCTCAACCACTGGATCGGGCCTAAGTAGGGTGACCAGAAGTCCCAAAAAATTCGGGACAGTTCTGAAATCTAAGCTGTTGTCTTGAACTCCAAAACCCACCTTAATTGTCCCGAAAGTTGACGTGCGAATGGATTCAAAGTGTTCACACATATAACTAGATGCAGTAGGCGTGAATTCTATTTCAGTGTGTCTGGTGTGAACCAGTCTATTGTGTGAATGCAGCTTAAAAGGAGTGATTGATTGGTCGCGTCACTGTGTGCAAAAAAAAATACTTCGGCCAGGCCTTAATTTCTCATGTCGGGTTACACTTGAAGCAAATCATCTACACAATTATTACGTCTTCCTATTTATTAACCAACAATTTAGTTGTAATTATAATTTTTGGCATAAAGCTTATTAGCGTTAGGCTATAGCCTGAAATGTCTGATTTAGCTTGTGCAGCAGTAACACATTTGTTTTTTTTACAATGACATTTGAGTTTGTGATTTTAATGGTTTATTTTATTTTGTTGTGGCAGACTAAGAACTAATTGAAGACTGATCTTTGAATAAAAATATATATGAAGAGTTCAGATGCAAAAGCCTCTAAGTGCCATTTGAAATTTTCTTCTAAAATGACCATTTTTATCAAGCTTGTATATTTAAGTTTAGTAATTTCACTTAAATGGCAATGAAGATTACCTATTAATTGTCATTTAAGTGAAATTACTGAACTTAAATATACAAGCTTGATAAAAATGGTCATTTTAGAAGAAAATTTCAAATGGCATTTATTTAGAGGCTTTTGCATCTGAACTCTTCATAGGTTTACTTCAGGTGTGAACCAAAACATATTGAACCAAAACCAACACCAAACCCGAACCGCAGGTATAGTATTTAAATTAATAAATTATTAATATAATTTAACTCTAAACTCTGCGTAAAACATAAAATCCCACGTACTCTCAATAACTAGATTTTATTGAAGAACATTTAGTGCTTAACTTATTTAATCACAAAATAAATCATGGCTAATTAATTTAATATATCATATTTACTAAATATCAATACATTTTTTAAGGTGGGGAGTGCTTTTGAATTGAAAAGGTTGAAAACCACTGCTCTAATTTTGCACTGTTTAGTTAAACCATTCAGCATTGTAAATACAGTACGATATGTAATTTAAAACATGTTTAATTCATATATTTTAATGATTACAATTATTTTTTTCTATCTATACGTTCTAATAAATGTGAAGTCATTCAGCTAGTTAGAATGTGTAAGACAAGGTGGAATAGAAAACCTCTAGACCTGTGTTCTTTTAATTCCTTTTATTTCTAAAACTTCATGATTAGGTGTTAAAAGCAGACTGATATCAAATTCATCTCAAAAGACAGTATGAGATAAATGGGAGAGTAAACATTCATACATCTGTGCTTAAAAAAAACACATTCTATAACTGTCATGCTTGAAAATTTAGCTCCGCTATTCCCTTTGAAAACACCAGTCACTGCAATCAAACTATCATGTAGTCACTTACAGTTACTGTCATGACAGTAGGGCTGGATATCGTTCAAAATGTTTCGATATCGATAACAATACCTCGACTGAACGATACATTTTTTGATAACAATTTTATCAAATAAATTACATTATATATTACCTAAAGTGAAATGTACAGGTAGGTGGAACACCTGCTAAGCATTGTTGCCGGTGTTCTGACGATTCATGCTACCCATCGAGATTTGCTACTTACCGGTTATGCGCATGTGCAGACTCACGTTTTTTTTTTTTTTAACAAAAGGTACATTTTCCTGTTATAATGTATAATTTCCCTCTAAAAAAAATGCTTACTACCATATGAATATTTCGAGGGCTTGGAGCCAGAGGGGTGTAAGTGGCTTTTAACAAACTTTACAGGAGAGACAAAACAAAATTTTGACCCATTTCAATCACCTGTATTAATAACCTTAAACCACAAACATTTCAACCACAGGCATACCTACATGAATGAGTATTTAGGTAAAAAATGTATGGCATATATTAACACAATGACAATGTTCTAAAAAATTTTAAAATAAAAAAAAGTCAAATATGTCAGATGCGCATTTTTGTTGCTTTATTCAATACAGATTATCTCAGATAGGTATTTTTGACACCATTGGATAGAGCTCACCAAGACCTTTATTTTGATATAAAGAACTCATATTCGCCCAAAATGCCACTTACGCCCCTCTGGCTCCAAGCCCTCGATTTGTACGGTCAGCCAGCTGAAAAAGAATAACTGAAAGTTTCAGTTACTATGAGGAAAGGTGTACTTTGAGTCAAATATGAATATTTTATGATAATTTTTACTTTTCACACCGTTTTAAAAATAAAAACAGTAGTCTACAGTATACAGTAGCTACTCATAACTTAAAATTGTATTTCATATGACTTTAATCGGCATTCTGTGATCACTTCGCGCTACGGTAGCATTTTTCGACAAGGCAGCAAAAATTGACAGAACACCGGCATTGTCACACCCCCTCCCGTGGCCAGCTGCAGGGTTGTCAGCCAGGAACCAACTTCATCATTTCGCTCCTTTAATCGTGAAATGTGATTATTCAGCCAAACTTAACTGAGCTTGGGGGGCATGATGTTGAACACAGCAGTCTGAGGTGCAGGCTTAGGTATGTACCCTGGTGTTCCTAATGGGACGTTCCTTAATGGATCGCTGTACTGTCTCTAACGTGCTCCAGTTTCTCCATGGTGGTTTCAGAGCTTCCCACTCTTATTTTCCTCCAGCAGCTGTCTGGCATGCTTAAAGAGGCTTTTAAAGAAGCTGGCTCGTTCTTTCCATTTCCTGCCCTTGCAGATACGTTCAGCCCTGCAAAGCAAGGAGAGTCTTTGTCTGAACCCTACCCTCTTTCTATGCCTGCGTTGCCTTCCTCCCAGTTCTTCCGTAGTTGTCGGCACCTTTACACTAGATGGTCAGTCTCCCTTTCCCTTATTCCCTTCTCACTTTGGTCAGTCCTCTTGATGGAGGTCACTTCGCCAAACTTGTTCTTGCAGGCCTGGTATACCAACTGGTAAATCACCAACACCAGCTGATATACTTTTTTTAATACCAATTTTATAAAAATCAGATTACAATATTACCTAACAAAATATATTATAAAAATCACATTTTCGTGGTCATTGTGGGATTTGACAGTGTTCCGGCTGACTACCGCTTCCATTAAAGTGCTTAAGTGCAGTGGCAGCATTTGGGTTTAGGGGTGCAATTTGGAGTGCAGCAGGGCTCGAGTGCAGAGTCTGTCCCTTTGGCAATCTGACTTTCACCAAACACCATAGAAGCCTCAAACTGCTCCTTGATGGTCTGAATTTCCTTGAGCACAGGGTCCCATTCAGTACCATCAAGGTTATAGTTTTCTGAGGGGTCTGCCTCCAGGTTAAATAGTAAAGGAGGATCATGATACTTGAGGAAGGCCAGTAATGAGCAGTTGTTGTCTGGGGTGGTCTCACTGTGAGCTGCGCCTGAGTTATGGGGGAAAAGACGGATTAGAAATAAATAGGAAGGAAGTGAGGTTTAAATTGTGTTTTTACAAATGGTGAACGTACCTCGTGTATAGTAATGGGCTTTGAAATTTTTCCATCTCACTGCAAACACGCTATACCTCTTACTTGGGTCAGTGGGGTAGTAAAACATGGTCTGTCTTTTACTCTGAAACACAAATAACATTGGCTTAACAACATTGCATTTTGGCCAATTTCGGCGTATACACAGCTTCAGATCTATTTGTCACTTATACTTATGCGAGGAGGTAGTGAAATGTACTTGAAGATATATTAATGCATACAAATAAATTAATTAATTAAAAATAGATGTGCAACGTAAAAGAAGGGTCTCGAAAACTGTTTTTAATGACCAGTCTCATTACCAGAGCTCGTTCAGGGTAAAATAATCAAAGAATCCAGAGAAACAAAAAAATTACGCAGCTGTTTTAAACTTTAATGATAATAAGAAATGTTTCTTTAAATCAGCATATTTTATTCCGTTCTGAAGGATCATGTGACACCGAATACTGGAGTAATGGCTGGCCATTACAGGAATAATTTACATTTTAAAATATTAAAATAGAAAACAATTATTTTAAAATGTAATAATATTAAACAATATTACTGTTTTCCTGTATTTATGTTTAAAAATAAAATATTTGATCTGTTTTAGCTTACCTCAAGGGCATCCAAGATGTAGGTGTCTTTGTTTCCACAGTATTTTCAATTTTGACATTTTTCAGTCAAACCGTTGTTGTCTATCAGTCATACACTGGAGGCTAAGGGGGTCCACCAAAAAGCATGCAGTCGAAATTAAACATGATTTAATGACTCGTAAATGTAAGTACACATTGATGGCCTAAGACATCGAAACAAGCGGTTTGTGTGAGAAAACGAACAGTATTTATATTGTTTTTACCTCTTGTAATCATAGCCATGACCAAATGATCTGACGGCACGGGCGCTTCGGTCTGCGCATGCGCCGGAAGTGATCGCTTGCGCGCCTACGCTGGCCTACATCACTCTTTGTTTATACATATGTTTCAGAAGTTTTACCTTTCACTAAACATATATAGATATACGGGATACCACAATGGAAGATGATTTCCGTATATCTAAATATGTTTAATAAAAGGTAAAACTTCCGAAATCTCCGCGTAAATATTGAGTGACGTCACACGTAAGCGATCACTTCCGCCATAACATTGATCTGATTAAGTTCGGTTCAGTTGGACACTACACAACTGATTCAGATCACTTGGGCGTCACTGTGATTACACAAGGTAAAAGCGATGTAAATACTGTTCGTTTTCTCACAAAAACCGCTCGTTTCGTGTCTTAGGCCATCAATGTGTACTTACATTTATGAGTCATTAAATCAGTGTTTAATTTTGACTTCTCTGTGCATGCTCTTTGACGTGGACCCCTTAGCCTCCAGTGTATGACTGATAGACAACAACGGTTTGACTGAAAAATGTCAACATTTAAAATACTGGGGAAACAAAGACACCTACATCTTGGATGCCCTTGAGGCAAGCTAAAACATATCAAAAATACATTTCAAAGTGAACTATCCCTTTAACTACTTATTAGCATAAATATATTATTAGGATATTGGCTGTTTATTAGTACTTATAAAGCACACATTAATGCCTTTTTCTGCATGACCATATTCTACATCCCTTAATCCTAGCCAATGCCTAAACTTAACTACTACCTTGCTAACTATTAATAATCAGTAATTAGGGGTTTACTGAGGCAAAAGTCATAGTGAATAGTGAGAATTGGACCCTAAACTCAAGTGTGACCCAAAAAAATCTTACCAACCCCAAACTTTTGAACAGTAGTTCAAAATATATACAGTATATAACTTCATTTTGATAATTTTGGCTCTTACCGGTCCCTTATTGAACAGGATGTCTATCATGTCCACCCCGTCCAGCTGCACCTCGGGCAATGGAGCCCCAGCCAGTTTGGCAAAGGTGGGCAGAATGTCCAAAGAGCTGGCCAGAGCACGGGTGACACCTTTAAATGATGGGAAAATATGTTAAATAAATGTCCTCCATTTAAAATAAAAGTGTGATATATATCTTGTAGCCGAATTCATACGCCGAGCCGTTTATCTTTCAGCACCTGGTTGAATGAATCCAGGCCAATATGCGATGGCCGGCTCTCTCATTCCTCCTTTCGTAAGTCGTGCCTTTGCCACATTTCATCAGTCCCGCGTTTCCCCCACGTGACTTCCGCATTAGCTCTGGCCTGGGATTGCACACATATATAGATATCATGGGACATAGAAACACTCATAAAAGAAAAAACACTTATACTACACCTACCCATTGTCACCAGTGAAGAAGATGAGAGTATTGTTGATCACACCGGTCTGCTCCAGAGTTTGCAGAATCTTCCCCACTGTGCCATCAAACTCCATCAAAGCATCTCCGAACGGCCCACGGGGTGACTTACCTGCATAGTCCGCACCTGCATACTGAGGGTAGTGTGTGTGCTAGAAAGAACCATGCAGAAAGGGTTGAGATAGTAAAAATCCCATTTATTTTGAAATATATTGTGTGAAACCTTCAAGAAAGGCTTGCTATAAGCTATGAGATTGTTAAATGATAGTTAACACTACTGTGGAAACCTTTAGAAAATCAGGCCCCGTCGACACGAAAGACGCGTTTCTGCTGGATCCGTATACATTTTTTATCATATTGGCGTTTCGTCCACAAGGATCCGGCGTTTTGGGAGAGTGAAACCGCTATTTTTTGAAACCGGGTCCCAAGGTGGATAAATCTGAAAACAACACCCTTGCGTTTTCGTGTGTACGGCCAATCCGTATTTTGTGCAGTCATCACCCCACGTGTCCACTAGTCAGACAACAACTGTCGAACTGCTTGTATAATAATAATATAATATAATGCGGCAGAAACTTCTGAGCCTTGTATTCCTTTATTTATTATTTACTTGAATGTTTTTATTTTTTTAGGCCTATGCTTTCTTTCGTATGCTGCTTGTTTGTTGTCTGATAAAGACATTTCGTATTTTATAGGGATGGGTATTTAAAGCAAAAATAATAGGCTATTCGAACGATCGATGGGAATCATTTGATTATTTTGGCTATTCAAAAAACGCACCCCTGTATGTTCCACTGTAGGTTAGGCGTACTACGTGTTCTATCCATTAACGAAATGTATTCAGTTTAATATTTATATTTAAATATTCTTTTATTGAATCTATGTTGATTATGAAAAGTGAACCGCGTGCATATGCTCAATATAGGAAGACCTAATTGACCACATTAGGTTTTGTTTTGTATAAAGCCCTTCTTTGAAGTGAATTTCGTTTTTTTTTAATCAATTTTATCTTTATTTTAATAAATGTTTCATCAACCAGTTACCTGGAATTAATAAATAAGAAGCAAATATATAGCAGACAATAGCCATAATCAGGACGTAGACGACCCGGCGAGATTGCTCGTGAACTGGAGCTCATAAATGAACCGGAAACTCAGAAATATAGGCTATAGAAATCTTGAAATGGCTGCGTTTAAACAACATCGACAAACAACAATTAAAAACGAACAGAAACAGATACTCTCTCTTATAGCCTAATCTGAAGTGCATTAGCCGTACGTTACTCCATAGGCGCGTTCACAAAATACTGCGACGTGGCGAGTCAGCAGCATCATCAACTTCCTCTTTTCAGTCAAGAATGACAAAGAAAACATTAGTTTATTAATAAACAATTAAAATGTCTATATTTATTCGTTACTTTTGCCGGTTTTGTGGCAAGCTTTCTGAGTCCGCTAACTAATCGAATATCGTGACTCCCTATTTTGTACCAGGCAATTTATGGTTGTTCAGTAAAGTTCTTGGTAAAAAAGGAAATAAGCAACTGTGCGTAATATTATTTCATAGCCTTTTATTTTACTGCCTACAGCGCGCAAGGTTTTATGCGCAAGTCTTCTCGCATTGTTTGTGGATATATAAGGCAGAATTACAGCGCTATATAGACCTTATTCAGAGCAGCGCCATGACAGGTATGAAAGTGAGGCTGTGAGGGATAGACTTACCGTGTTTCCAATGGGATCTGCTTTAAAAAGCTGAATAAACTCCAAGATTACTTACAATTTTCCACAGCTTACATTGTCAGGAGTTTTTGTCAACTGAAATTTCTTGGAAACATATTTTTTCCAGTGTTTCATGAGCAGAACAATCCAAAAACACATTAAATAACAGTACAGCCCATTGAAGAGATGCATGTCTATCCCTCACAGCCTCGCTTTCATTCTCATTAAAAATCAAAGATGGCGCTGCCGTGAATAAGGCGTATACTGGTCTGGGATGTCTACTACATGGTTTTCAGTTGGTTTCAGTGGTTTTGTGTGGATGCAGATATTTTTCCGTGTTTACGGACTTTTTTTTAGAACGAGGAAAAAATATTGGATAGGGGAAGCTCTGGCTTCGTGTGGACTATTTTAACTATTTATTTAAATAATTGAATTGCTTAATTCTTATTGAAAAACTACACTACCCACAATGCATCTCTTTGGACCATCCAATCAGAAAAGTCACTGTTACCATGGAAAAGAGAAATGTGCCAACAGGTAATCAGCAACTGGCCACTTCCATGAAGCTTTGCAAGACAGAATCAAGCAAGTCGCCCAACAACCCAAACAACTTGTATACATTTAAATAATTTGCAGGAAACTAACTAAGCTAAAGCTTTGTATTTTATATTATTGATCGGTATTGATTGAATCGGTAAATTACAAACAATATGGTATCATGGGATGCCTTCATTGAATAATTTAAAAAATTCAGTAAACAGTTTCTTGACTCTTTATACATAAAGTATTACCCGAAGGTGAAATTAAGTTGATTAAAAATAACCATGTAACAGTTTTTATTATATTATTTGTTTATATTTTTTCAAATAAAAATAATTATAGTCTATGAATAAGCTACTCCTTTTCAAACACATTTTCAGTCTAGTAAATAATCAAAAATATTGGTGTTGTGAGAAGTATTTTTAGAGACATACAAGCATTATAAAGATGATTTGATTACGATTCTTGACTTACATGTGAAGGATAGTACAAGAAGAAGGGGCTCTTATTTAGGACGGCATCATTAATGAACTGAGACGCAAATTCGCTGTAGGCCTTCTCAAGCTGCAGGAAATCTGCAGGCTGTTGCTTGATAATCTCATTAAACATGAGAGGCACAGTTACCACACCCTGATCACAGAGGCCATAGCACTTCACATCTGGAGGAAAGCAGGTGAGATTCTGACAGGGACCCTATGATACATTATTACATTAGAATACATTCAATGTAATACACTTGGAATTAAAATAAATATTATAATAATGCAATGCAATTTCAAGATGAGACTCAGAATAATACAAGAAAACATAATTACCTGGTCATGCGAGTATGGGATTCCAAGATAATTGTCAAAGCCCTGTCTGGTGGGAAGGAAAGTGCCATTAAGTCCAACGCCCAGGTGCCATTTTCCGATCATGGCTGTTGTGTAACCCTGAGCCTTCAGCACCTCTGCGATAGTGGTCTCGTTGAGTGGGAGACCCCTCTTGAGCCCGGATAGAGCACACCCGGATAGATGCCGGAACGAGTCTGGAAGCGACCCGTCAGCAAAGCTGCCCTGGGCCAAAAAAAAAAAAAAAAAAATAGTATGCAAGACCAAATGCTGCACATTATTGCATATATACTACACAATTGTTGTCAGAATGACGATAAATTGTAATCAGGTTGAAATTGTTTACTTTTATTCTCCACAAGGGAAATGAAAGGTCAAGGTGATCACACTGTGATCACACAATGTTTTTTTCTTGCACACAAAAAAATCACATTTAAATACTGCAGAGAAAGAGTAGGCCGATAGTATGTTGTCTGTGAATATTAGCCTGTATTCTGGCGCCATCTTCTGTGCCATACACTGAACGATCAATTATAGATTATTTAAAATATCTATAATATTATAAAATATTTAGTATTTTTTTAATAGCCTGAAAGCAAAAACAAATATAGTTCAGATGATTCTGATATAATGGTGCTATTAACATACGTTTATTTAAAATAATAATTAATTTTACAATAATTAATATTCAGCTTTTCTAATTTTACTATTATAATACATATGCAGATACCTAGATGGTGAGTCAAAAAAAACGCCAAAAGCTCGTGTTCAAGTGAACGCATTAAAGTATTATGGATATAATAACAGGTGCATTTGGCTTTACCTGGAGGGGCTGCACACGGGACTCGTGACGTAGAAGTCGGTAAAACGCAGCCCTTTCGCCGCTAGTCTGTCTAGATTCGGAGTGAGAGAGCTCGGGTGTCCAAAACACCCCAGATCACCGTAACCCAAATCATCGGCGAAAAGCAGCACGAAATTCGGTGGTGATGCGCGAGCACAGTGAACTGTGATCAAAGCAAGCAACGCGAAATTACACGTCAAATCCATCATCTATTACGCAGCTTACAAAAGCGTTATAATTTGTACCCTTATACAAGATTAAGAATTATGACAGTTCCCGCTTTGTTATTATCCTCGGGTCCTTCGCTGCTATTTACTGTACATATTGTTTTTCGTGTCATATGATCACTGACACGTGATCCGGTGAGAAGTGGCTGCTTCTTCTTCTTTGGATTTACATACCCGCTAGGTGCATACTGCCACCTCCTGTACTGGGGTTTCAAGAGATTTCAGACCAAACCTTATTAAACACATTTTGTGTTTAATAAGCTACAGAGTTTAAATTCATTGCATCCTATGTTCTGTAGCCTAGTCTTTGTAGTTCATTACTTTATAGCCACTGCCTACAAAATAACTATATCAACTGTTTCCTTCACTTAGCATATTTCACATCACTGAACTGTGTTTTCCTAGCCTGACTTCGTCATACTCATTTTCCTATCGGAAGATGAGTCTGAAACCCCTCCGTCTGGCTTTGATTATAAGGCGTGTCTTAACCGAACCAGGAAAAAACAACAACTCTGCACTCAATTGGATAGTCGGTAAACCTACAACCAATCAGAGCAACGCAGTAAGTCGGCTACTTTGCATACAGTTGTCAAATACAGAAACATAGCCTAACTTTACTTATTTTAGAAGTTAAATAACGAGTGTTGCTTCTTTTACTTACTCCTTCATGAGTGCGACCAAAGGAGAAACCACAACGACCACAGGCTTTTCATTACATCCCATCTTAAAATAAAAAATGCTTGTTGGGCTCTCGCATCAGAATTTGAGGAAGTGACGTATGCCTTAAATCAGTCGAATTTTGTAGTTCTTCTTGTGCTCGGGTTCCTACCAGCTCCCCGAAGTTACGAGTGCCAGTAAAAGCGATACAGACCACGTCAGGCTATGTCAGACCTGTCATTCAAGTCAATGTACTGTACCATCTTAAGGGTTTGGGAAAAATATTTTAAAGGTTGAAAAAGTGCTGCTTTAAAGGTGGCATCTAAAGCTGCTTGACTATTAGTTAAATATCTTGATGTTGCTTTAAAATTTCTTCCATTTTTCTCATATCATTTTGCTCTAGATTATGTGTACTGTTTGCTTTTTATTTTCTTCTTCAGTCACTGCTGTTTTCCCTTCATCTACTATATTCTGAGTTCTATAAACTCCAACTATCGTTTTAAGGACCCTCCATACTTCTTCCAACTGAGACCCAGTGGAGCAAAATGTTTGCCAATACTTCTTTTTAGCTTGCTTAATTATTTTCCTTGCCTGTGCCTGTTTCCTCTGATATATAAGAACAGAGGTATGAATGTTTTCCTTAGCTCATTGAATGCCTTACTTCTAACTTTAAATTCGTTAGTGCATTCTTCATTCCACCAGGACACATTTTCATCCTACCTCTACCTTCTGATTTAGGTCTAGATTCTTCAGCTGCATTTATAATTGAATGTAATCTGTCAGAACAAACATCTACTAATATTCGGTACTAAATCAGAATTTCATCAACTTGTTAAATTTATCCCTGTCGGCTTTATCATACCTCAGCCTAGTTGGCTTTGTTTTACTTTTTTGATAATTTTCCAATCCGACTTCACAGATTATTGGAAAATGATCACTTCCTAATTTTGAGTGCTCTAGAACTTCCTACTTGCATTCTAAACTATAGCTCCAGGAAATATGGATTTTACGGTCTCAGTGTATTTGATTCCTCTGCATATGTTTACACTTTTTAAATTGTTTTTCAGGATGCAAAAAGAAATGAATATTCTGAAGAATTTATTTATTTTGAATTCTATATATTTTTGAAATTCTATATACTGTTGCTCATATTCCGTCTCTTTAGAATTTGTTGATACTTTATTTAGTATTTTATGAAACAGGAAAGTTATTTTTCTTGGCCAGAAAGATAGCCTTTCTTGCAAGTCTATAAGGATAATTTCTCTTGAGGTGGTTGATGAAAGATTCGTACGATCAGTTTGCGGGACGAACCGACAATCTAGACAATTAACATTTTAATATTTAATTATAATTTGTTGTGATTGATTATTGATGTATACAATTTATTTTTGCCTACCTGTATGCATAATTGATTATAATCTGTTGTATTTGAGTGTCCATACAAAAACATGGGCAACGCATCCCTTTACGGGTAATTTTAATCTGTGTATGCGATCCCTGATCACATTCATGATCAGTTATTAAAATTATATTTCCTTTATTTGAGCTAGAATCACAACACCAGGCACCTCGACAGTGGCCCATTGGCCGATGATGTTCCTTCCACGGCGATGAGTTTTGGCCAGGTTAAAGCCCGCTTCATCAACAAAAATGTACTTGTGATGGTTCACATCAGTGTCAAGTACCATAACCCTCTAAAAATTATTTAGTCAGTTCTTTTTACAGTCTTGTTCCAAAGTATATATGATGTAAATGCATCAAATAGTAACAGTAATACAATATATAGTGCTGTACTTGAACATACTCATCCCTTAGTTGTTTCACCCGGTCATTGTTTCTCTCAAAAGGTGCTGTCAAGTGCCTTTACTCTAGTAAAGTTCAATCCTGCAGTTTCCCCCACTTGATAGGGTATTCTTGCCTGTGAAGGTTTGGACTAGATTTTGCTCAATCACCAAGAATCAATACTTTCTTTTCTTTTATTTTAAAATCGTTGTGGCCACAAGAAAGTAAAAAATGACACCCTCCTTGTTCAAACAAGCTTTAGTCCTGCCGTGTCTTTTTCTCAGTTTTTCCACACATCTACTGTACCCAGCCTGCTTTCTATCCCGTGAGTGACTCCAAATGAGTGACTCCAAACTCCCCTAATTACCAGAGTCTTCCCATCTGGTGACTAACTAGCTGACTGCAGCTGGGTACCACACCCAGCACCAAAGCACCCAAGCAAAAAACGGTGTGGTCTGCAGCTCAGCTCGACAGGCACCATACTTAGGCCCCGTTAACACGAAGGGAAAACGCAGATATTTCCTTGCGGATTGGCCTCGTTTCGTTTACACGAAAACCCAGTTTTTATCACAGAAAACGATTATTTCTAAAAACTCCGGCCAAAGTGGAGATTTCTGAAAACGCCGGTTATGTGTTGTCGTGTGAACTGGGAGAAACGTCTCGGTTACGTATGTAACCCTCGTTCCCTGAGTAGGGAACGGAGACGTCACGTCGGATGTCGGAGAATGGGGGTTTCTCATAGAAAACCAATCCTCTTCAAGTATTAAAAAATGAGCCAATGGTATGAAAATGCCTTGGGCTGCGGAATTGTCATAGCGTATCTCCGCCCCACCTCGTGGGTATAAAAGGAGGAAGCGGACGCAACCGCAGTATGTCTTCGCTGAGAAGCCGAGACTGAACTCAGGCGTCTACCCAGCAGTACAGCGGAAGTGGCAGGAGACGTAACGTCTCCGCTCTCTACTCATGGAACGAGGGTTACATACGTAACCGAGACGTTCCCTTCGTAGTCACTCCGAGTTACTTTGGATGACGGAGAATGGGGGTCCCCGTGTAATCACGCCACCTTCACAGCTGTCTTCTAGTGCCCTGCGAAGTCCCAACCCCTGTTCGAACTTAACACGGACGAGGAGTCCTACTTACACAGGAATGCCAAGGTACACTGGGAAGCATATCCCAGAGGAATATGCCGCAGTATGCCTACCCGTAGGGAGGACCTAAGAATACACACATGGCCCAAGGGGGCTTCATATGGAGGAATACTGGAGTCACCAACCCGTAGGGTGGCTAGAACCTTAACTCCAGGGGTGGCAAGGTGGCTTGCAGAGGGAAGACACCTGCTCAGAGAGGCTTACAGTGGAGAATACACACGTGCAGGTTACTAGCAGGAACCATGCACACCGACGCCCAGGCAACAGCCAGCATCAACAGTGCTGAAGGACTCAGGGCTTCAACGGAAGGCTCCGCTGAGGAATATTGCGCTTATCCAGTCTGTGGAGTGGAATGGCGAGCAAGCGAAGACACCTGAGCGGGTCCAGTACTGGCCGGTTTAGCGAGTACAAGAGTGGACACAGGCTCCACTCGGAGATTATAGAATCTCGCGAATGTGTTGGGTGTCGCCCAGCCTGCAGCTCTGCAGATGTCTGCTAGCGAGGCGCCATGTGCTAGAGCCCAAGAGGAAGCCACACTCCGAGTGGAGTGGGCCGTCACACCAAGGGGGCACGGTCGACCTTGCTGCTGGTAAGCCAAAGCAATGGTGTCCACTATCCAGTGAGACAACCTCTGCTTCGAGAGAGCCCTTCCCTTCTGGCTCCCACCATAACCGACAAAGAGCTGGTCTGAGGTCCTGAAACACCGCGTTCTGTCTACGTAAGCCCGGAGGGCACAAACTGGACAGAGCAGTGCCAAGGCTGGGTCTGCCTCCTCCAGGGGCAGCGCTTGCAGGTTCACCACCTGGTCCCGGAAGGGAGTGGTAGGAACCTTATACCCACGAGGTGGGGCGGAGATACGCTATGCAAATTCCGCAGACCCAAGTCATTTTTATGCCATTGGCTCATTTTTTAATCGGAGGATTGGCTTTCTGTGCGAAACCCCCATTCTCCATCATTCGACGTAACTTGAAGTGACTATGAAAGGGAATGGTGTATGTTATAGTACATCGTCCGCATTTACTGGTTTTCTTGGTGAAAAGTTTGGATGATAGAATTTACAGTTGATCATTTTAGATTTGGATAAACTAATCTGGCAGCCTCTGCCATAAGCCCCTTTCACACAGAGATTCCGTAAAATACACAGATAATGTGACCCGGCATTTGTCCCGAGATTGTTTGATTTCGGTTCATTCACACTGCCAGTGATTTGCCGGGATCTGTGAGTGCGTTCACACACAACCCGTAAAAATCCCGGGAAGACACATGACATCAGGATGAGACGTATAATGGACGTGTCAAACATGTACACGCGCATACCGTTCCACAAAGCTGGTGAACGATCTCAGCTTCAGCGTGGATCATGAGGAGCTCCTGGTCTCTGCTTTGCTCCAGTTTGCAGGTATTTGTTCGTCCTTTCTTTGTTGATGACGAGAACAAACTTTCTTCTAAGAGCAACAGAGTCGCGCAATGGCATGAGCGTCATCACTATGACACACCCTTACGGCATTGGTCCTGGCTTTTGTTCACACAGCGCGCATTCTGGGACTGATCCCGGCAATGTTACTAGGTCCCCAACTCGGGATCAGTCCCGGTATCAATCCCGGGTCGTGTTTGCGTTCTGGCAATTTCCAGGGATCAACGCGCTGTGTGAAAGGGGCTATAGTTTACCACAAGATCAACGATGATGGCCGGAGTTCATTAGAGACAACAGTTGCCTCCTTCTCTGATGACCAACCCTTTGATGGGGCCCCATGGGTGCCCATGCCCACATCTCACTGACGGATCTCTTGTCCATGAGCTCTTTTCATTCCTTGCTCTCTATCCTGCTCCTCGTTGAAAGAAATTGCCAGTGTTTACACCCCCACTTTTATATAGTGACCAACTGTGGTTACCACTATGTGAAATCAATTATCAATAACGAGTATTCATCATTTGTGGTTACACGTAATTTATATGTTTGTACAAGCACACATTTTATTTCTCTATTTCTTAAAATCCATATACTGTATATTGCAGAAATGAAAATCTATAGGTTAATCAAATGATTCAGTGATTAACCATTAAGATCAGTTAAATCTTAATGAAAAAAACCTGTAAATTAAATGTTATATCATACCCACCAAATGCAGGTGATAATGTCAAATGTCATAATCATCTTTATTTAGCTTACAGACAGTGATGAGCTAACTGTACTGTTTAAAACACATTTTCAATGTCAGCAAGTGAGGCTCTTGTTGTGTAGGTGCACATATGACCCCTAAACTTTGTATTTTGAGCACAAAACACTGCTACATCTGTATGTGTCATGTGTCTAGAAATGGACATCAGGTGGCAGTTCAGCCCTCTGCCACTGTGGGTGGCTGTTTCATAAGCGCAAGAGTGGAGCTCACTCTAGTCTAGTAGCACACTAAAACTGTGGCGATTGATGGGTTCGATCATTAATATCTCATTAGAGGCAGTGAGAGCTGGGGTGCAATGTCCAGCCACTGTCCTTTACATCGCCCTGCGCTTGCTTTGCTTGTGATACAACGTGACAATCAGTCAATTAAATGAACGGGGGATGAAATAGATTGCTCCACTAGCTGGAGGAGTTTAAAGTCAGTGGCGATTTTCAGGGAGAGAGGGAAATCTATCACGCTCTGCATTTGAATTGCTCTGCTTTCACAGTTACACACACACACACACACACACACACACACACACACACACACACACACACACACACACACACACACACACACACACACACACACACACACACACACACACACACACACACACACACACACACACACACATAAGTGAGAGGTGGGTGTTGGACACCTCTACCAAGTGCCAAACTTCAACAGGAGACATTACAAACATTACAAAATCAATGCACTTAAATTAGGAAATGCCAAAAATGCGTGGACTTGTGAAATTAATGGTGCTCTTTATTGAGGCCCCCTCTTGTTATCTTCCTAGTCAGAAATGACTGGACACCTAAAAAATAATCTTTCTTTCATCCATATATATATATATATATATATATATATATATATATATATATATATATATATATATATATATATATATATATATATATATATATATATATTTTTTTTTTTTTTCAAATTAAAAAAATATTTCTTTAATTATTGTAATTTTTCAGATTAATATAGAGACTAGGCCAATTTTTTTAAGTTAGATTTGCGCAGAGGTGGAAAATAACGAATTACATTGATTAAGCCATTACATAATTGACTATTTTTTTGTGTAACGTCACTTCTGATTTTTTAAGTCGTTTTTAAAATCTGTACTTTTACTTAAATACGTTTTGCTTGAAGTATTGCACTTCGCTACATTTGAAATCATACTGCGTAAAAAATAATACAAGGGAGAAAAAAATCACACTTCGGAAACTACTGCATTGGTTGAAAGGCGGGAAAACAAACGCGCAAAAAGGTGAAGTGGCAGCTGAAGCTGAGGGCGAAGCGACGTCGAGTTCTTATGAAGCGAATTATGGCCAGTATAAAACAATACTTTGTTTTGAAAAAATCGTGGTTGTCTTCGAGGATAGATATCCGATTTGCTAAAAAATGTGGACGCAAAGTGGCTGCAAAAGGATAAATAGGACAACATCCCTCCTGCAGATAAAGGTATGTGCCGAATGAGGGAATCCGGAATCCAGTTAAATAAATGGAGTTATTCACTAACACGCAAAATAATGGATACATGCAAAGTAGAACTGTGCAATAAATCCAATTGCGACATGGTCTGACTGTGAATATTAATATATAATCTGCTTGTTCTGCTGAATAGCGCCGCTTTGTCTACTACATACTCAAGTATGCGTGACGTTCGTTTTCAGCGTCTCACAAACAATTTAAGGATTTGAATCCATGAACATTTCCATAGCTGCTTTGAGAGAACGCCTAATGGGCATTTTCATCATTTTATTTGAGAAAAAAAGATTATTTGAAACACCTTTTTATATTTTTGGTCTTCACTACAACCCATCAAATTAAAATATCATTCATTATCAATTATCGGATTTAATTGAAAACTTTTGGGGAAAACAAACTAGACTCCCCATAGACTTTATTACAAAATAACGGCAAAAACCAATGTCCGTACACAGCTGACAGGCGTAAATATCTTAAGAAATATAAAACTTATCAAGTAATATGTCCACACTGCCTGCTATAGAGCGTGAAAGATACATACACAAACTTAATTTGGCTAATTCAAAAACATGTTCCTTTATTCTCCCAGCATCAAATTGGTGTAACAACCCCACCTAGTGGCCAGAGGTGTCTTACCCAGACATTTACTTGAACCTCATCAAGTCACCAGGTAAGCCAGTGAATGATTTTATTTCGTTTTTTAAAGTAAAAAACCTTTATGTATATGTTATGAATTTATGATGATGACGGCAGGTAGCCTGGGCTAGTCGATAAGGGGCATAACAAAAATGTATCTTTCACGCTCTATGGCAGGCAGGGTGGACCGAATATTTACTTGTCATGTTTTAAGTGATTTCTTAAGTTATTTACTCCTGTCGGCTGTGTACGGACATTGGTTTTTGTCGTTATTTTGTATTGAAGTCTATGGGGAGTCTAGTTTGTTTCCCCAAAGAGGCGGAGACAAAATTGACAGTTAAGTTCCCGGATGTGCCGGTTGAGTGTATTGGCCTCCAGGGAAAAAAAATCTTCCATCGGTTTATTATTATCCGTGATCTTTCCTCTCCAGTCGTCTTAGGGATGGATTTAATGCTGCGAGCGTCGGTGAGCATTTAGGGATGCACCGATACCACTTTTTGGAAAACGAGTACGAGTACGAGTACTTGCATTTCAGTACTCGCCGATACCGATACCGAGTACTTAATTAAAAAAACATGATTTAAAATCAGTTTTAACTATTTTTCCAATTTATTTAATTATATTTTATTTCACTTTATATATATATATATATATATATATATATATATATATATATATATTCTTTTCTTTCTTTTTTTCCAAATAGTTAAATAAAAAAAATTCAATTCAATGACTATTATTTATGATGGTACATTTATGAAAGCATTGAAGGCTACATGCTGTTTATACGAAAATATTGATGATATTGAGAAATATTGCTTATAAAAAATCAAGAGAAAAAGCAACCTTATGCACACATTATTAGTAGTAGCAATTTTGATTAATAGAGACGTAGTTAAATCTATTGTACAGTAGCCTAATATAATTATTTCTGTCAATTTCTTACCAAACTTTTATTTTGACGGGTTGCCGTGAAGACCTTTGAGTTTCTGTGCGTGTCTGATACATAGACACTGGGCGTTTCTCAATGTCAAAGGGAAGTATCCTTGACATTGAGAAACACCTAGTAAAAGAAATGATATGACGATCGTTTTTCTCAAATGAAAAACGGCAGCGCCGCCGGTCACCATGTCTCAGCGCTTTCATGATGATGACGCAACTTCACGCCCTTCGTGCATGCATGTGCAAACGAAACTGGGTTTGATCAGGTATCGGTACCACCGGGACTTGGTACCGTGACGTTTACATTTTTTAGTACTGACTTGGTCCACGCGGCTGACAGGTCTCGTCTCGCATCGCCTTCTCCCGCTCTGAGCTGCAGCCGGGGCCTGGGGGCGGGCACTCGGTGCCTGTAATTAACCCATTTCTCAGACCGTGGTATCGAGTCCCCGGTATCGGGGACTTTGAGCGAGTACGAGTACTTTAAAAAATGTGGTATCGAAGGCCGATACCCGATACCGGTATCGGCATCGGTGCATCCCTATGAGCATTCACATCCCATCAAGGACTGTGAACCTGGTTAAATCTACACCCCAAGAGGTTTTGAGCGAGTGGTTGGAAGCACCTGAGCTTGGGAGCTTAATGTTCTTAAATGTCTGCCAGTCTGCCTTGGATGAGAAGTTGCGAGAGCTTGGGCTATATTTTGCACCCGGTGCAAATGACTTCGTACGCTGACGCATGTATAATTCATATTTTGCACCCGTGCAAAGCAGGCTTTTCCCTCCACAGATGCACGTCGGCAAACCAGGAACTGAATTTTCGTAAGCTCTTAAGCCTGTTTTATGCTTCTGCGTCGAATCGACGGCGTACCCCCGCAGACCCCTATCCGTTGACGCGAACCCCTCTCCGACCCCTCCGCCGTAGCTCGACGTGCACCTCCAAAAATTTGTAACTGCGCGTCGAGGCGACGCAGACAGCAAGGGCTTTGATTGGTCAGATTATACATCAATTCAGGAGTGTAGCTTTTCCGGTTTCCTTTTTAACATTTGCACCCTCGTACTGATAATTATAATACTCTTAAAAGAAAGTAAATAAAGAATTAAACATAAATAAACTGTTGGTTTTTATTTCATTGATAATATATGTCTATAACTGTTATCCTTTCTTTCTTTTTTGCTCACAATAAACTTCAGTCAATCAATAAATCAACGTTTGTTTTGAAACACAGTTTGTTGTTTATTTTCAATAAAATGTTCACGGTTAACTTACATCATTGATAAAATACTAACCAAGTCTGCCACGGGACACATTATCCTGCCATAGCACAGTTCCATGTGGATACTGAAAACAAATACTTCCAAGTCATTCAGAAAAGCTATCGTTATGGCAGCTCGGGTGAAACCTTTCTTTTACTGTCTATGAGTGGAACGAGCCCTGGACATCCGTGTTGATTCTGTGGGGATAAAGTTTGTATCGTCTTCTTAGCTCCAGCTGACAGCTGCAACAACATCTCTCTCTTTCGCTCGCGGCGCACGGGACCATTCGCGAACCACACACCCCCTAGCGTTCTGGCGGTGAAATGCACCGCGAAGCACCACAACCTCACGCAGAAGCATAAAACGGCCACGACGCCGTAGCAGTGGCGACGTAGCTACGCCGTGGAGTTGACGCAGAAGCATAATGAGGCCTTTCAGCCAGTTTGATATTTCGTTCCTACTGCGTCTTAAGACGCAGCTTTGAGTAAACATATGAAAGAGAACGTCTCTGTGTAACCCATGGTCTCTGAATAGGCAACGAGACGCTGCGTTCGCGGCCAAACTCCTTGCACTGCCGACGAGCTTCCTTTTTCGGCAGAGAACTCTGAGAAGCAGATGATGTGTGCGCTAATATAATATTACGACTTGAGCGTCGAGGCGGCGCGAATGGTGATTCTATATCCATAGACAGTCGACGCGTAATTTTACACTTGAAATGCAGCAAAACCTTGCAGCGTTTTGTCTTCGGCATCTTTATTAATCTCCTCGCTATCAGCAGACGTTTCGGGAGTCTCCCGCATAACGGCTCCCGGATGATCGCAAATTAGTTCAAATCTCCCGGAATTTAGAGCGAGCGAGCAAGAGCGCGCGTGCCAGACAGATCAGACAGTGCTTCAATAAACCGTATAGTGCGCGCACGTCGAGAGAGGGAGAGACTGCGTGTGTGCGCCTCATGCCACAGACTCAGGCATCGAAATCAGGCACCGAAATTTTAATTCTTATTCGGTGTGGTTAATACCGTTTACGTCAGAACCGGTTCCCTATTGGCACCGAGTTTCGGTACCCAACCCTAGTCCTGTGTGCCATTTGACGAAACCTAGCTAAAGAAAACCAGCAGGGTTGATGATTCCGATCAAACCAGTGAAACCCTGGGAATACGCAGGAGTGGATTTTGTGGGTCTGCTTTAACCTACTCAGAGTGGCATTGAACATCTAATCGTCTTCATTGATTACTTTTCAAAATGGGTAGAATTGAGTGGTTAGAATTGCAGTGTGGTTAGATTTTCTGAGTGAAATATTTGCTCGATATGTTGTACCAACCTACCTCGTATCAAATCGTGGGACTTTTTGAGCAGGTAGTTGCTGCCCTTGGAACTGAACACCGGCTGACAAAAGCATACCACCGGCAAACGAACGCCACTGAGAGGGTAAACCGCAGACTTAAAGGAGAACTCGGCGAACAATGAACCTTTGGTCTAATGAGACATCTGTACCTAGTCAATCGTTCTCTGAGATTTGTTTTCATGATAATCGAATGTAAAGAGTTTTATCTCTAAAAACTGTTTAGCGTATAATGCTAGCACTGGGGGCATTGACTAAGTAAAAAGAAATCGCTAGTTTATACCACTAACAAGGCTCAAAATAACCCGACACTAACACAGTAACATAATGAGTGTCCATACACGCAAAACGAAGCATTGAGAACTTTGTAAGTGTACAGACCGTTTAATAAGAAGATACGTTTCACAATTCACTTTGTGTATACACAGCAGGCGCCATCTTAGAATATAGTCTCAATAAGTCGAATCCCCGAACGTCGTGCTGAGTGATCTGAACTGTATGAAGTTCAGCGAACTTCTGAACTGTATGAACGGCGTTCGGGGATCGACTTATCGAGACTATATTCTAAGATGGCTCCTGCTGTGTATACATAAAGTAATCTGTCATTATAACGCATCTTCTTATTAAACGGTCTGTACACTTACAAAGTTCTCAATGCTTCGTTTTGCATGTATGGACACTCATTATGTTACTGCGTTAGTGTGGGGCTATTTTGAGCCTTGTTAGTGGTATAAACTAGCGATTTCTTTTTACTTAGTCAATGCCCCCAGTGCTAGCATTATACGCTTAATAATTTTTAGAGATAAAACTATTTACATTCGATTATCATGAAAACAAATCTCAGAGAACGATTGACTAGTTACCAATGTTTTATTAGACCAACGGTTCATTGTTCGCCGGAGTTCTCCTTTAAAACTGCCATTCGTGCATACGTGGAGGACAAGCACAGTTTGTGGGATAAATATCTTCCACAAATCTGTTTTGCTCTTGGAACCGCTTGCCATGAGAGCACACGTTAATCTCCAGCAATGTTGTTATATGGCCGTGAGTTGGAACACGTCGCTTGTTTTAATAACACAACCAAATTCTGCGGGAGTAGATGATCCTGAGATACCCTATCCTGAGAGTTTGAGATCTTCCCTGCAGGATGCTCACGATTATGCCAGAGCTGCTCTAAGTGCAAGCCATACAAAAAAGAAGTGCTACTATGACAAGAAGTGACGCACGGTTTCCTATGCTGTGGATGACTTGGTCAGAGTTTGGACCCACACCAAATCTGATGCTGGCAAACTTTACAGCCAAGTTGGCCCCAGTTTATGCTGGACCATTTTGCATTTCAAAGAAACGTTCAAGTGTCAATTACAGACTTTCAAACGTGGACACTGGAGAAGATGCTGGCGTGTTTCATTTGGTAAATCTGCAGCCTTTTCATTCATGGGGCTTTTGCTTTTGCCTAAAAGTCATATTCAGAGTTTGTTTTTTAATATTAATATTCAAACATATTTGAATATTAATTAATAATATTTTGACCATTAAATGCTGCGGTGCTAGGGCTGGGCTAAGGGGGCTTAAGCCTCGAATGTTTATGTGAATCCCTAAATATTTTGTTACCTTTGTCTTTTTCATTAAGCAAAACAATTAATCAGAAAGACAAATGTGAATAAGATTACTGCTGCCGCATTTACCTAATCATGAAAAGTAGTGCATAGGCTATTACAGTTTTATTTATATGTTTACCTCTGCATTAAAGGTACTTGCAACATGTTTTTGCAGCGCTGAGTATTGTAGCCAATCACGGACATGTCTGTTGAACACGTTGGACGAACAGATGCGTTTAAATGAGTCGTTGTGTTGCAAACCTGTCACAATTATTGGCAATAAACTTAACATGCAAATAAGAAATCATCGGCAATGTATTTGATATTCTTGATGCTGCTCTGATGCACTCTATTATGCACCACTGTTTGCTTTCATGATGACTAAAAGTTCAGCGGTCTAGCTCATCGATGTCAAAATGATTAAAGCTTACCGTTTACAGAAGGATGTTAACAGTGAACAAATACCTCGTAAAATGCAAGTAGTGCCACACGTTGCTATTCAAATTGTCAGGAGTGTAGATTTCGAACTCCTCGTCAGGCATTGTTGTTGTAGGCGTTGGCGAGGCCCGTTGTTTTCATACACAAAATAGGTGCTAACCGCTAACGTCACATACAGGAGCCCAGATGACCAATAATTGCCTTGCTAATGAGCTCGTGATTCACAACTTTCCCAGGCGTGAAATAGCCTCAGAATCTGAATGGAAAACACCATTTACAAGCAACACATTTACAAAAAATAGTGCCCATAACAGGTTTGAATATTAAAGGTAGCCTAATATTTGTTTGAATGTCATTATATTTTTAAATATTTGAATAATATTTGAATAACGAAGTTCGGAGTCAAAGCTCTATGGGGCATTGCCATGCCCATGACAAGTTTCTATGGTGATGTTGAGATGTCACTACCTTTGGATGAGAAGTTTGATTCTTAAATAGACAGAGAATAATCTGATTCTTAAAATTTCACCGGGACATTGTACTGGACAATCACTTGACCTTGGTCCCGACATTGTTGACGGTGAGGCTGTCTCTGACTCTCATGACTTGACATCTGATGCAGTTACTGCCAAACCCGCATATCAGGGTCTGAGTTGTTATGCACTGAGACAGAGAAGAGTCCCTATAATTACTTCTGACTGGACGGTGAATAAGTGGACTAACTCCTACCATACAAAAAGGTTTGACTTGTATTAAGGACGGCAGACTATGGTAGAGTGTTATTCAGAGTGCTAATTGTTACTGTTTTGCATGTTCACAGTTCTCATCAAGGGAAAATTGAGTGTTTCAATTCTGGGTTGGACTTTACTCAAGTGTTACTGAACTAATGTACACTGTGCTATGTGTGCGTTTAGTTTCTGAACATGATCTACCCCTCTGTCTTGTTAACTTTTCAACTGAGTTATGAATGAGTGGTTGCTAAGTAGAAGTTTTCCTTGTTTCCTTGTGTACGGCTGAGGGCAGCCTTTTTTTGGCCAAAATAATAACAATTTGTCAGTGGGCATTAGATTATTTGTCAATATCTGATCTCTCCTCATCTCCATCACTCATTTTCTCTCAGTCTCCTTTTCTTACCCTGTCTCTTTCCTCGTAAAGCTGAGCTTTATTTGATGGTCTTTTCATTTTTATCTGTATCAGTGAAGAAAGTAAACATGGGGTCAACTGATATTTACGTTTTATGAATCATTTTCTTAAGTTAATTTACTGAAGGCTTCCAGGAAAGCTATGCAGCTAATTTTTTTAATTCATTCACAATAATCTTCTTAATCCTAATATGATGAACACGGTTTTGTTAATGTTGCTTGTCTCCTCACATTGACAATTTACATTACATGAATTGCATAAATTATAGGTCTATTTTGAATAAAAAATGGCGAAATTAGGTGAAAGTTGATTAGTTTCCCTGATTTTTTCGGTCATTTAATATTTCTATCCTAAAATAGCTATCAAAGATTAAATGTTTAGTTTAGCTAGCTACTTGCATCTTATCTCGCACTTTATAACTGTTAACTGAAGCGTTGCGCTGGAATTTGCTCTGTTCAGCAGCTTCTGAGAACAAATCCCACCTACTTTGATTAGTCATCTCAACAATTTTGACATTGACGAGTGGTAATAGACCACTGAGGCAGCTCAGACGAAAATATCATGGGGCAGTAAAATATCCTTGCAGTACTAAAGTAGAGTTAACTTTATATTAGGCAAGTATTCCACAGCCTTTAAAGAGTAACTAAACACTTAACCAACTTTTTTTAGTTAATGATCTGTAAGAATGGATCTTTATTAATACCAGTCATTGATTCAAGTAACTTTTTTGACATTTGTTTATAAAGTGTTTTATTTCTGCAATATATGGTGTAAAAACGTCTTAGTGCTGCCCTCTTCAGGTTGAACGGTGGCTACTGGAGTTCAATTTTCTTATTGGATGTTCCGCACTTCGTGACATACGCAGGTTTCAGATCACCACGCGAGCTACGCCCTTGGCAGTATACAAAACCATCTTGTGTCATCAAAACCACTGTCAGGGAGTCAGGAATTGGAATTGTGAGTATTGAAAACGATCAAGATAGAGTGTTTTAGCATCTATTTCATCCCCTTTATCTCCGCTGGGTGTCTCCCCACTTTTTCAGCATTTTCAAATATTGCCAGTGGGTGGAGTCAGGCTCTGACCAGGGGTTTAGTTACCCTTTAATATATAGATACTTAAACCTTGGAAAAATACAGAAGTTTGGACCCCAGTGACCTTAGCTGGCTATGACCATGTTCCCAGCCATGTTTAGCAACAATACAGCAACGGCCTGGGGGGCGCCTGGCAACTACTCAAATCATCAGCAAGTTTTGCACATTCAAGCGCTTCCCACACTTTTGATAAATATAAAAATCTGCATATGATTTGAGTATGTATATGCATTAAGGGGTGTGTTATCTGACATTTTGCTCCTGGTCAGCTGTGTTGTAATGTTACAGGGATCTGCATGTTGATAGGTTGTTTTCATTTACCATTAAATTTTTTACATGCACGTCTTGAGATGACCCACATTCAGCTCAACATGAGTGTGTGTGGTTTTAGATTAATGAAGGTAGGTGGAGAGCTAGCGAATGAGAAGGAAGGGGGTGAGGAATTGAAACCACGAGATGCTCTAAATGTCTCCCTCTTGCCCTTGTTGAAATACTTTTTCTTTCGCTCTCTCTCTTTCTCCTTCTCCCTTTCTCATTCTCCACAACCACATACGCTCCTTTGCACGCCTGTTTGCTTCCTCCCCAAGCTGTTTTTTTTTTCTTGGTTTTGTACTTTATCACATCTCAAAAAGACAATTATCTTTGCCCCAGTGACCAGCGGACATGTTAGATGATTTTAACTGAGTTTGGCTGCTTTCCTGCTGGCGAAGGTGGAGAAAGAGCAGGCCCTTACATCAAACCTGCGTTGCCACCGATACATTTGGCATGCCGCATTGATTCTTGGGAGTGGTAAATCCTGGCCTCAGTGTAGAAGTCAGCTTGAACAGCTGAGGGAGAGAACGCTTATCTTATCTCACCGTAGCCTATTACACAACCAAACTTTGGACACTTGACTTTTTTTCCCTCCAGCTCGTTGTTTGATCTCGGATTTCATGTTAACGAGTTCATTAAGTAATTGTGAGCAGAGCAAATCTGACCTTTCAGATGCCTCAAGTATTAAAAATATGCCATTGCAAAAAAAAGTCTTCAGACAGGAAGTAAAGGGTTAGTGAAGATCAAAGATCAGCTGATGGTAATTTTCTGTAATGACTCCGTGTCTGGTACTTCAGCAGCCATTTTCGTTGTATATATGTGGACGATTGAAACAAGCAGTGCTTTTGAGATTATCCTGACCGATACTCATTAGTCTCGCAGAGTCACACATTGACTATCAGCATAACATCTGGTGCACTGTGCAGCTTTAGTCTGGCCAAAAAGCACCCAATTAATAAGAATCTGACTGGCATAGTCTATATTACCAACCACAGGTTTTTTTTTTAAGTTTTTGTTAATTTTTTAAATGTGACATTTTGGGGGCAAGCATACTTCAAATTGATACCACACTAATAAACCGTCATGCAGCACATTACGTAAATAATAGTTCAGTAGTATCTGCAAAAGATTGTGGGCTCTATCTTGCACCCGGCGCAAATGACTTTATACACTGAAGCATTTATCATTCCTATTTTGCACTCGCGCAAAGCGGGCTTTTTTCCTCCACAGACGCACGTCGGTAAACTAACAAATGAACTTGCGCTTCCTGGGTGCGTTGGCGCAAAAAGGAGGCGTGTGTCTGCGCAAACAATCCCTGGTGCTATTTTGCAGTTCCAGAAAACACTTGCGCCAATGACCAGAAAAAACCTGGTCTAAAGTCAGTGGCGCGTTGCGCGTATATTCAGATGCTATTTTAAGTGTGCATGCTTGGCCATAATACAGAGTGTGAACAACGCGGATACACTGTAGATGATTCTCTCATCAACACAGATGCATTTGACTTTTTGCAAATGATACATTATTATACAGAAAAATATATAAACATGAGGGAAATCATTGTTGTGTCCATGATGATGGGAAAAACAGGCATAAAGCTTACACATTTACCCAAATTATTATATGCATGTTTAACCCGAAGCTAATTTGGGTGGGTTTGTCCCATCCCCAGTGTCCCTTCTCTTTCTTTTACGGCCCTGACGAGAACATCGTTCTATTCGGCTGTGAACCGATGCTGAAGCGCGCCTGGTAAATGCGCCGTTAAAATGAGAATTGCGCCACGGAACAAGCGCATCTCGTTCATCATGCTCTTAAAGGGAATGTGATATGACGCTCTTATTGGTTTATTTCCGTTACGCCCAAACCACACCTATGAATAATGAAGCTACTCCAGACCAACCCCGTTTAGATTTGCGCCAGGCGCAAGAGGCATTTATCCCGCCGGGAAAATAGCAACAGCGCCGGGATCCGCCCACAAAGTTAATTGCGCTTTGCGCTTTGACACTTGCGTTTCAGATCGTTAAAATAGGGCCCTGTGTCTCTTAAATACCCCTTGTGGTGAAAATCAAGTTTCTAATGTTGTATATGTCTATGGGCCCTATCTTGCACTAAGTGCAAATTACTTTGTACACTGACGCATGTATCATTGCTATTTTGCTCCAGCGCAAGGCGGGCTTTTCCTTCCACAGACGCACGTCTGTTATGGTGATCTGGCAAAAATGGCAGTATCGGAGCCGATACTGATACTGAGTATCGGATCGGGACATCCCTACTTTTTTTTTCGTTTTTCATTTGATTGCTAACAGCTCTATATTATTGTTCTAATTGAATTTATGGATTAAATATAAGATATTTCTAACTAAGGCAGTAAATGTGGATCTTTTAGATGAATTTGATGAGTGCTGTGCTGGTCTTGTCTTGTTTTCAACTTCTCAACACCCCTGTTTCTCAACACACGCTGGTCTTGACTTGGTCTCAGTTTAGGTGGTCTTGACTACAACTCTAGTAATAGATCTATTTGTAGAGCTAAAGCAAAGGCTCTAAAAGAAATGAATCCTGAAACCAATTTGTTATACAACTTAAATAAAGACAGTGATCTACAGTGCTTAGCATAAGTGAACACACCCATGCTAAAGTTGACTAAAAAGAGGAATAAAAATCTTTTGGAAATTGACTTGTTTTGGAAATTGAGCAATTTTCTTTTGTACCTAGAAATTGGCATGGGGTACTTTCCAAAAGATCATCTTTCAATGCAAATAAAACCAGCTATTAGGCTTACTGAAATAAAACCATGGCAATCTCTAGGTTTGGTGAAGGGTATGTGATGATGCGGGGCTGTTTTTATTCCAAAGGCCAAGGGAACTTTATCAGGATGCAAATTAAATAACTTGCCTTTAAAAATACAAATCTGCTTGCCTCTATGGGTTTTTAACATAGGGGTGTCCTGACTTATGCCCCCTGTATTTTAAGGAAGAACATTTATTTAGTTACGATACATTATTCATTCATAAAGAGAATTGGTATCCTTAAAGGTTGGATTATTCCTCTTTTTTAATTAAGGCATTAAGATCCAAATGATTTCCAAAAGATATATAATTTTTTTATTTCTCTTTTTAGTCAACTTATAGCATGGGTGTGTTCACTTATGCAAAGCACTGTATGTTTATTATGTTCAAATTGAAATCTTTATGATGTTGTCAGCTGGAGGCCATTTTAAGAAAAATGCAGTTCTGTAGAATCAAATTATTTTTCTGGGAACCCTCATTCTCATTTGATAGTCCCAAAATCTTTCAAATTAAATATTTCTGAAGAAAAATGATATCAAAGATTCATGATATATATTATATAATATATAAATAATAATGTATTTATTTTTATATCTTTAACCCTAGATTTCACAGACAAGACTTAAGCATAATCCCAGACTAAAATGCATGTTTGAGCTGTTTTAACTGAAAGCAACTTGGAGTGACATATCTTTAGAAATGTCATTGCCATTGTTTTTTCTCAAGATGCACACCAGAAATGTTTTTATTTATTTTTATAAAGCATTTGATTCCAATCCTCGATTCTGATTGGTCAATAGATGTGCTTTATTCATGATAAAACCACGGCTATGACTCCGAAAAATGTCTTTTTGTGTGTGTTCCACTAAAGAATAATATAATTATAATGACATGAGGGTGAGTAAATTAGAAGTATTGCCATTTTTAGGTGAACAATCCCTTTAAGTTGCATTCACAGGCAATCAATTAAATGACTTTTGTTGTATAGATCTTACTGGAATTAAGAGACAAAGTCAGTATTTAGATGAGATCGATGGAGATGCACTTATATGCCTGATCTGTATGCAATGTACTCGAAAGTGAAGGGCCTGAGTCTGCCTAAATAAGAACTTTATATTCAGAATATTATAGAGAGAGTGATAGATGTGGACAGAGAGACAGGTGAGTATATTCAGGGTGTCAGTCACACCGAGTGGATTGCTGAACAGTTTGGTCCACTTTTATCACTCTTAATCAATAGACTTTGCCAAAAGAATTGAAAACTGGCCAAACCAAATAGCAATATAACAAACGTCTACAGTGTGTTTATGTAACATAAATATATCAATCACCATTTATCAAAAAAAAAAAAAACTAGTGTTAAGCTCATTTAATTGTCCACGAATAATTGAACAATGATGCAAGGGAGAAAGAAATATAAAGACAGAGAGGGAGGGTGGGGGATCTTAAGGTCTCTCTCCCTCCCCTCCCTCTCTCTCCTCTCTCTCTCTCTCTCTGTCTGTCTGTTGTGGGACACCAGATAAAGCTGTTGAATAATTCAGGACATATTGAGTGCCTTCTTTCGGCTGTGTCTGGCTGTTAGCTGCTCTTTGGAATGGCTGAGGCACGTGGAGAAAACAAGTGCTTGAGAGCAAGGAAGGGAGTGTGCAAAAAGAGAGATACAATCCTGCTGTAATATCATAAGTGTATTGTCTTACAAAGGAAAATGTGACCTAAATGTTGAAATTGAGGAGTAAACAAGATGGTTGGAGGGTGAAAAGAAATTGATGGAGTATCAGAGATTTGTCTTGTATAATGGAGATTGGTGGTTGACGTCTTGAGCCTTCTTGTATCAAATCCAAATTAGAAGATTTTTTAGAAAAGGTTGCAAATTATCAGCCTGATTTATCAATAAAATCAGTTTGCAGTGCAGTTTACAGTTGCGTAAAATGACACAACATTAATGGATTACTCTCATTGTCATCTTTGTTTTTAGGACGTCCCATTTATGCTGTTTAGCTTTTTTAAACACAAAATAGTTTTATTCAGCAAGGTTGCATTAAATTGGTCAAAATTTAAACACTTATAATGTTACAAATGTTTTTGATTTTGAATAGATGCTTTTAATAACTTTCTTTTCAAAGAAAAAAGTAACTATCAAATTTTTATGATATTTGTTATTGTCCTATATTTGGTACTTGTATCTAATATAGACACCAACTTTATTATTTTGCAAATAAAAACAAGGCTGTAAGAGAGATCACTACAGTTTGTTTAAAGGGTTGTACTGTTTTAACGGTTATGTCAGCTCAACCATCAACAACAAAGTTGAAAATGATTTTTACAACCTAACATATTCACAATTTAAATGTTTTTCTGATGATGCTAATGCCTGAGGTGGTTTAAATGCTATCCATCTCAAATGCATCTTGGGCACTTGGCTTTTTCATGATTAAATAACAATCAGTAAAAATGACATTAGCAAGTCTAAGTACTTACTTTTATGGCAGTGTTGACAAAGTACTATTAAATTCAGATGCACATAATCACTCTCTAGTAGTTCTCTGTAACTACGCCCCTCCTCTTAAACAGCGGGATGGGAGGGGACAGACTATGGTGAAATGAAGGTGGAATAACTCATATTTGGCCTCCAAACCGTAGTGGAAATGTCCACTAATTACAGCATTATGTCCAATTTCATTTGCCAATTATTTTGAGAGAAACTGCATCTCACCATTATAGTTCCTTATTTCATGCGAGTCAAGATTCATTTTAACCGCACAGGACTGCTTGAGTCTCATAGCCTTCAATGACATCAGGCACATGATATTTAAAGCTGACAGGGGAGACACCCTCTAAGGTGCACATTAAATGAAACGTCCACATGGTTTGACAAGCTGGCCTACAGAAACGTGGCTGCATACCAACCACATGCTAATTCTCTCATCTCCATTAGAGTGACACATGATTGTGGTGGTTTATTGTTGGACACCGTTTGAGCCTGTTACTCTGCTACATGAACAAGCAAACAGCACTCCTTTGATATTGGAGTGACACCGGGGTGGCCCAGAAATGACGAAATGTCAGCATGCAATTTGGAGGGTGAAAAAAATGCTATGTGCAAAACGTGAAGTGGCACATTGACACAGCAGTGATAAAATGTCCCACCAGCTCTCAGACGAGAGCAAGAGAGAGGAAATCACTGAACAGGTTCTGCAGCAGGTATGATAGGGGTGAAGAATAGCCTAGGCAATACTCTTAGGGCTATGTGACAAAAATGATAACTCTGACCTTTTAAAGATGTATATATCAAGACTTTGACAGGAATCAGTGCTGGACATACTAACGTAGGGAATACCAGTCGCTGAGCTTGTTTAAATAAATGTCTAAGTATTAGCAATTAGTCAGTTTCAATTACACTCGGGCTCCATCTGATATTGCTGTTTGGGTGGGTGCATGTGACTCCTGCAGACATGGGAAATAAAGTCATAACTGATTATAAAAAAGCAGAAAGACTTCAAGGTCAGTGTGTGTGTTATTATTGTAGTACTTCAGCGGGTAACCCCAAGGCTCTGTACTAGGGCCAGTTATATTAAGTGCTTTGTGCTGTGCAGTAGGTCTGTACTTTGATGGAACATTTTAGTTTGTGCCCGTGTCCTTGTCTGTGGGCACACATTTATAATAGGCCTATTTTTAGAGGTGCTTGCTTATATTATTATTGTATGTGCTGCATGCAATTATGATGCCTAATCATGCAGAGTCTTAAAGGTCCCTTGACATGGGGTTATTTTAGTTATTGTGTTAGAATGTTTTAGAATTGTCTAAAATGTTTTTTAGATCAAAAAGTAGTTATAATTTATAAATAAAAGTTATTTTTCCTAGCCTAATTTTAGCCTCTGATTTGAGCGCTCTGTTTGAAGGGGCATGTCTGCTTGGACAGACAGACAGACAGACAGACAGACAGACAGACAGACAGACAGACAGACAGACAGACAACAGACAGACAGACAGACAGACAGACAGACAGACAGACAGGAGTTTTCCATGTTATCACAGTTTAGTCTTGCTTGACTCATGTTTCTCAGTTGGGGGTGTGTGTCCAAGGGAAAAGACCAATCTGTCTATATCTGTCCTTTGAGGCTCACATATTCGCTCTGTTGCTCCTTCCTTCACTTATACGAGGGTGTGGTGGCATGTGGAAAAATGAACTTCCTGTCTGCAATTCTAGCTTGGCATTGTAACAGATAGGTTTACATCACAGAACCCAATCTCACTCTCTGAGAACATCAGGAAATTGTTATTTCTCCAACAAAATGCCAGAGAAAGCACTTATTTTGAAGTAAAAGTGTGATAATCCCTAAACACTCTTTATGTCTCTCTCTGTATCTGACATTCATTGCTTCTCTGAGGAATAGAAGGGACAGACTTTATCACCTACAGAATAAAAAAAGAGAAGGGAGATTGTGGAAAGAAATCCGTCTGAATCATCGAGTATTGGTGAGTTCACTGTACAAGGTTTGTGGATCATTTTCAAAATTTTGTTGGAAGTCTCTATTGGCTGGATGATGATAAACATTTAAATGGTAAATATGGCCGTTAATGCAAAACTTAGCATGTATTAGGGCTGTAATCAACCAAAGAAATCCTTAGTCGACCAAGGTCTTGTCCTGCGCGACGATTAGTCGACTAAAAAAAAAAAAAAAAAAACGGATGTTTTGATTGAACATTTTTTAAACAATTGTCATAGAGCATTTATAAAACAACAACGAAAAAACATCGAAAATAAATAAAACTATAATAATTATACAATTCTTTGAAAATTAAGTGATTTTTTTAACTGCAAGTGAGGAGCTCTGTCCTTGGTCTATTGACAGTCACAATCGCGCACCTGATCACACCACACGCTACAAAATAATATAACTGCTATAGCTGCCACATAATGAAAAATCTAAAAAAGCTCTCGTTTATACATGCTGTATTCTTCTTTACTTACAAAGCTATGGGTTAACTTTTGTCCAGCCGATCTGTTAGGCGTTTTAAAACAACAGACAAAATAGCCTAAAAAACAATCTGAAATCTAGGCTCTGTTGTAAGATAGCATATACGTTTAATTTCGTTTTGTTACATTATTTAGGCTACTTTCAAATGAGTCAAGTGTACAAATAAAAACCTATTAAGAAAACAATCGATTGAGTCAGTATGATAAAGCCGTTAAAAGAGCTGCTCACGTCTTTTGCGCGCTCAAGTTCGATTTCAAATAGGCACGCGATGTGCGCGCTCATAATGGAGCAACGCGGTCGCCACCGTCGCCTACCTCCACAAACATGTAGCCAGACAAAAGATTTAGATTTCTTGGACATTCTGTCGACTAAAGTAGCGTGAACTGAATGAATACAGCAAAACTACCTACCGGTACATCCCTTACTGAGCGCGAGCAGCAGCGCAGCCAGTAGGTGCGGTTCCCGAGTGTGTTATGTGTGTGCGCTAAACTGTGGCGCAGGTACAAGAAATAGCCTAAATTAAAGCATTTAAAGATGGGGATAAAACATAGGCTAATTATATTTAGAATACAGTAATAAATAACTGCTTTATAAAGGAATAAATATCAAGGAGTAAATCATTGAAAATGTATTTCTATTGGCAAAAAAAATAAAAAAAAATAATGCGACTGGTCAACCAATAAGAATTTCAGTCGACCAAGACGGCATCGACTGATTAGTCGACTAAACGACTAAAGTGGACAGCCCTAGCATGTATTATTTAATATGCAGTGAAAACTGAGTACTGAGTAAATCATTTGCCAAAAAGTGACTGTGCTGCTATCAATATATCCTGACTTCATCTCAACTAATGGTGTGCGCTTGTTTGAGGAATATCTGTTTCTCTGACCAGTGGAAAACGGGGAGTGGTCTCAGTTTGGGGTTTCCCTCTTTTTTTTCTTTTTTTTAAATAAGTTAATACTTCACAAGGACACATTAAATTGATCAAAAGTGGCACTAAAGACATTTATAATGCAAATTATTCTTTAAAAAAAATTGAACATTTGACCCTTTTGAACTTTCTATTTATCAAAGAATCCTGAAAAAAAAATATCTTGGTTTGCTCAAAATTATTAAGCAGCACAACCGTTTTCAGCACTGATAATAATAAGAAATGTTTATAGAGCAGCAAATCAGATTTTTTTTCTGAATGGTCATGTAACACTAAAGCCTGGAGTAATGATGCTGAAAATTCAGCTTTGCATCACATGAATATATTACATTTAACAATATATTAACATAGAAAGCAGTTATTTTGAATTGGACTACAATTCATGAAGTTACTGTTTTAATGTATATTTTATCGAATGAATGCAGATTTAGTGAGCATAAGAAACTTATTGCAAAAACATTTAAACATTAACCCACTAAATTAATTACTATAGTGACTCCAGGGTGTGTATATGGGTATGTGTCTGTTCTGTTCATGTTTAAGTTTCTTTGTTATTCTTCTTATCGGTAAATTGGTTCTACCTTCCTCGTCCCCCACCTGTTTGTTTCAATTGTTACTATGGCCTCGTTTACACTGCATGGTTCAAGTGACCCAAATCCGTTTTTTGCTCTCATGTGGCACAGATCGGATATGCCAGATGGACGTGTAAGCAGGAAAAAAAAAACGCATGGATTCCGATGTGGTCCTATGTGGTAATGAATCGGATATGAACTGGATACCTGCATTTGTGTGTGCCATGTAAGCAGACAAATTGGATATTCCCAGTAAATGCGAGTCGTACGTCATTAAAAAAGTGCACGATTATACGCGCAGTGGAAGCCAAAGGATACACACAGTCAATCAATGTGAAGGTTTCATGTCTTTTGAGTGTTTGAGGCAAAGAGTGCAGGCAAAAATGCAGGGTTGTTACAGAAATAAATCCATATTTGAAGACATTTTACGAGATATGGGGAGGCACGGTTTTAAGCGCTTGTGGCTACAGTGCCAACAAGGGCTCTCCTCTTTTTTTTCTGTCGTACGAGACCAATGTTTTGATGACTTTTCAAAATATTGTGGAAAGAAAAACAGTAATTTTATTCGCACCTGCTTCCATTGCATTTCGTTCTGTTTTACTTAATTTTCCGGGTCAGAATGTCTACATTTGGTAGGTTCAGCAGTGTATTGTATAAATGCAAAAATCTAATACGGGTCACTTTTAAAAGATGTAAGCGGCTCCTCAAAAAAATCCGATATAGTCAGAAAATCGGATTTGGGCATGAGAGACCTGCAGTGTAAATGCAGCAAGTGATTGAGTTAGTTCTGTTCAGGCGTGTCTCATTAGTTCCTCTTGTTTGGTGTGTATTTAAGCCCTTGGGTTCTTTCAGTTCTTTGTCTGTCCTCTCATTGTTACGTTGGTTGTTCTGTTCCTGTTTCCATGATGTTTGTTCCTGTTTGTGCTATCCAAAACTTTACAAAAACCTCAAAATCACTTTAGAGTACTGTTCCAAATAATTTGTAATTGCTCCTGAAGGATTTAGGTAATATTTGAGTCATTACAACTATTACATGATCTTTACCATATAGTTAATTTAACATTGTGCATTACTCCTGTTAAGTTTGAACCTGTATATAGTAGTGCTGGGCGGTTTGACCAAAAATTGATATCACGTTTTTTTCAAAATCATAACGGTTTTTCGTTTTATTTCGGTTCGGTTTTTATTTTTTTTATTTTTTATGCATAGTCAGGTGTTCAATGCATTTTCTACTGGTTAAGAGAGGAATTACTGCAGTAAATTGGCTTAGGATGGTCTATTTTACTTTCATTAGTGAATACTGTAGAATAATTCCACACTAGTAATAAAGGTTTGCATGGCCCCAGAAAATTATGCTGTTTACAAATAAGAGCCATTCATGATTCTAATGAAGTGAGAAATCAAAATGCAAAGACAACGGCAGTCAAAATACAGAACTTTTATTTTAAACAACACAATTAGAACAACTTGGAATACTTTACGTGCATTCAAGTAAATATAAAAGGAAATCTTGTCTTGCATTGCTTTTGAGGTCTATTAAAGAAATTAAAACAAAATTATGCAACTTGCATTAGTTATTCCTTTAAAAGTATTGCTTCGAAACCAGAACAAACATAAAATAAATATAAAGTGCTAACTTACTTGGCTGGCACACAGGATTATCCTGTATAATGGAAACAATATTTGGCTCGACTTTTCTTTAGCTTTCCCTGTGTTACATGCTGATGTGGAGGGCGCTAAATCCGCGGCTGACTTTAATTTAATACATTCTTGATATTCCAAGACATGTTTGCGGCTAAGGCGCTGGAGCAAATTGCTTGTGTTGCCGGGTCATTCTCCCCAGCGGAGAATTTTAGCCCGACAGCACTTACATAAAATGGTTGTTTGGTCGACGTCGGATTTTTGGAAAACAAAAAACCTCCAAACAACAGACCCGGCTCCTCTTTTGGCACAAGTTCTTCTTCGGTGTCATCACTGTCATGTTGTACTAATTCTTCAGCATCCATCGTCCATGTAACGTAACAGAGCGCTGCTGTTTGTTTACACTCGTCAGTGCTCAGTAGTGCAACGGGTAAAGAGTCCGTCTGAAACAGTGTCGCGCACTCTATGGTGCGCACAGCGTAACAGTTCGTTCTGAACGTTGTGTAATTACATACACCGGTATGGCGGTTTATTCAAAATCAAAATCGTGACGAAAATATAAACCGGTTTTCGGTTTGAACCAATTTACGCCAGCACTAGTATATAGTAGTTCTTCTTGGTAGTCCTATTGGAGGTATGAAAAAAAATAGTAGTTACTGAATAGCTACAGTAATGGTGCACTACCTCATTCACCTGAGCACTATTACATAATAATTCTCTTTAGAGTTATTCAGTTTCTTGCTTAGTCACTGGAATGTTAATAAAATAAAGTAGTTATTTATTAATGATGGAACAGTATTTTTAAGTGTTCCCACTAAATTTAGTCAAGGGAAGTTTGTTGGTCATTGTTATTGCTAGAAATGTCCTGGGAATCATTTGTCATTCGAACATAAATTTTCATTTCATAATTGTGTGCATTTGTGACTCTTTATTTTGGATCACTGCTTCAGCAGATCCCATTTTGTGACCAATGCGTTAGATAAAATGTGATCAAAAATAACGAGTTCTGCCATTACAGTCTGTAGCTCTTGACAAACTTGACGGTGTCATTAGGATAACTGCAGAAACCTGCCTGGACTGGATCGCTGTTGGTTAGTAGTTTTTGCTGATTATTGAGACTGACTGAAACCAAACTAATTAAGCAATGCATCATGGGGGATCAGTATTTCTATAACCAGGATTAAACACATCCCGTTGTTGTATCATTATATGCAAGTACACGATTCCATGCAGCTACGCTTCAGGCTCTTACTGATATTATTTGTTTTGGAGTGTGACGTTATTTTCCCCACAGTGCTATGAGCACTACATATTGTGGCTTAGATCCATTAGTCTAATCTCTGGTTGTAATTGGCTGGTTCTGGCGCTCAGAGCGGGGTTATGCAACAAAACCCAACAGCACATTCTTGTTAATGTTTAAAGAGTCATTTGGGTTGAGAGCTATTTCAGCTAACTTCAGTTCTTGCTCCTTAGCTTGGATAATTTTCTAGATCTGACTCTGAAGTGCAGCAGTGCTGGGATTAATATACGTGTATGTGTGTGTGTGTGTGTCTACGAGAGAGAGACCATGCATCCGTATACAAGGTTGTGTGTGGTTATGCTTGAGTCACTTGAATCACTCAGGATCAAGTGTGCTTATTTAGTGTACTTCCCTTTGCTTCCAACAAATATAATTACAGTGATTGCAAAGCAAAACATTAAAAGTCAAATTCAGGGCTGCATGATTAATGGAAAATAAACTGAAATCGCGATATGCCTTTGTGTGATTATCAAATCCCAGTGGCTTCAATTTAATTAAATATGTGCTCTGTGTTTCTTTTACACACAGGCAGCTCATGATCCGGTATTTTCTGTGCCAAGAGTTTGCAGTAAATGTGGCTCCACACAAACTCATTTCTGCATTTGAGTCGTTAATAACGTGCATTTGGGAACATAACATGGGCCAGCCATTTTCCAAAACTTGTTAAGCCTCCTGCGGTTTTTAGACAAAAATAAAAGTATGATACATACAGCAGCAGGCTCGACATTAAGGCTTGTCCGGGACAAGTGGATTTTTTGTAGGACAAGTAGAAGAGAAAGTTACTTGTCCGACCGGACAAGTTAAATTTCAGAACAAAATAAAATGCCATCTTACTTCACGTTATGTGCCATTCGTTATGTCTATTTTACAGTTTTTAATTTTACCGATTTGAAACGAACAAATTTTTTGCGCTGCCTGTGAATGTCCTGAATGTGTGACTCACAGAAAGACACGCGCTAATGCGCATGCACGACCGCGCGCCTGAAGTTCTCTTTCGCGCTTGAATGAACATCAACAACACACACAATTAAACCAAAATGTAATTTGTCGAGTATCTTCATTATGAGTAGTTCTTATGATGGCCATAAAGGGTTGTAACTCGTGAGAGAATGAGGCGCATTTAAGATCCGCATTCTCTGTCCAGACTGCACAGTGGGCTGCTTTTAAAGGGCCAGCTACCAATAAAGCGTTCTGTCAGTAAAGTTAATGAAAGAACAAAGGGAACAGAGAAAATTACTCACTGCTCTTTACTAAAGAACTTGTGTAGCTTTAATAAGTAGTAGTCTATATATATAATTTATAATTTATGCAGCGCAGACTGTTTGATAACTTTATTCAATTTCTGTATATGTCCTACCTGTTAGACAGTTAATTTTTATCCAGACATCAATGGCTTATTGATCATTATAGGTGTTATCAATCATTTAGTTGTTATTGCTAATTTCAGAATTATCACTAATCTGTGTGTGCATTGGTTTAGAACCAAACAAGTTGACTCATGAAACCATTTGTTTATTATATCGCAATCGCATATCACAACCGCAATATTGACCTCAATAATCACAATATGACATTTTCCCCAAATAAGTGCAGCCCTAGATAAAATTATAAATCTTTACCCGGACAAGTGACTTTTGTGCATGAACAAGTGAAACATAAATTTACTTGTCCGAAGGATAAGTGCCTACAAAATGTTAATGTCAAGCCCTGCATACAGTCGGCAATGCGTCATTGTTGAGGGGCGTGGTCGACGTGGGGGAAAGCAGCAAGACAACCGTATGTATTTTGAATGACAAAAATGTCATATTTGCGAGTCATTGACGCCTGCCGACCGGCAACAGTACATTGCAAAATTAACTGTAATCAGGTTATGATTGCCCTTATTTAATTAAATACTGGGTCAATGAACCAACCAAATGGCCGAGAGGTGTCGTTTCCAGACTATTGTTATCTGGTTGAATCTCCAGGTAAGACATCAGCGGTAGCTACCTGTAACATAAGCCTATAACTCAATCAGACTTTGTGTATAAGTTATATAAAACCATAAAACCCATAACCCAAGTCCATAAAACCTTGTCACTTACCAATTGTACATATGCTTCACTCCAAACTATTAATCCTTTTGTAAAACGGTGATCAGTAGTAGTAGCTACAGAAGTTGCAGAGGGACTTGAAAAATCCACCCACAGCAGGAGGCATTTACTTCCAAGTCTTCAGTAAGATGCCCATAAAAACAGAGCTTTTTTTCAGCTAGGCTCAAAACTAGGGTACAAAATAGCCTATTACTTTTATTAATTTTGATGTTTTTGAATGCAAAAACTCAGCGGACGTCATAAGTTGACCTCAGACAACAATACAATAAAATTTAAAAAAGCCAGTTCATGACCCCATTTAATAAATCTTGCATGTCATAAAGAACTTGTTTTTCCCACTTCCACGAGTAAGACGAGTGTTGTTCATTATGTCCTTGCTGAGGTAAATGATAGCTTTCCTTGCTTAAAACCCTGGTCTTAAAGTAAAAAGATGAAAAGTAGTATTTAATTAAAAACATTTATGGTGAGATTACTGCATTTATTGAATTAAATGCATTTATGGTGAGGTTAGTAGTACATTTTATTAGATTAAATGCAATTATACTACATTTTCAGGTCAGTCTGTGTTCATTTTGATCACGAACCGTGTGTTGTCGATTTAATTCAGCGTTTGCAGCACAGCAAAAATAGACTCGGTGTGGAAACGATCGCTGCACTGCTGTATACGCACCACAACTGGAACAGATTGACGGACTGCAGCCCCGTGCAGTGTGAAAGCGCTAACCTGTTACGCAAAAAAATACACAACGCAAACGGAATATGTTCGAAACGACGGCGTAAGGATGTAAGTCGATACAATCGATTGTTTTAAAGCAGTGCTTCCGAACTATAACCTTTTATCCAGTACTTCTGTGATCATTTGAATATTTGTAACATAATAATAATCAAATAATGATACGGCATGGTTGAAAGACTGTAAAGTTGTGGGTTATACGATTTTTTTTTATCAGAAAAACCATGCAGCCCAATGGCATAAAATGCAAAAAGTTCAATTTGAAAATTTTGAAACTATTCATACTTTTTTCTATTTACCATAATAAATTATCTTTCAGACTGAATATACCCCTTCAGGGTAGATCCAAGCCTCTGTGCTGTCTTTGAATCATTTTGTATGTTACAAAAGTTTGTTTTTTGATCCTCTTCACTCTGTCTGAAGCAAACTGAAAAGCTGTGTCTGAACGGCCAGCAGTTTGACCACTTTTACCCCTTTAGCTCCTTCTTGGGGGGCAAATTGGAAAGTGTACAAAGTCCAAACTATGACTCGCCTCCAGATGTTACTTCTTGTCCAAAATCATCACCCAAATTAAACGTACCATCTGCCTGTACGGACAGCTTCATTAGCTTTCTGGATGGGATTCAGTTCCAAACGTCCATTTTCTCTGCTGGGTATTTTCAACTGCTATCATGTTAATTGAACATTCTAAGTCAAAGTTATTGTGCATGTCTACTGAATAGCATGGAAGAGGAAAATATTCTCATGAATCAGCTGCCCGTAATGAGACCAATCATACACGGAGGGAAATCTGCCCTGAGTAGGGTTTTGTTTGTTTTTAAAGAAAATAAATATCAAAAAATATTTCCTTTTCCATTTTTTTCTTCTTTTTAATGTAAACCTCACAGATTTTTTTTCTCTGCTTGTAAAATAACCATGCAACTGATTTATTCTTTGAGAATATGATCTCATATCTTCTCATGCAATTTTATGTCGTTTTTAGGAGTGATTTGATATTTAACACGAAAAACAGAGACAGTATATGTTGTATGAATGTGTGTGTGTGTGTGTGTGTGTGTGTGTGTGTGTGTGTGTGTGTATGTGTGTGTGTGTGTGTGTGTATATATATATATGTGTGTGTATATATATATATATATATATATGTATATATGTATGTATACATTTTCTATTTAAATCCCATTGACTTGCTTTGTAGGAAGGACTTTGAAGTAAGCTGCTTTTGACTTGCCATGTAGCAGCCACCTAGCAACTGCATAGCAGCACCCTAGCATCCTATTTTCTTCTAAAAATATAAAAATATAGTGTTTTATTGTTTTGGTTCAGGTAGAGGTGAGTGAAAAGGAGCGATGACCTTGGTTCCCCCCTCAAAGCCTGACAGACCCACAGTGAGGTTATTAGGAAAACGAATAAAGCATGAAATAGCATTAGCTATATCCCATAGCAAACTCTCTACTCTTTCAGTATATCTTTTAAGACTTAAACCAGTTTTAAGCCACACTCTCGTACACACTCTTGGGAAGTTTTAAAGGGTAATACAACTTTCTTGAACAGCCATTGGCCATCAGAAATGACGTCTCCCTATATTGTTGACAGGATTGTTGTCATTAGATATAATTTGTAGAAGATGCACAAGATGCTATATTCATTGTGAACTTATTTGAACAGCAATTTTATAAAGTGTAACAAAAAACATGTATACCTCGATTGTGATATATGTCTATTATTTGTTTATTTGACAGGGACATTGTACAACAAATATGTTGTGACAGAGATGGCTTTAAGCTAATTTTCATCTGTAGTCCCTGGGCAGAGGCAAAATAACAGCAGTTAACATCTTACTAATGAATACATTCACAATATAAAATACAGATACAGCTCCAGCAAAAGGATCACCTCAACAAACTTGAAATTGCAACATTGATAGTAATTCTCATTTCTTTCTTTTCTTTTAATATTACATTTTTACATTTTTTAACAGTACCCCAATTAACCAGTTTTGTGTTAATGTTCACAAATTTGACCAGCTTTCAACCACTTCTTCAAATTAAGTTTAAACTTGCAAGGCATTACTCTCACGAATGGTTAATGGCAACACATTCCAAATTCCTGCAGCTTCCACAGAGAAGCATGTCTATGTTGTATAATGTAAAAAAGAAAGGAAAAGTTGGCACACCACAGCTCCAAAAATAGAAAAATATTTATTTCATGTCAAAAAACATTATTATACAATGTATATTATGCAATGGGAATGAATTTTTGATGCATTTGTGTGTGTGTAGAGCATATTTACATTTATTTTAAAGTAGGGTTGTGCCGATGGACGATATCATCGTCCATCGTGATGGCTGACAGACATCACGATGGTTAGAGCGGCATCGGCTAAACATCGTGATGTCCCCACCCCCCGTTTCCATGGTGACGTGTCATGCTTGGCACGTGATTTACCACAGCCAAAATAGCGTTGCATGACCAATTTAGCGCTTTTAGGGCTGTAGTCAACCAAATAAATCCTTAGTCGACCAAGGTCTTGTCCTGCGCAACCGATTAGTCGACAATTTGATTATACATTTTTAAACAATTGTCATAGAGCATTTATAAAACAACAACGAAAAAACATCAAAAATAAATAGATTTTTTTTACTGCAAAAAGTGAGGAGCCCTAGGTTTATGGTGACAGTGAGTGTCACCGGCCGGTGGCGTGAGTGATGATAATGAAAGACACCTATGAGGCGCGCGCCGGTCTTGCGTCTCTCACAGAGGAGCGAAAGCATAATGAGACGGCAGATCGAGAGAGAAACAGGCCTGATTTTATGATGTTTTGTTTCTTTTGTATGTAACGTTACAGCAGTCGTCAATTAGGGGCTGCTGGCTTGTAACCTACTTTCGTTTTGTATTTGTTCATTTTACTATTAAAATGTTAAAATGTTTGCCAGTTCATGCCTCCTTCTTCCCACAACAACAAACCCTGTTCACTTTACATTGGCAAACTCATTAGTGAATTACTCCTCGTTTGTATTTATTTCTGTATGATGAATTATTGCATAATACCTGGATGTTCTGTCAGGCGAAACTATCACAACACAAACGTCCATGTGCTTATAGTTTAGCTACACTGTGTCGATCTGAAATCAATAAAACTGTCATAAAATATATTTGAATGGGTTGTTATTGCTGCTTCCATAGACACCATTGTGTATTTAAAAAAAAAAAAAAAAAAACAGTTCTGATATAGCCTGTGATAGATAGGCTATGACAAGCGCTGAGCACGTATGTGTTTGGCGCAGTTTGAATCTGGCAGCTATCACGTCACTGTACATTCGCTCTTTGCTGAGCTGCTGCAGTGTGTGCCGAAATCAAAATCACCGATGCGATATAGAAGAAAATATCTGTTGCAATTGAGCATATGAGAATGATAAACCCCCACCCCCTGCGTGCGCGATCGCGATGTTTCACTGTAGACATCGTCCGATGCCAAATTGGTAGACATCGCCTAACCCTATTTTAAAGGCATATTGCAGTTTGTATTACCTGATAGAATGTGTTTCTTTGTGTGTTCCACCTCGCTGACAGAGTTCATCAACCACAGTGTTTCACGGATGGATCAGCAGCAGGCGAGCATCTCCAACACTAAACGCTCATGACGCAGGTGTCCAGCTCACTCAGCAGATCCAACTGCTAAGTGCCCGATCCGCCACCCACACCAGCTGTACGGCAGTTAGGTCATCGACCAGAACCACGCGCTACCAGTTCCAGAGAGCTATGCCGGAGGAGTCTAAGGTGGCCTTTGTACTCACTCTACTCACGGGACGTGCAGATTTATGGGGAACAGCGGTGTGGGATAACCAGCACCAGTGCTGCGCCGCATTCCACTCACTAGTTGCAGAGATGAGGAGAGGATTTGACCGTACGGTAGCCAGCAAGGAGGCTGCCAGAAGACTCGCAGACCTGAAACAGGGTCCCGGTTCGGTTGTGGAAACGCTGATTTTCATTACTCCATTGAGTTTCGTACATTAGCGGCTGAGTGTAAGTGCAACGAGGAGGCGCAGTGGGATGTGTTCCTGCATTGGCTGGCCGACCGTGTTCAAAAGGAGATTTAAATGCTGGACCTACTGCCTAGACCCAACAAACTTATTGATTTGGCGCTATGGGTGGATACTCGCATTGGCTGGATGGAGCAACACGCTCGCTCCACTCGTTCTCCCGGAGGCATCTGGGCTCGAGGCAGCAGTGAGGAAAACACGGCCAGCCCCGGCGTCGGCCAGGAGCGCATGCAGGTTGGTAGGGCTCGGCTTTCCTGGGAGGAAAAAGGCGGTGGTCCCGTGAACTCTACCTTTACTGTGGGGGCTCTGGGCATTTTCTACAAGCGGGTGCGATTTCTGCCCGGAAGTCCTCACCATCAACCCTCCTTCCGGGAAGACTGAGATGGGCCAAAAACTATCACACCGGTTAAGCACTTCTGGACTCTGGCACACAAGTTACACCTTCCCGTCACAACCCTTTCCCACTAGATCTTCTTCAGTACTTTGAATGGCCAAGCACTTCCCAACATTTCACTTACCACTGGTCCCATAACACTAATCACCTCCGGCAATCAGTCAGAGACCATCTCCTTTCTCCTTATGGACTACCCTTTAGCGCCTATTGTTCTGGGCCACCCCTGGCTAGTGGAGCCTAATCCTCGGGTGGATTGGTGTTCTAATTCCATTGCCAATTGGAGTGAACATGGTCACGAGTCCTGTCTTGTGTCTGCTTGTCCATCTATCTCTGTTTCTGTGTTTCAGGAGAAGGCAATGGATCTGTCAAACGTGCCTGTGGAGTATCTGGACCTGAAGGAAGTGTTCAGTAAGTCTCATGCTGCTTTTCTTCCTCCGTAAGTCTCTGTCTAAAGGCAAGCTTTACTTTCTTTCCGCTCCTAAAAGGGAGGCCATGGAGAAATATAGTTCTGATTCTCTAGCAGCTGGGTTCATCCAACCTTCTTCTCCTGCTGGGGCGTGGTTCTTTTTTTTTGGAAAGAAAGATGGTTCTCAAGCAACCTTATACCTATCCGTTGTCGTTGATGTCTTCAGCTATTGAGAGGTTGCAAGGAGCATCTATTTTCACAAAATTGGATTTACGTTATAGCCTATCATATGGTCTGCATCAGAAGGGTGATGAATGGGAAAAAAAGCGGTTTTCCAGGTACTCGTCAATGACGTGTTGAGATGGTAGATCAGTTCATATGTGTTTACCTGGATGACATATTGATTTTTTTCTTCGTCTCTCCAGGAACATGTTCAACACGTCAGACGAGTTCTTTAGAGGTTGCTTGGGAATGGGCTTTTTATCAAGGCGGAGAAATGCGCTTTTCATGCACAGTCTGTTCCTTTCCTAGGCTACATCGTCTCTACTGATGAAGTGGGTATGGACCCTGACAAGATTAAGGCTGTGGTAGATTGGCCAAGTCCAGATTCCTGTAAGGCCCTACAGTGGTTTCATGGGTTCGCCAATTACTATCGTTGCTTCAATCGCAACTACAGCCAACTAGCCGCACCTCTGACCACCTTGATTTCTCCCAGAACGACGTTCAGGTGGTCCGATGCGGCCGAGGCTGAATTTACCAAGCTAAAGAGCCGCTTCATTTCGGCTCCCATCCTAGTCACCCCTGATTCCATACGTCAGTTGTGGTGGAGGTCACATCAGACGTGAGGGGAAGTACAGTTCTTTCCCAATGCGCTTTTTTCAGACATTTTAACTTTTCTCTCTCTCGTACCGCTCAGAGTTCTAAAGAACATCAAACCCGACTCTTTATCTTATATTTTTGATCCATCCGAACGCCCGGTTACTCCAGAGTGTATTTTGCCTGAGAAAGTAGTTATTTCCACACTCATATGGGAGGTCGAATCAAAGGTCAAGACGGCCTTAGAATCCAGCCCACCGAATCGATTATTTGTTCTTGAGGGGTTACAGTCTGACATTATTTGGTGGGGTCATGGTTCCAACGTGGCTTGCCATCCAAGAGTAAACCACACTAGCGGTTTAGTAAAGCAACGATTCTGGTGGCCATTAATGGCTTGCGATATTTATGATTTTGTCTTGGCTTGCTCAGTTTGTCTCATAGGTAAGACATCTAATCAACCTCCTGATAGGTTTCTCCAACCGCTTTCTGTATCTTCGAGAGCCTGGTCCCACATAGCGCTAGATTTTGTCACCGCCCTCTTGCCCTCTAATGGCATGATGGTTGTTTTAAACATAGTGGACAGGTTCTCGAAGGCAGCACATTTCATTCCCTTGCCCAAATTACCCTTAGCCAAGGAGACAGCGGTTACTGTAATTGAGCACATCTTTCGGTTACATGGCCTCAGGATGGACGTGGTTTCTGACAGGGGTTCCCAGTTTGTGTCCAAATTTTGGCAATAGTTTTGTAGATTATTGGGAGCCACCGTTAGCTTGTCTTCGGGTTATCATCCTCAGAGTTATGGTCAGACCGAACAGAGCCAACCAGGATTTGGAGAGAATGTTGCAATGTTTGTGTGACCAGTGACCACTCGTGACCGGTGTCATCCACGGGCCTCTCCCTGTTTAAGTGTAGTTTAGGGTACCAGACACAATTTTTCTGGAGTCTGGAGTCTGAGGTCGTGGTCCCCTCTGCTCATGCTTTCGTCCAGAGGTGCCACCGCACATGGACTAGAGCCCGTGAGACTCTGCTCCAGGTGGGGTGCGCACTAAGACTAAGGCCAATCGGCCACTGGTCGAGGCCTCCCTTATGCGTTGTGGGTCAAAAAGTGTAGCTTTCTACCAAGAACATTCCGCTTCGTTCTAGTTAACTCCCAAATTTATTAGCCCGTGTCTTGTCTCCAAGATTATTAGTCTGGTGACAGTCTGTCTCAAACTTCCTCTGGTGTACAGGAGATTACATCCTGCCTTTCATGTGTCTTCGATCAAGCCTGTCTTTCACTCTCGCATTAATCCGCCTATTCCGTTTCCCCGCCCGCTGCGACTTGTAGATGGGGAACCTAGATATTCGGTAAATCATATTCTGGACTCAAGATGGAGGGGATGTGGATTCCAGTACTTAGTGGACTGGGAAGGTTACAGTCCGGAGGAGAGGAGTTGGGTACCTGCAAGAGACATTTTAGTATCACTCCATTATCGATGATTACAATCGACAGGTGGGTTCGTCGGGAACGCCAAGAGGCATTCCTAGGAGGGAGGGTACTGTCACAGTTGGTAGATCCGTTGTCTTATTCTGGTCTTGTGTGTTTGTGTGTCTTGTGTGTGCTGATTGTTTTGTGTGGGCGTTACCACTGATTATCATCATCAGCGACAGCTGCAAACTTTCATCCTGTGTTTGTAGCTTCCCGCGTCTAGTACCTGTTTCCCGTTCTCCCCATGTTTCCTGTTCTTCTGATTTTCAGATTGCTTCACTGCCACTCTCACTACTGGACTCTCATCCCTGCACTCTCACCTGGATTGCCCATCTCAGTCCCTGAGTCACGCTCTCCTGCTGACTGTGTTCCCGACTGGACCCTCGCTTTCTTCCTGTGAGTGTTGTCTGTCTGCCTCTCTACGACATTGAGAGTTGCTTAGAATAAATTCCATTTGTGTCCAAATACTGAGAGACTGCTGTAATGACTGTTGTTGCAGGTGTTACTTGTCTCTTGCTAGGTGTAAATTGCATAGCGTGTTTGTTTTTTGTTGATACTGTATGTGCAATGACTGTCATCGTTTTGTGACTTTCCGCCACTGTGATACAGTACTTCAAATATCACTGACACAGGCACATCCAGGTCATGCACCTTTTTTCTTTTATCTTTTTTTGAGCAATGCAGTGGTGTCATTTTCATTTAGCACACAAAGATAAAATTAAAAAAAATAATAATTTTATTTATTTATTTAGCACACCATGGGAGAGAAGTTAAAATAATTATCTGTTAAATGAATTTATATAACAATATTTCAACAAGGGGCCACCATGAGGTTTGGGCCTTTATCTTTAAGGCCATGGATTATGGATGCTTATTTTCATTTCATGCGAGTATCATTTTAAACAAATTCATTTTTAAGTGAAAAAATTACAACACAATTTACATATTGATGTATCATTACTTCAGGAACACTACGGTATGCTATCTAGATCACAGGTAATGGATTATAATTACAAACATTAAAAACAGCACATTACCATAAAATATTGTTTAGAAGTTGACATGACTGTAATTTTTACATGAATGAGACAAAACAACATGCCTACACAAGCAGTGTGAGTTGATGGCTAACTTGAGGTCAACAGGTCCACTTGATTTGAGTATTATTAATAACTCAAGTCACCCTTCCTGTAAACAACTCTGCCAGCATCTATTATCTTGAACGCCAGCATCTATTATCTTTAGCTGTTTGTCATTCTGCTCGTCTGATCGCAGAAAACCCTATCTTTCTTCCATTTCCATATTAATGGAAACAAGTATTGTATTAGAGTTATCAAACTGTAGCAAAGCAAAACTGCACTTGTAATCAAAGGTGTCATGATGTTGCTTGTGTTTTTCACCCATCTCCATATTTTCTTTCCCTTGTTTTTATTATTTTTTA
>JAQIUQ010007286.1:0-10118 GCA_030378365.1 Hybognathus amarus | reverse complement strand
TCTTTTCATTGCACAGAGGAACAGGTTAGTTATTGCGTGCATATTCTTAATGCACAACGTTAGACGTTAGATGTTGTGCTTTCGTTGAACAAAGGAATGAGTTAACCGCTAATGCAACGATTTCTCTTAATCACAGGAATGCAAAAACTGCTGCAATTATTTCTCTTCAGTAACAAAACATATGCATAACAACATGTCTCGTCGTTGCACAAAGAAGAGTAGGTAATTGAATGTATTGTAAAAGCGACTGCTCAAGTGATGTTTTTGGTCAGTGCACAAAGGTATTAAGTATTATCTTATTGGCTTTTGATAATTTATAAGCTATAGACAGTTCCTTTTTGTCCTAGTGAACATATTTCTGGACCACGAGTACTTGATTCTAAGCCAGAGAGAATTCTCACTACCATATAAAAATATATTGAACTCATTTCTGATCAATGAGTTCCTCAAAGGTTTTAAACAATATCAACTGATAGACTGAATCTGATGTTATATTAGCTACACATAGGTTCCTTTTTGACCTACTGAACATATTTCTAGCCTATGGGTAATTAATTGATCCTAGGTTACTTTAAAGAGAGATTTACTTTCTCATGATGTTATTTTAGCCAGACAAATATTTGACCTACTGAACATATTTCTGGCCCAAACGTACTTGATCTTAAACCTTCCATACATACTCATAGTCCATACCTGACCTACTGAACTCATTTCTGGTCAAAGGTTCCACACAATTTTAAAACAATATAAACTTAAAGACTCCTTCTGATGTTATATTAGATATAGGTCAATTTTTGACCTCCAAGAACACATTTATGGCCCACGGATACTTGATATGTGGGTTAATATATACAGAGAGATTTACTTCTCATGACGTCATACCAGCCAGACAGATATTTGACCTACTGAACATGTTTCTGGCCCAAAAGTACTTATCTTGAACTTTCCATACATACTCATAGACTCCAACCGATGCTTACTAAGCCATAGAGAAGTCCTTTTTGAAGTACTATTGAACTCATTTCTGGTCAAAGGTTCACTAAAGGTTTTAAACAATATAAACTTATAGACTCCTGATGTTATATTAGCTATACATGGGTCAGTATTTGGCCTCCAGGAACACATTTATGGCACATTTCCAGAAGAAAAAGTGAAGTGGTGCTTAAAGTGGCAAACCTTACCACCCAGTTGCCTTGGGTGTTCTGGATGGTTGCTAAGGTATTCTGCTAGGCGGTTATTAGGGTATTCTAGGTGGTTACTCTGGTGTTGCTATGCGGTTGCTAAGGTGTTCTGGTTTGTTACTAGGGTGTTCTGGGTAGTTGCTATGGTATTACTAGGTGGTTGCTAGAGTGTTCTGGTTAATTGCTAGGGTGTTGCTAAGGTTTTTCTGGGTAGATGCTAGGCGGTTGCTATGGCATTACTAGGTGGTTTGTAGTGTTCACATATGGTTACTGTAGAGTTTTTATAATGACAGATATTTGACATACATACTCATAGACTCCAACACTTCAATATTTGACCTCCAGGAACACATTTATGGCCCACGGGTACTTAATCTGTGGGTTAATATACCGAGAGATTCACTTCTCACGACGTTATTTCAGCCAGACAGATATTTGACCTACTGAACATATTTCTGGCCCAAAAGTACTTGATCTTGAACTTTCCATAAATACTCATAGACTCAAAAAAAAAACATGCTTCCTAAGCCATAGAGAAGTAAATACATGACCTATTGAACTCATTTCTGGTCAAAGGTTCCTCAAAAAGTTTAAAATAATATAAACTTATAGGCACCTGATGTTATATTAGCTATACATAGGTCAATATTTGACCTCTAGGAACATATTTATGGCACATTTCCAGAAGAAAATGTGAAGTGGTGCTTGAAGTGGCAAATCTCACCACCCAGTTGATAGGGTGTTCTAGGTGGTTGATACGGTGTTCTGGGTGGTTGCTAGGCGGTTGTTATGGTATTCTAGGTGGTCCTCTGATGTTGCCATGCGGTTGCTAGGCTGTTCTGGTTTGTTGCTAGGGTGTTCTGGGAGGTTGCTAGGGTGTTGCTAGGTGGTTGCTAGGGTCTTCTGGGTGGTTTCTAGGGTGTCGCTAGATGTTTGCTAGGGTTTTCTGGTTGGTTGCTAAGGTGTTGCTTAAGGTTTTTCTGGGAGGTTGCTAAGCAGTTGCTATAGTGTTACTAGGTGGTTGGTAGTGTTCACAATGGTTACTATCGAGTTTTTATAATATGTTTAGCATGATTTAGCACTTAACTATTAGATTGGTATTTTACATTTCATAAGTTGATGTTGCTTGAAACCTTTTGAGGACCCTTTTACCGTAACAATATTAACTTATAGACTCCTTTTGATGTTATATTATCTATACATAGGTCAATATTTGACCTCCAGGAACACATTTATGGCCCACAGGTACTTAATCTGTGGGTTAATATACCGAGAGATTTACTTCTCTTGACGTCATTTCAGCCAGACAGATATTTGACCTACTGAACATATTTCTGGCCCAAAAGTACTTGATCTTGAACTTTCTATACATACTCGTAGACTCCAACAGATGCTTACTAAGCCATAGAGAAGTCCTTTTTGAAGTCCCATTGAACTCATTTCTGGTCAAAGGGTCACCAAAGGTTTTAAACAATATAAACTGATAGACTCCTGATGGTATAATAGCTATACATGGGTCAATATTTGGCCTTCGGGAACACATTTGTGGCACATTTCCAGAAGAAAAAGTGAAGTGGGTGCTGAAAGTGGCAAATCTCACCACCCATTTGCTAGAGTGTTCTGGGTGGTTGCTAGGCGGTTGTTAGGGTATTCTAGGTGGTTGCTCTGGTGTTGCTATGCGGTTGCTAAGGTGTTTTGGTTTGTTACTAGGGTGTTCTGGGTAGTTGCTAGGGTGTTGCTAGGTGGTTGCTAGGGTGTTCTGGGTGGTTGCTAGGCTGTTGCTAGGTGGTTGCTAGGGTATTCTGGTTGATTGCTAGGGTGTTGCTATGATATTCTAGGTTGTTGCTATGGTGTTACTAGGTGGTTGGAAGTGTTCACATGTGGTTATTATAGAATTTTCTATAATTTTTTGGCATGATTTAGCATTTAACTAATCGATTATTGTATTACATTTTATAAGTTTACATTGTTTGAAACCTTTTGAGGACCCTTATAACTTACTGAACATATTTCTGGCCGAAAAGTACTTGATCTTGATCTTTCCATACATGCTCATAGACTCCAACAGATGCTTACTAAGCCATAGAAAAGTCCTTTTTGAAGTCCTATTGAACTCATTTCTGGTCAAAGGTTCACTAAAGGTTTTAAAAAATATAAACTTATGGACTCCTGATGTTATATTAGCTATACATGGGTCAAAATTTGGCCTCTACGAACACATTTATGGCACATTTCCCGGAGTAAAAGTGAAGTGGTGCTTGAAGTGGCAAATTTCAACACCCAGTTGCTAGGGTGTTCTGGGTGGTTGTTAAGGTGTTCTTAATGGTTGCTAGGCGGTTGTTAGGGTATTCTATGTGGCTGCTCTGGTGTTGCTATGCGGTTAATAGGCTGTTCTGGTTTGTTGCTTGGGTGTTCAGGGTGGTTGTAAGGGTGTTGCTAGGGTGTTCTGGGTGGTTCCTTGGGTGTTGCTAGGTGGTTGCTAGGGTGTTCTGGTTGATTAATAGGGTGTTGCTAAGGTTTTTCTGGGTGGTTGCTAGGAGGTTGCTGTGGTGTTACTAGGTGGTTGGTAGTGTTCACATATGGTTACTATAGAGTTTTTATAATGTGTTTGGCATGATTTAGCACTTAACTATTAGATTAGTGTATTACATTTCATAAATTTATATTATTTGAAACCTTTTGAGGACCTTTTTACCATAACAATATAAACTTCTCCTCTGATGTTATATTATCTATACATAGGTCAATTTTTGAGCTCCAGGAACACATTTATCACCCAAGGGTACTTGATCTGTGGGTTGATATACAGAGAGATTTACTTATGTCATTTCAGCCAGACAGATATTTGACCTACTGAACATATTTCTGGCCCAAAAGTACTTGATCTTGAACTTTCCATACATACTCCTAGACTCCAACAGATGCTTCCTAAGCCATAGAGAAGTCCATACATGTCCTTTTGAACTCATTTCTGGTCAAAGTTTCCTCAAAAAAGTTTAACAACATAAGCTTATAGACTCCTTCTGATGGTTTATTAGATATACATAGGTCCATTTTTGACCACCGGGAGAACTTATACGGCCCACCTAGCAACACACTAGCAACTACCCAGAACACCCTAGAAACAAACCAGAACACCTTAGCAACCGCATAGCAACACCAGAGCAACCACTTAGAATACCCTACCCAGCCAGACAGATATTTGACCTACTGAACATATTTCTGTCCCAAAAGTACTTGATCTTGAACTTTCCATACATACTCCTAGACTCCAACAGATGCTTCCTAAGCCATAGAGAAGTCCATACATGACCTATTGAACTCCTTTCTGGTCAAAGGTGCCTCAAAGAGTTTAAAACAACATAAACTTACAGACTCCTTCTGATGTTATATTAGCTATTCATAGGTCAATTTCTGACCTCCAGGAACACATTTATGGGCCACAGGTACTTGATCTTTGGGTTAATATACCGAGAGATTTACTTCTCATGATATTATTTCAGCCAGACACATATTTGACCTACAGAACATGTTTCTGGCCCGATAGTACTTGATCTTGAACTTTCCATACATACTCATAGATTCCAACAGATGCTTCCTAAACCATTGTGAAGTCCATATCTGACTAATTGAACTCATTTCTTGTCAAAGGTTCCTCAAAAAAGTTTTAAACAATAAAAACTTATAGACTCATTCTGATGTTATATTAGATATACTTAGGTCCATTTTTGACCACCGGGACACTTATATGCCCCACCTAGCAACACCCAAGCAACTACCCAGAACACCCTAGTAACAAACCAGAACACCTTAGCAACCGCATAGCAACACCAGAGCAACCACCTAGAATACCCTACCCAGCCAGACAGATATTTGACCTACTGAACATATTTCTGGCCCAAATATACTTGATCTTGAACTTTCCATACATACTCCTAGACTCCAACAGATGCTTCCTAAGCCATAGAGAAGTCCATACATGACCTATTGAACTCCTTTCTGGTCAAAGGTGCCTCAAAGAGTTTAAAACAACATAAACTTACAGACTCCTTCTGATGTTATATTAGCTATACATAGGTCAATTTCTGACCTCCAGGAACACATTTATGGCCCACAGGTACTTGATCTTTGGGTTAATATACCGAGAGATTTACTTCTCATGATATTATTTCAGCCAGACATATATTTGACCTACTGAACATGTTTCTGGCCCGATAGTACTTGATTTTAAACTTTCCATACATACTCATAGATTCCAACAGATTCCTAAACCATTGGGAAGTCCATATCTGACTAATTGAACTCATTTCTTGTAGAAGGTTCCTCAAAAAAGTTTAAAACAATAAAAACTTATAGACTCATTCTGATGTTATATTAGATATACATAGTAAATTTTTGACCTCCAGGAACAAACAGGCGGTTGTTAGGGTATTCTGGGTGGTTGCTATCGTGTTGCTATGCAGTTGCTACGGTATTTTGGGTGGTTGCTAGGGTGTTGCCAGGCGGTTGCTAGAGTGTTATGGTTGGTGGCTAGGGTGTTTTGGTTGGTTGCTAGGGTGTTGCTAAGGTATTCTGGGTGGTTGCCAGGGTGTTACTAGGATGTTCTGGGTGGTTGCTATGGTGTTGCTAGTGTATTCTGGGTGGTTGCTAGAGTGTTTTAGGTGGTTACTATGGTATTCTGGGTGGTTGCTATGGTGTTGCTATGCGATTGCTAGGGTATTCTGGGTGGTTGCTAGGGTGTTGCAAGGTGGTTGCTAGGGTGTTCTGGGTGGTTGCTAGAGTGTTGCTAGGTGGTTGCTTGGGTGGTTGCTACTGTGTTCTGGTTTGGTTGCTAGGGTGTCGATAAGGTGTTTTTTTAGAGGTTGCTAGGGTTTGGCTAGGGTATTCTGGGTGGTTGCTAGAGTGTTTTAGGTGGTTACTATGGTATTCTGGGTGGTTGCTATGGTGTTACTAGGTGGTTGGTAGTTTTCTTTTTTGGCATGATATAGCACTTAAATAATCGATTATTGTATTACACTTAATGAGTTTTATGAATTTTTTACCTCAAGGAAGACATTTATGGCCCACGGGTACTTGATCTGTGGGTTAATATATCGAGAGATTTACTTCTCATGATGTCATTTCAGCCAGACAGATATTTGACCTACTGAACATATTTCTGGCCCAAAAGTTCTTGATCTTGAACTTTCCATACATACTCATAGACTCTAACAGATGCTTCCTAAGCCATGGAGAAGTCCATACATGACCTATTGTTTAAAACAACATAAACTTATAGACTCCTTCTGATGTTAAATTATATATATATATATATATATATATATATATATATATGTCAATTTTTGACCTCCAGGAGCACATTTATGGCCCACAGGTATCTGTGGGTTAATATACAAAGAGATTTACTTCTCATGACTTCTTTTCAGCCAGACCGATATTTGACCTTCTGAACGTTTCTGGCCCAAAAGTACTTGATCTTGAACTTTCCATACATAACTCATGGACTAAAACAGATGCTTCCAAAGCCATAGAGAAATCCATATCTGACCTATTGAATTTATTTCTGGTCAAAGGTTCCTCAATAAGTTTAAAACAACATAAGCTTATAGACTCCTTCTGATGTTTTATTAGATATACATAGGTCCATTTTTGACCACCTGCAGCACTTATATCGCCCACAGGTACTTGATCTGTGGGTTAATATACAGAGAGGTTTACTTCTCATGATGTCATTTCAGCCAGACAGATATTTGACCTACTGAACATGTTTCTGGCCCAAAAGTACTTGATCTTGAACTTTCCATACATACTCATATACTCCCAACAGATGCTTCCTAAGCCATATAGAATGTCCACATCTTAAGTATTGAGCTCATTACTGGTCAAAGGGTCTTCAAAAAGTTTTTAAACATTTAAAAGTTTGAAACTTTTAGACTCTTTCTGATGAGCTATAGATAGGTTCCTTTTTGACCTAATGAACATATTTCTGGCCCACGAGTACTTGATCTTGGACTTCTACTTGATCTTGATGGTTCATATAGGCCATAGACAATTGTCCACATCTGACCTATTGAAATTATTTGTGGAAAAAGGGTCCTCAAAAGGTTTTAAACAATATAAACTCATGGACTCCTTTTGATGATATATAAATCAAATGCCAAAAACATTATAAAAACTCTATAGTAACCATTTTTTAACACGACCAACCACATAGTAACACCATAGTAATCACCCAGAATTCAATAGTAACCACTTAAAACACCCTAGCAACAGCCCAGAATACCCTAGCAACCGCCTAGCAACACCATAGCAACCACCCAGAACACCTTAGCAACACCCTAGCAAACAAACAAACCACCCTAGCAACCACCCAGAAAACCATAGCAACCACCCAGATCACCCTGAATTTGACCAGAAATGAGTTCAATAGGTCAGATATGGACTTATTTATGGCTTAGGAAGCATCTGTTGGAGTCTATGAGTATGTATGGAAATTCAAGATCAAGTACTTTTGGACAAGAAACATGTTAAGTAGGTCAAATATCTGTCTGGCTGAAATGACATCATGAGAAGTAAATCTCTCTGTATATTAACCCACAGATCAAGTACCCGTGGGCCATAAATGTGTTCCTGGAGGTCAGAAATTGACCTATGTATAGATAATATAACATCAGGAGTCTATAAGTTTATAATGTTATGGTAAAAGGGTCCTCAAACGGTTTCAAACAATATAAACTTTTGAAATGTAATACAATAATCGATTAGTTAAGTGCTAAATCATGTCAAAACCATTATTAAAAACTCTATAGTAACAATATGTGAACACTACCAACCACTTAGTAACACCATAGCAACCACCCAGAATACAATAGTAACCACTTAAAACACCCTAGCAACAACCCAGAATACCCTAGCAACACCATAGCAACCACCCAGAACACCTTAGCAACACCCTCGCAAACAACCAAACCACCCTAGCAACCACCCAGAACACCGTAGCAACCACCCAGAACACCCTGAATTTGACCAGAAATGAGTTCAATAGGTCAGATATGGGCTTCTTTATGGTTTAGGAAGCATCTGTTGGAGTCTATGAGTAATTATGAAAATTCAAGATCAAGTACTTTTGGACAAGAAACATGTTAAGTAGGTGTTTCTGAAATATGTTCAGTAGGTCAAATATCTGTCTGGCTGAAATGACATCATGAGAAGTAAATCTCTCGGTATATTAACCCACAGATCAACACCCGTGGGCCATAAATGTCTTTCTGGAGGTAAAAAGTTGACCTATGTATAGCTAATATAACATGAGAAGGAGTCTATAAATTTATATTGTTAAAACCTTTTGAGTAACCTTAGACCAGAAATGAGTTCAATAGGTCAGATATGGACTTCTCTATGGCTTAGGAAGCATCTGTTGGAGTCTGAGTATGTGTGGAAAGTTCAAGATCAAGTACTTTTGAGCCATAAATATGTTCAGTAGGTCAAATATCTGTCTGGTTGAAATGAAATCATGAGAAGTAAATCTCTCTGTATATTAACCCACAGATCAAGTACCCATAGGCCATAAATATGCTCCTGGAGGTCCACAATTGACCTATGTATATCTAATATAACAGCAGAAGGAGTCTATAAGTTTATATTGTTTAAAACATTAAACCTGAAATGAGTTCAATAGGTCAGATATGGACTTCTCTATGGCTTAGTAAGCATCTGTTGGAGTCTATGAGTATGTATGGAAAGTTCAAGATCAAGAACTTTTGGGCCAGAAATATGTTCAGGAGGTGCAAATATCTGTCTGGCTGAAATGACGTCATGAGAAGTAAATTTCTCGGTATATTAACCCACAGATCAAGTACCCTTAAGCCCTAAATGTGTTCCTGGAGGTCAAAAATTGACCTATGTAAACATAATATAACATCAGAAGGAGTCTATAAGTTTATATTGTTTACGGTAAAAGGGTCCTCAAAAGGTTTCAAACAATATAAACTTATCAAATGTAATACAATAATCGATTAGTTAAGTGCTAAATCATGCCAAAAACATTATAAAAACTCTACAGAAACCATATGTGAACACTACTAACTACCTAGTACCACCATAGCAACCGCCTAGCAACCACCCAGAATGCCTTAGCAACACCCTAGCAACCAACCAGAACACTTAGCAACCACTTAGTAACCACCTAGAACACCCTAGCAACCACCCAGCAACACCCTACAAACCACCCAGAACACCCTAAGCAAAAAAACAGAACACCCTAGCCAACCACCCAGAACACCCTAGGAACCACCCAGAACACCATAGCAACCACCCAGAATACCGTAACAACCGCCTAGCAACCACCCAGAACCCTGTAGCAACCACCCAGATAACCCTAGCAACTGGGTGGTGAGATTTGCCACTTCAAGCACCACTTCACATTTTCTTCTGGAAATGTGCCATAAATGTGTTCCTGGAGGTCAAAATGTACCTATGTCTATATAATATAACATCAGAAGGAGTCTATAAGTTTATAATTTTTTTTTTTACTTTTTGAGGAACCTTTGACCAGAAATGAGTTCAATAGATCAGATATGGACTTCTCTAATGCTTAGGAAGCATTTGTTGGAGTCTATGAGTATATATGGAAAGTTCAAGTACTTTTGGGCCAGAAACATATTCAGCAGGTCAAATACCTGTCTGGCTGAAATGACGTAATGAGAAGTACATCTGTCTGTATATTAACCCACAGATCAAGGACCCGTGGGCCATAAATGTGCTCCTGGAGGTCAAAAATGTACCTATGTATATCTTATACAACGTCAGAAGGAGTCTATAAGTTTATATTGTTTTAAGCTTTTTGAGGAACCTTAGACCAGAAATGAGTTCAATAGGTCAGATAAGGACTTCTCTATGGCTCTACGGCATCTGTTTTTGTCTATGAGTATGTATGGA
>JAQIUQ010007285.1:0-16997 GCA_030378365.1 Hybognathus amarus | reverse complement strand
AGTCAAACTTAGCTTTTAAATGTTAAAAGGGCTTGCCATACAGAAGTGTAGGCTCAGAGAGACACTCAACATTTTCAAACCAAAATATCTGACTTTTCTGTGGGTCCTAGTCATGAGTGTAAATTAGAAAGTTGTCCGGCTTGAGGAGAATATATGAATATATGAAACGATGAGATCAACATGTGTACTGAGTTTCATATTATTACATGCAAGCGTGTTTGATTTATGGACCAAGTTTTTGGACCCCGTTCCAGGGGGCTGTCTAGCCCCCTTGCCACACCCGGGTACCATCTTCAGCCCGGCTCTGATGGCTGTGGGATCTGACCTGTGTGCAAAGTTTCAAGAGTTTTCAAACCCATTAAGGGCCCCAAAAGCCGCTAAGAGACTCAAAATCATCAAAAAAAGGAATGTTAAAGTTTGATGCGTTGCTATGGCAACATTATCTTAAGATATTGAATAATGCTTTCACAGCTCTTCATCTGGCGTGTGTTTACATTATACAGATGAAGTTTGAAGCAAATCGGGTAAAAGTAAGAGTGTCGATTTCAAAGCATTTTGCAAGTGAAACACTTTCTGCTGCCAGTTGGTGGCGCTATATATTTGACTCACAATAGTCACATCCATGTGATCGGCCTCTTACAACGAACACACTGCTGAAGTTTCATCAAGATCAGTTAATGTATGCAGAAGTTTTAACACACTTCCTTTTTGATTTATTTACTTACTTTTTTGATTTATGGACCAAGTTAATTTAATTAATACACTAATTATATAAAACTATTGTCAATGCACTACAATTAAACAGGTTATATGCCTTTACTTATAAAAAAATAAAAACAAAAACTTATTTAAAAAATACCAGGCTTAAGAAATGTATTTACTTTAGCAGGCCAGACACACAGTGAAAATTATTAAGCCCCCTCCCCCTACACACACACACAGAGACTGTGTGTCAAAAGACTCAATCACACACACACACACAGACTGTGTGACAGGCCTAGGCTTAGAAAGAGCATGATCATATTCAAACTACAATATCTGACTTTCTGTGGGTTTGAGCTTATTATTGTTAATTAGAAAGTTGTTTGGCTTGAATAGAACAATATATATTGCAAGTTTTGTAACTGTCAGTAAAACTAACCAAGTTATAACACACTTTATGTGTCCTTTTTTAGTCAAAAAAATCTGTCAGCTGCCAAACCGTTCCAAGATATCAAAAATCCGTCCGGAATATAGCATCCTCAATGTCTTGACTTCATGCATATCTTGAGTTTGGTGGTGATTGGTAACAGCATGGGTTGTAATTTGATGTTTTTCTAGGACAATTATTTTTTGAATAATTTGAATATTTCTTGCAATTGGTGCTTCGTTACTAGAGGGCAACCAGTAAGAAATATCGTCCATTTGTGTAACAGGCCTTAGAAAGCTTGTAAAAATATGAAACAGGCAGCAAACTAGGCTGTAGAGAAGGAACAAATACTAGACATTCCCGTCATGAGCCACTAGTAAGACTTCTTTGACCAAATATTTTTTAGATCTAGATTACATCTAATATCCTCTTCACATAAGATCACGCATCCAGATTCTGCCGTCGTAACATCTGTCTAACAGCTCTCATTTCTTCCTGAAATACTTTCTCTCCTTGTTCCTCTACACTCCTTCTTCCCACCTCATCCGTTCTGCTGTTTAATAACCCAGTGGAATGAAATCAGCCACCCGGCAGAGGAAACGCTTAGACTGATGCCCAGGCCACACGAAGCACAGCACAGCACAGAAAGAGAAAAACATGGGCTCGTCAAAATTAAAATTATGCCACGAGCTTGATGATGCTAATTAGTCAGGGCAAATTTTTATTAGTGGATTATGTACGGCTGGAAGCCGAGCGCAGAGCAGTGAGACGGGGGGTACTGAGTAGTTAGTTGGCACCAGCTATAGCTCAGCTTTAGTGGAACACTGGCCTGCCACTTCATGCCAATGTGGGCATTGCGATCGAGCAGAGAAGAAGCTAGCAATCCCAATTAAACAGGAGTGGTATTTTCACAGAGGAGGGGCTGGTGCATTAGGGACCCTGTTATGTCCTAGCAGCCTTGCGTCTCTTCCCATTTTAGATCTCATTAAACGACGGGCCTGCACTCGCTAATGAGTCCTCAGACACAGAGACAAGACACACGCTACTTCTCAGAATAGAAGGAATATGATCAAGTAGGGGCAATTGAGATTGAAGAAGGGTGGGCTGGGAAATTGAGGGCATGAAAGGGATGGCAGACAACTGAAAGTAGAAAAGTTGTTCACCTGTTTCACATAAGATTTTAACACCAGAAACATAAAAGAAGAAGGTCACATATTAAAAGCAATAACAAGGGAATTCTGGTATTGATGCAAATGCTATTTAAAGTAAAGTTGGGCAAGCTAACAAGTGCAAGTACAGAAAAACAATATTTTTAAAAGGTGTGAAGTAGCTTTAATTCAAAAGCCCTACAAAGTTATATTTTAATAGTAAAGAAAGCAACCTCCTGCCCCAAATTATCCTTTTTTCATTATCTCTCTTTTTAAAAAACCAAACCAAAATATGAAGATATTAAAGGAATTGATCACTGAAAAAATGAAAATGTAGGAATCATACCTTTATGTTGTCGAAAGCCAAAACCCAAGTTGCTTTCTTCTTTTGTAGAGTGCAAGCAGAGATGTTCAGGCACACAATGAGAGTGATCAGGGTCTCTATTAATAGCAACAAAAATGACAATAAAGAATCAAAAATGTGATCCATTTGACACATACATGAACCATATTTCAAAGCCTTCCCCAGCTTTACCCAAAATTCAGTTGTTTTTCCCACAGAAAACTTCTCTGCCAATCACTGGCATCAAACCTTGTTGTGATACAAAAATACAAATATCAATGAGATTTAACATTTTCAACCAATAACTCAAATGCTTTCAAACATATTCTGGCAGCCTATAGTGTCCCGAGTCAAATGGACTGTCTTTACCATGGTACAGTAGCGCATTTTTCGCAAAAGAACAGTTCGCTTTTAAAAAAGTACAAGTCAAGTTTTTCTTCATAACCTCTTTAATGCTATTCATGGCAAGCCCGAAAACAAGTGCACACATTTGGATTCATGCAGAATGAGAGCGGTGTGTGAGCACAAGTGTATTTGTATAGTGCATTTTCCCACACACATGTAATTTCAGTTATGCTTTAAATAAATTTGTTTAGGCTTGTTGTTTGATTAAAAAAAAATTCTGAATGCTCTGAATATTGTTAAATATAAAGGATTTGTCAAAGAGTGATGGGGGTGAAAATTTATTTTTTTCTACTTAGGATGCAGCGATTCGAACATTTTCCCTGATACTGATAACCGATAATTCTTTATATTTGAAAGCCAATAATTGTATTTCCTCTTTTGAAGTGATTCCAATTAAATTTCAAGCAATTCAAAACCATCATGGCGAACAGACTGAAGAGTCTCAGCTGAAAGTAAAACTGATCTATTATTTATCGGCTTTAATATATCGGCCAAATTTGGGCCGATAACGAATAACATAAAAAAATGTGGTATACTTTTTTGTACCTTCATAGTAAGAAAAGAGCATCAGGAACATAATGCCAAATGTTTCTTTTTTGTGCATGGAAAAAAAAAAGATGACTGCTTTGGAACAACATGAGGGCAAGTAAATGATCACAGAATGTCCAGGCAAATCAAAAAATAAAAAAATATGCTTAAGAAGGAGGGAAAGAATTGTAGGGTGAGCACCATACTGAGATATACACATTACTGTTCTGCTCTGAATACTGTTAAATATAAAGGATTTGTTGAAGAGTGATGGGGGTGAAAATGTATTGTTTCTAATTAGGGATGCACCGATTTGAACATTTTGCCTGATACCGATAACCGATAATTCTTTATATTTGAAAGCCAATAACTGATATATTGGCCGATTAATCTATTTTATATTTTTTTATATTTTTTTGTTTTATATTTTTATATTTTCCAAATTTTTATTTAATTGAGAGCCTGATTACAAAAAGAAAGTCTTAGCATTAAAAGCTTTGTCTAAAGCACACAATTTTAATGTTCTCATAATAATTTTGTGTAACCTATATGACTTGTGTTGCACATGTTGCACTTAACTGTATTTCCTCTTTTGAAGTGATTCCAATTAAATTTCAAGCAATTAAAAAAAAGATCTATTATTTATCGGCTTTAATATATCGGCCAAATTTGGGCCGATAACGAATAACATAAAAATTGTGGTATACTTTTTTGTACCTTCATAGTAAAAAAAGAGCATCAGGAACATAATGCCAAATATTTCTTTTTTGTGCATGAAAAACGTTTGGAACAACATGAGGGCAAGTAAATGATCACAGAATGTCCAGGCAAATCAAAAAATAAAAAAATATGCTTAAGAAGGAGGGAAAGAATTGTAGGGTGAGCACCATACTGAGATATACACATTACTGTTCTGCTCTGAATACTGTTAAATATAAAGGATTTGTTGAAGAGTGATGGGGGTGAAAATGTATTGTTTCTAATTAGGGATGCACCGATTTGAACATTTTGCCTGATACCGATAACCGATAATTCTTTATATTTGAAAGCCAATAACTGATATATTGGCCGATTAATCTATTTTATATTTTTTTATATTTTTTTGTTTTATATTTTTATATTTTCCAAATTTTTATTTAATTGAGAGCCTGATTACAAAAAGAAAGTCTTAGCATTAAAAGCTTTGTCTAAAGCACACAATTTTAATGTTCTCATAATAATTTTGTGTAACCTATATGACTTGTGTTGCACATGTTGCACTTAACTGTATTTCCTCTTTTGAAGTGATTCCAATTAAATTTCAAGCAATTAAAAAAAAGATCTATTATTTATCGGCTTTAATATATCGGCCAAATTTGGGCCGATAACGATAACATAAAAATTGTGGTATACTTTTTTGTACCTTCATAGTAAAAAAAGAGCATCAGGAACATAATGCCAAATATTTCTTTTTTGTGCATGAAAAACGTTTGGAACAACATGAGGGCAAGTAAATGATCACAGAATGTCCAGGCAAATAAAAAAATAAAAAAATATGCTTAAGAAGGAGGGAAAGAATTGTAGGGTGAGCACCATACTGAGATATACACATTACTGTTCTGCTCTGAATACTGTTAAATATAAAGGATTTGTTGAAGAGTGATGGGGGTGAAAATGTATTGTTTCTAATTAGGGATGCACCGATTTGAACATTTTGCCTGATACCGATAACCGATAATTCTTTATATTTGAAAGCCAATAACTGATATATTGGCCGATTAATCTATTTTATATTTTTTTATATTTTTTGTTTTATATTTTTATATTTTCCAAATTTTTATTTAATTGAGAGCCTGATTACAAAAAGAAATTGTCTTAGCATTAAAAGCTTTGTCTAAAGCACACAATTTTAATGTTCTCATAATAATTTTGTGTAACCTATATGACTTGTGTTGTACATAACTGTATTTCCTCTTTTGATGTGATTCCAATTAAATTTCAAGCAATTAAAAAAAAAAGATCTATTATTTATCGGCTTTAATATATCGGCCAAATTTGGGCCGATAACGATAATATAAAAATTGTGGTATACTTTTTTGTACCTTCATTGTAAGAAAAGAGCATCAGGAACATAATGCCAAATATTTCTTTTTTGTGCATGAAAAACGTTTGGAACAACATGAGGGCAGTAGAATGATCACAGAATGTCCAGGCAAATAAAAAAATAAAAATATGCTTAAGAAGGAGGAAAGGATTTGTAGGGTGAGCACCATACTGAGATATACACTACTCTTCCTCAGACCTCTTCACCAGTCCACAGGGGGCAGGAGATGTATATAAGGAAGAGGAGCACAGAGCATTCGCCCTTGCCCTTGCTACCCCCGTCCCCTGCATCTCAAGATCTCCATCTTTCTCACTGTGACCCCGCAGCAGGTTCGGAGCAGCCCGGGACTCTCGCTGCTGCAAATGCCCTCTTCTCATCTTTCCCAAGCCGTTCCTGACTCTAATTGCTTCAGACCAGGCTTGTTTCTGTGTAATCCTTGCATGTTAATACTCCCACAGTAACATTCTCCTGCCTAATGGCTGCCCAGCGAGAGGCATTTTCAACCACATTACCTCTTATCGAGTTACAGAGCCCCACCGTTCCAAATAAGACAAATTTAATTGATCCAGTCTATAAAAATCCCACTCTGCTGTGAAGGGCCTGGTTCTGGGGATTTCTTTATTTATTTATTCCCTCTGTTTTCCCCCACTCAGGCTGAACTGCCTCTGCATGTGGCGTGGGGAAATTAGGTTTTATTCAACTCCTTACAAAGAGGAGGGACAGGGGAGACAAAATTCAAAAGGCTTCAAAATTAGATCAATGGTCTCAACAATCAATCAACGGCTGGGCTACTAAGCCGCCTCGCTCAGGAGGAGATGTGAAATGAACCTTTAAAACAGCAGGCTTTTGCTCCATACCTCTGCTGTGCCATGCGGAGGCGAGCTACTAAACTGCAGAATGATTCAATGGTTAACAACATTCATCGCTCTCTCCGCTGCGCTGCCAAAATATTCCTCGACCTAAAAGGCGAGCGCACACACAAATGCACGCGCAGGAATGCATACAGGAATGGATGGAAGTGTAGCGCTAATGCTTGTTCTGTGGTCTCCGTGGCTCCCAAAATAAGCCAGATTCACAGGGGAGTTTTGAAGAACACAAGTTTTCCGAGCAGTCGGGATGTGATGATGTGCGTGCATGGCCTTCATTTTACCCACTGGTGCTTTTTTAATCCTGTTACTGCACATTGGTCTTATTGGGCTCAATGCAACACGTGCAGGCTTATCAGAAATAAATATGTTCGGTTCACTGTGCGAGCTGGGGATGGAGAGCCTGCGTTTCAAAACACTGGCCTTAAACTTTTCTGTAGAGGAAATCCTATTAATACATGGGTATTTGGAATACTTGATTCTGATTGGTCAATTCGTGACATTAAATGTTAAAAAATTGACATACAGTATAATGATTCTAAAGTGGTCCATGGCATGCCAGTTCTATTTTTCATACCATTTCTACTAAGTAAGAATATAGCTAATTGCTGCCATCTTGCAATTTTATGGGGAGTATAAAACTTGTGTGAGTGAGCGAGTGAGAATAACGAATAATCGGATAAAACGCATACAAATATCAGTTGTCACTCTACAGTACATTTCCCAATAATATGTCTTAGTAAAATTACATTTAAAGGATAGTTCACCCTCATATTGTTCCAACTCCTTAATACCCTCGTTCATCTTCGGAACACGAATTAAAGGACAACTCCGGCACAAAATGAACCTTTGGTCTAATTACACATTGTTACCAAGTCGAACCGTTATCTGAGATTTGTTTTCATGATTGCCTGAATGTAAATAGTTTTATCTATAAATACAGTTTAGCCTATAATGCTAGTATAACGCTAGTATATTGGGCATAGAGTAACGACAAATAAAAATCGCTTGTTATTACCACTAACAAGGCTCGAAATTGCCCCACAGTAACACGGTAGCATAATAAGGGTCCCTACATTCAAACCGAAGCATTGAGAACTTTGTCAGTGTCCATACAGTTTAATAAGAAGATATTTTATCCACACAGTCAACTTCGCGAATACAGGAAGAAGCCATCTTTGAAATATAGTCTCTACCAGTCGATCTACGAACGCCGATCCGAGTGCGCTGGTGAGATGTGAATAAGGTGATAAGGTGAGCGCGACCAGTAGGCAACATGTACATATTGAAGAGAAGAAAATGGTTTGTGTTTGTGTTTCTTCCGGAAACAACGGACTATATGAGATTCTGCACAGTTCAGCGCACTTGGATCGGCGTTCGTAGATCGACTGGTAGAGACTATATTTCAAAGATGGCTTCTTCCTGTATTCGCTGAAGTTGACTATGTGGATAAAATATCTTCTTATTAAACTGTATGGACACTGACAAAGTTCTCAATGCTTCGGTTTGAATGTAGGGACCCTTATTATGCTACCGTGTTACTGTGGGGTTATTTTGAGCCTTGTTAGTGGTAATAACAAGCGATTTTTATTTGTCATTACTCTATGCCCAATATACTAGCGTTATACTAGCATTATAAGCTAAACTGTTTTTAGAGATAAAACTATTTACATTCGGCAATCAAGAAAACAAATCTCAGATAACGGTTGACTAGGCAACAATGTATAATTAGACCAAAGGTTCTTTTTTGCGCCGGAGTTGTCCTTTAAGATATTTTTGATGAAATCTGAGAGCTGGATCACTCCATACATCAGTCCATAGGCTTCTTGAGAGGATTGAAACTTGCCGGCCTCGAGAAGTTATTAAAGGTACAATATGCAGGATTTTTGCAGTAAAATATCCAAAAACCACTAGGCCAATGTTATATATTTTGCTTAGTTGATTACTTACAATAATCCAATGTTTCCAACTATTTGCAAATCGTGAGGAAATTGCGGTTTTTATCCAAGGAAACGGGGCGTGTGAGCAGGGGTGAGGAGTCGCCAGTCAATGACGTCATATTCGCGGTTTCCGCCTGGATTTGACCTCGTACTGCAATAGTAACCATGGCGACAGACGTGGACAACTGGGTCGGTTATGCCCGTTATGTGTCCTCAACAGCGTGAGCGTCCCTAGCAGGGTTTTGTTCAAACATTATGGACCATGGCAAGTAGACTTTGAGACAAAAAGAGGACTAAAACGAAGATCAACATCTTTCGAGATGCCGAGAGCTCCACCTCTCCGACTAACTTCGACTTAACGGAGACGCGAGTGTTGCATGTTACTAGAGCAAACAGGTGAGCAAATTAATGTATATAAAACTAATCAATGTTATATAGTTCAACATGATGAAAAGTTAGAATATGATCTGTATGTTATTCTCTAATGTTAATCTAGCTTAGTCTCAAACAGCCAACAAACAATCTACCTAACAACATTCAACACACACAAATGCCGATTAGTGTGATAGTGAAACTGTTAGAGCAAGTGAAGCAGCGCTGCGTTACCTTAAGTTTAATTCCTCTAATAAACTGACCTGGGTGAGTAATTCAGCGTGTAGTTCGGTAGAATTAAATGTCCTTATTCCTTTATATCCGCGGGACTTGCGTTGCGTGTGGCGCTGGTATACGTCTAGCAATCGCGCCCTGCTTCATACTACAGTCATGTTAAAAAGATGTTTTCACTCATCCATAAAAGATCCATCAGCTTGACGACAAGATCCATAATTCCGCATAATACGGAATATACGTCATCAATATACGCCTTTGTTATTGTAAGAGGTTAGCGACCCCTGGTGGCGAAACAATCTTGCATTGTACCTTTAAAGACATCATTGTAGTCCAAGTGACTACAGTGGCTCAATCTTACCTTTACTCAAATGACAAGAACACTTTTTGTGCGCAAAAAAACAACCAAAACAACGACTTTATTTAAACTATTCATGTCCTTCTCTCTGGGCCTTGAGTCAGGTTACTAAGTTTAACAGCGTATGATCTGTTGTATGTCACACGCATCACACACATGACCAGCGTCGGACAATGGTGAGCCTACGTGTGACGTAGCTCTATGCAATTACACTTGTTTAACTGACTAGAGGCGCAAAGAGAAGGAAATTAATAGTTGAACTAAATTCGTTATTTATGTTTGTTTTTGTGCACAAAAGCCTATGGACTAGTATGGAGGAGTGATCCAGCTCTCAGATATCATCAGAAATATCTTAATTCGTGTTCTGAAGATGAACGAAGGTCTTATGGGGTTGGAACAACACGAGGGTGAGTAAATGCTCAGAAGAATTTTCATTTTTGGAGTGTAACTGTGTCGACACATTTAATGCAGTGCAATATAGTGATGATCGAGGTATGAACAAATAAACCTCTCTCAAAAACCTGATGGATCATATTTTATACATTTTGACATGATCTTTCTATAAAAACAATGTACGATAATCAATTAAACCTAAATTGCTTCAGTCCAAAAAGTGTCCATTCTGAATAATTACTAACAATAGGATATATGTCATTCTTATATTTACTTTATGGGGTCATTGATGTATAAATTAAAAATGTGTGTTAAAAATGTGTTTAACATTGTAATAAACTATATTTCTCAGCCAAAAGAAGCTCATTTTTAGCTCATTTACTTTTTGTGCACATTTTTTATTACCATGTAATAGGCAGGATATTGTCAGTTCATCCGGTCATTATAGCAAAATAAAGCCTTTCAGGGTGTTATAAGACCTGAGCGCCCTGTCAGGGTTTATTTTGTGGTAATAACTGGCTGAATGCACATTATCCCTTACATAAGCATTGCTTGGCATATGGAATATATGCTAATCCTAGAAGAGTATCTTCTGCCCAGCGTCTACTTTGCACAACTAAAAAAGTAACTCTGAGAGGGGGCAGTAAAGGCCACAGACCTCGTGCTTCATCAAGGAACTATTGGAACAGCAATGTGCTGCCCCTTCCTGCCCTTATGACTAAAACACAGCTACCCAGCCGACTCTCCTGCCTTTCATCTGTTCATCAGACATTCAGAGGAGTGAGAACGAGGGGATGAGAGGAAAGGGGAGGAGACATGCGTAACATGTAGAGAGACGGCCACTGGAAAGGGGTTTCGGTAAGATCTTTTGCAGCTTCTGGTGTTTGGAGAGGCGGCTGAATTAAAATCCTGTCCATTAAATCCTCTGTGGGCGTTAGAAATCCCTTCACCCTGACCTTTTGGATAAATTTCCATCAATCTCATTTTACGCACGATTAAGGTTTTAATGAGAGATAGGCAGCATTAATGCTGGGTTTAATCGAGACAACCTATTCTTCAGTGCTGCTAGCTAGCCTAAACGGAGCTGATAAAGCTAAAGCTTGGATTTTAACAAATGCATTTTTAGAGGAAAAGTAATAAGTTTCCTTCTTAAAGGAAATTTTCCTCTGATTTATTTGGCAACATAAAACTTAGGTCAGGTGCATAACCACTACAGACGTCGAGGAGGACACATTTTCAAATGAATTTCTGTTTTTAGTGTGTTGATCTGTATCTGCTGTTCTGTGACAGAACCTTGTGTTTGATCCTTACTTTCTTGAATAAACCTTGACTTAGGTAACCAGACTGTGATGTGGATATGTTATTCACTGCAGTTAGCAGCTGAACTGAACAGTAATGGCAGTTAAACAGCTACAACTTGTATTCCATTTCATAGCAAGTTTTGTTTACAGTGGCAGGTTATCAATTGCTAAAGACTTATGCCTAGGGTTGGGTATCGGTTGAATTTGAAATCGATTCTGATTCCGATTCCGATCCCTTGTTTCGATTTGCGGTTCCTAACGATTCTCGATTCCGATTCTTTTAAGAGGCAGGGTCAAAAAGGTTTAGCTAACCTTGCTAACCAACGGTCTTTCTGAAGGAAATACTCCTTTCTGAAGGAAATACTCCTTCTGTCACAAATACTCATTTTGTCACAAATGTTGCATTTTGCCGAGATTTCGTTATTTTTAGAAAAGTGAAGCCACACTTTGACCGCCAAAAAAGCTACTCATGTTCGACTCACGCGTTTATGCCAACACTTCCAGTAGACGCTTCTTTATTGGTGTTGATCAGTGGTTTCTTCTTCCGGTCGACGGACTGTGAATATCGAAACTCAGGAATCGAAATTTTAACTTTTTGACGATTCCGGAAAACGGAAAGTACGTCCCGGTCCCAATCGATACTCGATTCTTGATACCCAACCCTACTTATGCCTGGTTCATATTACATGATTTTAGCCAGATTTGGGCAAGATCCGTTTGACGTAGCGTGTCTTGGGGATTCGTAAACGACAACAGAAATTGGTACGCAAGATTCGAATCGTATCATCTAGTATATTGTGTCATAGTGGGCGACAACCTATGTCGCGCTTCTGCGATGCTTGACGACATCACGACAAAAAGACTAGCATGTTTAATTTTCTTAACGGTCGTCACGTTACGGTTCCGTCAGTCGTATGAGGTTGACCAATAGGAGCACAGAAGCTTTTCCATACACAACTTTCAAAAATGGTGAGAGACAATGGTACTAACGTTAAAACTAAAAGTAAAAATATATAAGAAAACAATATTTTACCTCAAGTTCTCTTTGGAGCATTGACAGCCCATACTGTCCTCTTCTATCAATCCAGGAACGTGTCCATTGTCGGGTTTTCTTTCTTTTTTTTACTTTTTTCTGAACACAGGACAGCCAATACAACACTCACCGCTTCATCCATTGTTTGTTTACGTTAGTTTCAGGAAGTCACTAGCTACTAGTTTCGCCTTCTCGATGACATCACACACGGCGTTAAAGACGGCATGCGATGACTGGTCAGGAAGCAACGTGTAGTCTGACGTGTCTTGTCCACGACACGACAAGATTTTAGGAGTCAAAATCACGTAATCTGACACAGTGACTATCGAAACAGACAAAAAAAATGTGTAATTTGAACCAGGCATTATACAGTATTTACCCACTTCATTGCACAATATGTTATGACCTCAAACACTATTACTATAGTGCATCATATGTAAACTAATAGACGTTAGACGTTTCCATTAGACGTTTTCATCACATAACCAGGTCCGTATGTACGGCTTTTCTGACATAGTAAACTTGCTCGGTAGTTCACCTGCTACAGCACTGCACTTGCAATGTGAAGCACTTGAGTACAAATCCAGTGAAACATGAGTCATTAAAGACACTTGTAAAAGCAAGCTAATATGGCACGGTTGCATCAGCAAATGCGTTTTTATCAACATTATCGGTTAGTATTCGGGTAGGTTTAGTGTAGGTTGTGTTTTTTTCCAAACACGTTAGAAGAAAATGTATCTTTTACCGGTAAACCCCATTAAGGCTGGGATGATACACCTATCACCCATATCCCGACATACTATCACAATTAGGGTTGGGCATCGCAAACCAGTTCCAACTTAGAACCGTTTAAAAAATAACACTGCCATTAGAATCGTTTAGAAAATTTGTTTTCGAATTCCAATCATCGGTTCCAAACGCGCAAGTTTTGGTCCATAGTGGCCACCGGATTTCTGGATGAGTGCACGGACATGCATAATGGTGCGATCTTGCTGAGCAGCACTGTTGTTACTGTGCCCTGAATTGGCACTAATTTGAAAACGAAAATTTTTTTTTTACATCGCTTATATAAAGCTGGTGCGGCAGTGTGCACTTCACTTTTAAATTAGCGTAAACTCATACTTAGCAGGGATTTTGATTGACATGCTGACCAATCTACAGTAAATCCACCATTTGTGTCCAACAAAGCAGTCATTAAAGTTAGTAGATTAACGTTGTGGATTTGAACTTGCAATCTTTCACGAAACAAAGAGCCACAAAACGGTAGGCCTATTGTTTAATTTTCTTTGACTGACCACATTTTAAAGTTGAGACTTGGTTTCATATTAAATATTACCTGCTCAGTCCTGTCTGTCAACGCGTTGTCAGTGTCCTCTATTTTCACTGGTTGAATCCGAAATCGCCCTCTAAACCCTCATTCACTAAATTAGGCCTATTCCCTACGTTAGTCCACTAATAGGCTATTCTGGACGAATTCGGAGCGAATTCTGGACAGCCGTTGAGAGTAAGCTGTACACACAAAGCAAAAGACATTTTGGCATAATTTGTGTATGTTATGGACTATGGTTTGTTCAAGCCCGAAAGTGAACTCAATACCAACGCTCGTATTTTTCTGTGGGTCATGTGCGTGTAATTGGCAGGCAGGACTTAACGGACTTGCGTCAAATATTTAAATACAAAACTAAAACTCAGTGAATCAAAATAAAAGGTTCCCTCTGTGCAATGAGCCATGTTTTGACTCCACCCCTCAAAGAATCAGAATCGAAAAGAACTGAAATCGAAAGGAAGAAACGAATCAGAATTCGTTCAAATCAAAACGATGCCCAACTCTTATCACAATACTTGTGTGTCAATTCCATATGTATAGCGATATATACGATTTTTTTTTCACTAGACAACTCTCTCCAGGTCAACGGCAACACCAGCACAGCTTTGAATGTTTTGATTTTGTCAAAGTTTAATAGACAGACGAATTGAAAGAAGAAAGTGAGGGCTTTTCAGTGCTTTCAGTCTCACGTTTCTTCCACTTGGGATATTACGTCACTCAACACTCATTGATAACGACACATTTCATCCTCTGTTGGAACAAGAGTGGCTAAATTCTGTCAACCTAATCTATAAGCAAGAACAAAAATAAAGCAATTGAATTTGAATTAATATCAATTCTGGAATAAAAAATAATTCTCGCAGCCCTGACAGTACATTCTATACATATCTGAACTGCCACAGTACATACAACAACCAATGTAATAAAACTTTAAAACACGTTTATACGTTTTTAATGAAACTGGACGCACATTTAGCACCACTCATGTAGATTTCACTTTCAAAGTGTTGCGAAACATGAAGCAACATATAATATCCTTTTCCAGAAATGTCCTCACATGTACAATTTCCATGCCTGGGTTGTAATAGCAAAGAGTGAGATTTATCAAAATAATATATTTTTCTCATTGAATTACAATAAAACATTCATCAATTTACTACTGATCTGAAGTTCTCACATAAGGTGCTGTGCTTTGCAGGCCTGAGCTTGATGCTGTTTGAGGTTCTCACACACATCAGACATACATCCTGTTCACAGATTTAAGATTGCCTTCCTTTGAAAACACAAAAATGGTGCATTCAAGTTACAAAACACATCCACGAAGCAAAATGAACAAATTTTTTACACTAAATTTGATCTGTTCTAATTTTGTAGACCCAGTGTGTGGTTGATTCCATTGAGAAACATTCTCAGGGGTCTAGTGAAAAACGTTTTTATAATCAATGCACCAACATGTCCACTGTAATCATAGGTATTTGCATAAAGTGTGATTCTAGAAAACATTTTTGTACATTTGCATTGACACTGAAACATACATAATCAACGTAATTGGCAGCATATAAAGCACGTTTTTTTACACTTTAAGCAGTTTAGAGATGTAAAATATTGATTTATTGAATATATGAATAATAGTAAAATGGAAATAAACAAATATAGCATTGAAATTTTACTGAAAGTTACAGTTTATATTTTATATTTCAGCGTATATCTAAATGTACACAAATTTACTTACACAAACCTATGGATACTAATAATATCAGACTGGACAGTCCAACAACTAACCCAAGGTAAAGAAAATCCTTGTGGAAAAAAGTACACTTTACTCAAGACTACTTTTTTTACTAACCCTTTACTTTTTAAAAGCATGTAATAAATACTGTTTATTACAGAAATAATATATACACTTTAAAAGTATATATTGAACAATTTGACATATTAAATGGTGATTCATTGAAAATAGACTACTTTTCATTTATATCAAATGCAGTTATCTGAACTTTAGATGTTTTTGGCTATAGTATGTAATTTTATAATTCTATAGTCTTGTTTAACCCTTTGATGTTCCTCGGTCACTTCTGACCGAACAATTTTCTGTTTTGAATTTTAGAAAAATCACAGCTTCATCAGAAGGTTATGATACTTGGTGACTTTTCTGGCATTTGGTATGTGAATACAAAAAAAAAAAAAATTGAGGTCATGATCCAAGCATGCTAAGACCACAATTTTGGTCTTCGGCCAAAAATGACCCCCATAGTAAATAAAATGGGAAAAACTGTATCGCTTATTTCTGAAAAAAAAATAAATAAATAAAAAATCTAAAAAGGTAATTCAAATCCACAAAAAAAAAAGTAAATGTGTTCCTAAATAGCTGGGTAATTCACATACCTCTCTATATAGCTGTACATGCCATCTAGCGGTTACGCCATGATTCTACGCTTTTTCTCTATATTGAAACCAGGTGGTGCTAATTTTCTTAAAAAAAAAATATTTTTTTCTGAAGGCCTAGACTCTATATTAAACTAAAATACTGCATTAATATTTAAAGAAACATAATATATATATAGAAAAATATATTTTAATTATCCAATGGCAAAAATAGACAATAAATATTGCATAAATATGAATAAATTCAATCAAATTGTCTCAAAATACTAAATTAAAAAGAATAAATTTTATAGAACAAAAATAAATTGCATTATTTTTTACTGGGATGGAGGAAGTTTCATTTTTAGGTGTCCGGTTACTTCTGACAGGGAAGGCTCAGGACGTTACTCCTAAACGAAGACCACCAGACGGTTAAAGTGTACTACCACACGTACTGGTATTTACAGGAAACTAAAATATAAATTAAAGCACAAAAAAGATTAATAAAAAAAAAATATTAAATTATAATGTAGTTTAAAGTAAAACTTAATCTGACATTACAAACTGCACTTTTTAAAAAGTGTACTTCAACAGTCATGAAAGTGAACTCTCTTTAAGTACAACTAAGTTGTTTTTTTTTGTTTTTTTGATTAATATTATATTATCTGCAAGTACAGTTTTTTAAAAACATACTTTTGGGATCTGAAGTAAACTGCAATACAAAAATGGAGACCACCGTCTAAATGTCCTGCTGAAAAAAAAAAGTCTGCAATTCGAACATTTTTGATTTTAAAGGCCAAACATTTCTCATTTAATTATTCTAAAACCAAATTCTATTTGAGCAATAACACTATCTACATTAAATGTAACTTTATAGCTTTACGGTATTATTAACAGTAGTTACGTTTGCTTATTATTTCTCCTAAAAACAAAGTAAACATCCTTAAAGTTTGAAAATGATACATTTTGTTGATTCATATTTTTTTGCCATTTTTAACAAAATCTTATTCCAGGTAACAGCTTGGATAAAACCAGATGAAAGGCATCTATCATAAGCACCGTGATGGTGCAGTGGGTAAAATCCACCTCTTTGTATGTGAGCTTGGTATGTCATAGTGCTGATCCCTGGAGAGGTAGCTCTTTTGAATACATATTGATATGACTGAGCTCCTA
>JAQIUQ010007284.1:195000-209742 GCA_030378365.1 Hybognathus amarus | reverse complement strand
GCAGCCAATATTTCACTGCACTATACATTTAATGTACTAAAGATATGTGACCCTTCCAACAGACTTTTTATTCCTTTTTTTATTATTATAAATATATCATTACCAAGTCTAGACATTAACACCCACCAAATGGAGGTGGATCAGCAGTGGCGTGTAACAGTCACTCATACTAGCCACTTTACCGGGTTGAATTTTATATATAATAACTGTATATTACACATATAATTCAATATACATTTCAATATTCTATTCAGTATATACTAATTGGTCAAAAGTTTAGGGTTCGGTACGATTTTTTATGTTTTTTAAAAGAAGTTCTTTGCTCACCAAGGCTGCAATTTTTTGATAAAAATACACAAAAAACACAGTAATATTGTGAAATATTATGACAATTTAAAATGACTTTTTTATGTTAATATATATTAAAATGTAATTTATTCCTCTGAAAAAAAGCTGAATTTTCAGCATCATTACTCCAGTCTTCAGTGTCACATGATCCTTCACAAATCACTCTAATGATGATTTTATGCTCCAAAAACATGTATGATTATTATCCATGTCAAAAACCATGTTTTTTACATTTTTATTTCAGGATTCTTTGATGAATAGAAAGTTCAAAGAACAGCTTTTATTTAATTAGAATCTTTTCTAACATTATAAATGTCTTTACTGTAACTTTTGATCAATGTAACTCATCCTTGATGAATAGAAGTATTGATTTCTTATTTATTTCCCCCAAAAATAAAATACAAATTCTTACTGACCCCAAACTTTTTAAAGGGTAGTGTTTAATGTAACAAAAGCTTTCCATTTCAGATAAAAGCTGTTCTTTTGAACTTTCTATTCATCAAAGAATCCTGAAATAAAAATGTAAAAAACTGTTTTCAACGTGGATAATAATCATACATGTTTTTGGAGCATAAAATCATCATATTAGAGTGATTTGTGAAGGATCATGTGACACTGAAGACTGGAGTAATGATGCTGAAAATTCAGCTTTTTTTTCAGAGGAATAAATTACATTTTAATATATATTAACATAAAAAAAGTCATTTTAAATTGTCATAATATTTCACAATATTACTGTGTTTTTTGTGTATTTTTTATCAAAAAATTTCAGCCTTGGTGAGCAGAAGAGACTTCTTTTAAAAACATAAAAAATCTTACCGATCTTAAACCTTTGACCGGTAGTGTATATATTTAATATTCAATATACATTAATCAATTGTAGGCCTTTAAAAAGGCATCTGGAAATAATAAATTAAGTGCAATGTAGTGTTTTCAAAAATATCCATTTTTCGAGTACATATCGATATATCGAAATATCTGAAACTCAATACTAATTTTCTGAATAATAGATATACGATACCAGCTGTGCTTTCTCATATCTCCGACAGCAAGTTGAACACTGCTTCCCCACAATTACTCTTTTGCTCCAGATGAATATTGTTGCCGTTATAGTTCTTGAATTTTGGCGTGGGATTGAGCATATTGCACATAATTTTATTCAATCCCACAGATTTTGTACTCGCACTCAAAGTGTGCGCACATAAACCCTTCCTATCTGTACTAAATTGAGTTATTGCTTATTGAGATTGAACAGTCAAATACAAAGAAAAAATTGTAAAAATGCTGGTCTTGGCGAGTTTTCACAAAAACAAGAAACCGCATGTGTAACAGTATAATGGACGCGTGTGTCAGGTCTTAAAGTGACAGCAGTATACCTAATATACCTGCTGCCAAATTATGAGATAATACAAAAACATCTATATTTTACCCCATGGTATTGATGTCAAAATTGTAGCCAGTGAAAATGCTGAGTGGCAAGTAACTTTAGAAACCCAGTAGCCACAGTGGCTGGTGAGCACAAAATGTTAATGTCCAGCCCTGATCATTACTTATATTTGTTATCTTTAAAGCTACACTGTGTAACTCTTTTAGCTTATTTCTTAGTTTAACACTTAGTTCTTTCAAAAATATATGTGCTCATTAATGTATATTTACTTTGTTCGAGTAATAAAGTATTCTCGTGAGTATATAATATGCCATTGAAAATACATACGGGTAAGGGGTTCTAATGTCGGTCGCCATGTTGCCCCTCCATCTTGAAAGTACATTAGCCAAAGAGGGACATACCCGTTAATTCAAGCTTCGCCTTTCGCGTTTACGTTTGAGTTAACACTCATGGACGAGGTCGAACTGGAAGCCATGTTAATCTTGGACTACATTGGCCACTGTTGGAGTTAAAACGAAATCGGAATTGAGAGGAACAGAAACTAATATTCACTGGATGGTCATACACCTTTTCACCGCTATATGGGGGTAAAAATCGCACAGTGTAGCTTTAATTTGATCCCACATTGTAAAAATGCACATTTTTTGTGCGTACAGCGTGTAACAAATCAACTTGACACCTGAAATTGCTCTCGTACGCACCTGATGACTTGTTGGACCGGACGGGCGATAGATAGGGTTGGCGGGGAGGGAGCAGTGGGGAGGAAGGGAGGGAGACGGACACTCCTCTGGTCAAACTCGGCCTCAGCACCTCCTCTGCAGGGTACGGCTGGACTGGGAGTGGCCCACTGCCATGATTCTGGAGAACCACAGTCCCCTCTTCCTGAACTCTGTGATGGAAACTAGGGCTGACACATTGACTTCCTAAACAAAAATAAGAAAGAAAAAAATTCTTGATTAGACTTTTTTTGGATTACAAATCTTTTTTGCAATTTTTAAAGAGCCCCATTATGTTTGTTTTTTTAGATATTAGAGTATATTATGTACAGCAGTTTGTGAATGTAAATGGTTTAAAGATCAAAGTGCACAACAAATTCTTAACTGCTTGAATCAGTAATTCCAGTCTTCCATCCTGCAAGAACCTACATAGCTTTTGGAACAAATTTGCATAATGCCCATCTATGGTCTTCACTGGCTGCCCATGAATAACACTTTGACCCATCCTCAAACACTGTAATTGTAGCTGAGGCTTAGAAAAGTTTAATAGACGTTTCGTTTCCGATGATCACAACAGACTGGGCCATCTAACTGACCATCTGGCCAATCAGAGTAGAGTAGGCTCTCGTAATGGAGGGATCCTTTATTGAACCATGTCATACACTGTGGTCATGAACTGCATTTTTTAAATGTTCTATAAGGTCCACTTATAATGTTATCAAGATTTTTATTTATTTATTTTTTTACATCAAAAGACATCCTAATATTGTCTATCCTGTTTTTGACCCTCTCTTTGAAACTTTTGATAGACGTATCACACTCAAGACTAACGCCCACTGTTATGATTAGGTAACAGTTTTGCATATTCAAATAACTTTCAATGTCCCGACTATTACATGAGTGGAATTGTTTAGAAAACGTAAAAATATCCTGTTAACGTTGAAACATTCGTCAACTATGTGAAACATTTATGAATATTACAAATGCTTTATTAGACTTGGTTGTGGCAAAGTGAGCGCATGTGGTGTGAACAGCACCGTTATTTTGACACGCTGCTCAATTTAATCTGTAGAAACGGTAAACTGGCACAATTGTGTCCACTATTTGAATACCACTGATCTACTGTATAACAAAGCAAAGAGGTCGGAAATAGTCTTTTATTTTATTGTCTCTCTGAAATCGCACCAAACGATGTCTTGTTTAAAAATGTATCTGAAGTAAAATTAAGTGAACAAATGTACCAGGCTTGTGCAAAATTCCGAATTTCAGAATTGGCCTCCATTCAATTCATGAACTGGAATTTGAATTGAATTGACTCCTCCCCACAGGAAGTTGAATTTGAATGAAGTGGAATTAAATTCATGGTAATTCAAAGAAATTCCACACAACAGAAAAATGCGCTGAATCTCACATAGAGGAGAGCAGGGCACAACGTAACTCTTTTTGACTTTCTCAGTTTGTGCAAATCTATTTACGCCGCCTTCGCACTGGCAGTTGAAATCAGCTCCGATGCGGCTACGAACGACCGGAAGTCATTCATTTCCTATGGAGATTCGCAGACCGCATGCGAAAGGGTCCGAAACGGGTCCGACCGAGTGCGGTGCGAAGAAAATTCGTGTCCGTTGGTCATTCGGATGCGTTCAAAAATTTTAACTCTTGCGAAAAGCTACGGACGGTTCCTATCCGAAAATTCCAGCGGAAGTTGAGCGTTGCTATGGTACTGATAAACAAACCTGAATTATTAACGTTTAATAAAATAAATAATGATTTTATAACGAGAAGTTGTCATTTTTATTTTCATGACTTTCTAATGTTATTGGGGGGCAGTTAATACAATTAAATTGTAGGCAGACATTAAACTATTGATCACCATATCACAGTTTTTAGTCGACCTGACATGTCAGCAGCCTTCCTATTAATGTCTAATATAACCCTCATCAGAGAGATCATACAGAACTGACAGAATCAACCTCTCTCTCTTTTGTTCTACCCGCGTCTGACGCTTTTCACTGTGTAGTACGACGTCCGTTGGGAACGTATTGCGTATTACGGAGCTGATTTCAACTGCCAGTGTGAAGGCGGCGTTAGAGTATTTATTTTTTCCCACATTAATTTCCCACATGTCTAGTACAATTATGTGGTTTTGTTTTATTAATGCAGTGTATACTTTTTTCTTGATATACCCTGAAAGAAATGTTGAAATGTGACAACATGCCCCAAGGGGCACATTAACATTTCAAGCTGTCACCATATGACAAAAATATAAAATAATGGCAATTTTAATAATTAAAAATAACCTAATTTTTGAGTTTGACAACAAACACACAGGAAAACACAGCTATACAGCATAGTTCAAAACAAAATAATAATTAATAATTTCTGAAAATTGACTCTCAGTCTTTATTTACATGTTTCTCATGTTTGCTCAATATAATTCATAAAAGTATGCTCAGTGATATCTTACAAAGATTTCAAATTGTTGGCACAATTTTTTTCTCTATATTGTTGAAATGGCAACTAGTAAATACACTAGTTAGAAGTTAAATACACTAGTTAGAAGTTATTTCTTAAAAAATAGAAGCATGTTTAGAAGTATTTAAAAGTATTTTGTCCACCTCAAAAAACGTTTTTTTCCCTAAAGATTTATTAAAGTATGTAAGAAATTTATTTAAAATAATCATAAAATGGCCCTGATATATCACTAGACATTAAGAAGTCATGTTAATTTCAAATACTTATATCACTGACAACAGTAGTCTAGCCAGGATATTGTCATTTAAAAAGTAAAGTTGCAGCCCTCAACTGATGTTGATGTTGTCATGTTGTGTTTTGGTATGATGCTCCACCCTCCACCGATCTACCAGTCAGCCCCTACAAATGTGTGAGATAAAAAAATGTTGGATCCTGACGCCTATCTGGCAACCTCGAGTCGGGGGAAGGGGATACACTGCTCTACGGTATTTTGAATGTTATTGCAGTACCAGTTTTGGCCACAATCTTACATACAGCTCCTTTAAAGTAATTTTGGGAAATTGAGTCATGTTCCATCATATTCCACATAATTAAAATATTTTTTTCTGTGACTAGACATTCATTGCTAGTGGAAAACATTGCTGGTAGTTAAAACTAATATAATTTATGTAATATGTAATGCAATCATATGTGACATATACTGTAAAGCTTCATTGTTAAACACTTCACCTAAAATATCTATATGAATTTCTTCGAATTTTTATTGAATTGCAATTTTGCTGCCTTTAATTGAAATGCGAATTGTAAATTCTAGATCCCGTTTTTGACATCAATTCAAATTTAAGAATTGAATTGGAATTCAGTAGTCATTTTCAATTCAATTCTGAAACTTTGTTAAAAATAAAGTTACTCCACGCTTTCTTAATGTTAAATGTTAATCTTAATATTAAGATCACAAGGAGGGCAATGCAAAGACATGTCTTTCCACAACTGCAAAACATCTTGTAATCCTCAAAGAAATCTCAATCGTTTTGTTGCTTGCACTTTGTATTTGCTGTATCTGTCTCGTATTTACCACAACATAACATGCACAAAGAGGTGGGTAGAGCTAAAGAGGCAATGAAGGAAAAGTAGCTCTTGTTTTATTTTTTAAACTAGTTTTTGAACCAATGAGGAAGCTGAGTTCTGAAACTTACAGGATATTTCTACAGAACAACGACCTCTATGTGTCAAAAGATCAAGGAAAACTGGATTTCTCAATTCACGGTCCCTGCAAATGCACATAATTCTATATGAGTGATCCGTTCAACATGAGTCACTTAACCATAATAATAAACATTGAACATTTTGAGTCTCTTAAACACTCAATGTCTTAAATCAGATTCATTTGCTGTCTAAGCGGTGAACCTCTCGGCAGTTTCTTCTGCTTTCCAGCTGGACGTCAGAAATCAAATTAGCTAGATATCATTACCAATGGCTTTTTGTATCAAAGCCTTCAAAACCACTATAAAAACATTCAGACAAACTACTAAGACTGTTTTATGACCAACAGTAATACTATACATCTTTCTCCTCCTATAATAGGCTCTTTCGAAGAAAGCTGAGAATAATTTAAGCCCTTTAAACATTCCAAAGCAAACATACAAGGCCTGAAGTTCCTCTCACCGCAACAGGATTTACTGTTGATCTTGCCAAAACTACACTGGTTTTAAACAAAATGCCAACAGAAATGCAGCTTTTCCTAGTATAGCCTGCCATATTATGAAGAGGACATCCCTGCAGTCCTTTTGGAGAAAGATTGATGGACAGAGACGAACTCTAGACTATTGTCTGCACATGAAAGTTAAAGTAAATGGAAAAATTGGGTTTCCATATTTTATGGGGACTTTCCATATAGACAATGATTTCATACTGTACAATATACCTAATCCTAAGTCTACCCATCACATAAAACTTTCTGCCGTTTTATGTTTGTCAACGAGGCCGAGAGGACTAACATTAGTAGTCTAGTTACTACCTCAAGCAGTTAAAACAATGCGACAAAAACTAGGGCTGTCAAACGATTAATCGCATCCAAAATAAAAGTTTGTGTTTACTATATATTTCATGTATATATACTGTATATAGATTTATATATAATTTATATTATATATAAATATTTAAGAAATAATTTTTTCCCTTAAATACACATGCATGTGTGTGTGTGTGTGTGTATATATATATATATATATATATATGTATATATATATATGTATATGTATATATACAAAATAATTATACACAGTGCACCCACATATATTATGCAAACACAAACTTTTATTTTGGATGCGATTAATCGCAAATTAAATCACGATTAATCGCTTGACAGCCCTAACAAAAACACACGCAAACCTCACTCAAATGTTTTATGTCGCAATTTTTACCGTCTACTTGCATCAGTTTATATCCAGCTGGTCACTTTTATGCATTCATTAGCCGGCTAAGTTGCAAACGAACAAAGTGAAGTGATGTAGCCAACAGAAAAAAAAATGCATTTGATTTCAGTTAATCATCAATACAAATTATTATAATCACATATTATTATGATTATGACTACATATTTTGATTTGCTAATCATCAAATGTTCTAAAATAAAAGCAAATAAATTGAGAGACTATGTAATATAGGTCCACTTTTATGAAATTTGAAAGGCCATCTTTAAGCATGACTCTTTGGATTTACAATATATGAAATGGTACTTTACAATATGATTCCATTTTTAGCAATAACTAAGGTTAATAAATGGTGTAGAAGTATTATTCATTGTTAGTTTGTAAATTTCAACATTTAATACATTTGAAATGGAGTTTAATTTGATCTGTTATTAGTTTAGTTAATGTATATGTTTTTGTCAAGTAGAGAACTTATTTTAAAATATTCATATTTATTTATTAATTTAGCACATTTCAGTTCAGCACTGTTTTACTTGGACAGTTATGTTTGTTCCATTTAAAACAAATTATCGGTCAAACCTAAATATCGGTATTGGCAAATCTCTACTTTGGACAGAAAACAGCATGAGTGGTTTCTTGCCCTTGACTGGTTTAAATATGCACAGGTATAAAAATTATACAGAAAAGGATTCAATAAGAGGAAACAGATTTCAAATTCAAAAACAAGAATCCAATTCCTGACCTCAAGTATCCAACTCCAGAATTGGAATATATTTTCGGTTTCCAACCCTACTGTTAATAGATAAAAACAAATCAAATCACAATTAATGTTGACAGTTTGTAGATAACTAAGTACTCCTTAAATCTTTCAATGTATGGAAATTTGCCTCTAAATAGATATTTATATTAATTTATTTCAAAATGTAGTGCATTCAGTTTTAATTCACTCAAACCTTTGAATAATACAAAAACAAAATAAGAAAAATTAAGATTTTTTGAAGTCTCAATGTTAGATGATTTGTATATCATACATATAGCTTTGTTGATAATTACATGTTGTTGTAGAAAGACCTTCCTTTAACATTTTCATTTTTTTCATTTTACTTCTTAAAAAGTGACTTTTTTTACTCCAGTTCCAGCATTCAAATACTTGACCTAAGAATTAAGTTTCACTCTGGTATTGAGACTATGTGACATGGCCATAGGGTGGAAAATTTGCTACCATGGCTTTCTTCTTCCCTTTTATTGGAGAATCGTGGTCGGTCGTCTCTTAATGCAGCCCAGCAAATCAAGTCTGACTAATGACAGTCTACTCCAGAGAGCTCTGACATAATTACAGCCCTGCATTCATAACACAAAGGCCTGACCAAAATACCGACCAGAGACTCCATTCATCAGACATCAAATATTTATCAGAATATAAATTCAGTCGAAATGAGGGTTTGGAGCTGGATGGAGGCCTTGCTGAGTCCTATATTTAGTCAAATGCGGACAGACTGAACCAGAGAAGGGAAAAAAATAAAAACATTCATGCAGCTGAAAATGGACTCTTAATGTGCACGTGGCGTAAATCAGGTATGCTGGCGTTTTCATGAGTTCAGCTTCCCCATAAGAAACAGTGATTGACTGAAGTGACAAATACTCAACTTTTGGAGAAACTTAGGAAGAAAAACAACACAAGGACAAGGATTGAAAATATACAGAAGAGGAAAACAAGGACAATAGACTTTAACCCCTGATGGTACCATCTAGCAATACAAAGAACATCTCTTCAGACAGGAAATTCATAAACACCACAGGCAAGGACAGAAGTAGGAAGACAACAATACGGAAGGAAGGGAAACAAGGCTATGGGTGAAACTCAAGAGGAAATATTCGGGTCGTATTTTACTCCAATACTATTTTCATGTCAATTAAGCAGATATGAGATAATGGGAAATGTACACTGTGAAAAAGAATATGCTTTATCTAATCAAAATAAATGTGGCAACAGATTACAAGCAATATTATTAATTAAATTTTAACAAATTATAATTGAGTAATAATGAATCAAATTAATTCCTTAAAAGTTAACCATTTAAAATGAGTAAAACTTACAACAACAACCAAAAAAAAAAAAAAAAACATAAATTGAAGTCACCATTATGGTGATTGGTGTTTGTTTTAGGTTTGTTTTAAAATGACGGTTTTCTGTTTCAGTGATTTTGCTTGTTAACATCAGGTGTCTTCAATGTCGGTAATATAAAATAAAGAGTTCTTAATTAATCTTTGACGTCTCTCTGTTAGTGAGATATTTTTGTTAATTTTTTTTGGGTGTAAACTTTACTTTTTTTATATATTACTTTTTAAAATATGGTAAAATATATTTACCATATTTTAAATGGTTAACTTTTAAGGAATGATTTGATTAATTATTACTCAATTCTAATTTGTACAATTTAATTAACAATATTGCTTGTAATCTGTTGCCACAATTATATTGATTAGACAAAGCAATTCCATTTTTACAGTGTAGTGATGTTTTATAGCCTATTTAAAAATATAAGTACTAAAGGAGAGGTGGTCAACAAATATTTTTGGTATTTTTGTCTAAATGGCAAATGTACATATTTAAATTATGATTATGATTATTTTAAGTGTTTTTAACATTAATGATAATACGAAATTTCTCATTTCTCTGAGCAGCAAATCAGTATATCAGAATGATTTCTGAAGGATCATGTGATACCAGAGTAATAATGCTGAAAATTAGGGCTTCGCCATCACAGGTATGGGAAAGTATTGATATTAATAGGACCATGTGATATTTCAGTTTTTAATAAATGTGCAAAAATGTCAACAATTCTGTGTTTTTCTGTCAATATGGGATGCTGTGTGTACAATAATGAGAAAAAAAACAACAACAACACTTAAATGATTTCAGGTTTCAGCAAATGGCTGCAAAATAACAAAGAGTGAAAAATTAAGGGGGTCTGTATACTTTCTGTACCCACTATAGGCTATATGAAGAGTTCAGATGCAAAAGCCTCTAAGTGCCATTTGAAATTTTCTTCTAGAATGTTCATTTATCAAGCTTGTATATTTAAGCTCAGTAATTTCTCTTAAATGACAATGAAGATTACCTATTAATTGTCATTTAAGTGAAATTTCTGAACTTAAATATACAAGCTTGATAAAAATGGTCAATCCCAGGTTTCCTGAGGAACTCTTATATTAAGCACTGCCTGGAACCTCTTTGGGTGCCTCCAGGAACCAATTTTTATTTATTTATTTATTTATTATTATTTCATGTTGTTACTATGGTTAGCATGAACTTCTATTATTATAAACAAACTGAACCAAATACAAGGTAAGAATTGTTTATTACAAATTTTAGATCCATTTTAATACATACACTTCCATGCACTTGGAAGTTAGAAGCTAGTAATAGATTAATATCAATGAACAGAATACACAAACAAATAGTATAATACATAAGCAACATGAATAATCAACAATGTACAGTACATACAATAGGGTATACAAGAAAAGACATCTCAACAAAATGCATGGAAACACATCACATTAACAATAATAAAAAAAAAAATCAAGTTAAGTTGTGTCAATGAAATTTAATTTCACGAATTTCACAAATGTGACCGCACCTTTACTTGCTGCAACATAAAATGCAATTATTAATAAAATCTTCACAAGGGACATGTGAGGTTAAAGAGTTAGAAAAGTACAATTTTCTGTTTGTTTTTCCTCTTTACTGGTGGATGGTCCAGGCACTTCAATGATTTTCAGGTCTACAGGAGGATTTTTTTTTTCGTTCAAACTTGTATTTCAGCTTACCGAGGTGCCTGCAAAGAACCAAAATTACTGTCAGCAGTGTTATTAAAATGATAGTTGTGAACTTAAAATAATTTCCTCAGCCTTATGACATTCCAAACCTTTTTGACTTTCTGTCTGTGGAACTCAAAAGCAGATCTCAGGCGTAATGCAACCCCAGTCATCATTCAGTTTCACTGCAGGAGACAAGCAGAACAAAACTGTTTAAATAATTCATGAAACCATTCTTATGTAGGCTACACTTGTTTAGTTCAATTCAATGCAACAATTTATGTAAAAATGGTTAAATATTGTGTTAATCTCCAAAAATGGCACAGAAAAGATCCAAAAAATATGAAAAATTAAATTGAAAAATTGGTCCACAACTCATGTGTTGTAAAGTCTTCTGAAGCCATATAATAGCCTTTTTTTGTCTAAAAAGACTACACTTTAAGTTATAATTCAGAGTTAAAATGTTTTATATTCAAACGTAAATGATTAAGGTATAAGAAAAAATGCATATAGCATTATTGGCGCCAAATCTGTGATGTCATTTTTCGGAGTAACATGAATGAGATTTGAGAGCATGAAGGAATATTTTCAGAGAATAATTGATAAAAAAAAACAAATACACAGTCAAACAAAACAAATTCACAGAGAAAAGTTCATAGTAATAAAATACTTGAATGTGGTGCAGGTAACTTACTGTAATTCAATGTAGCCTCTGAAATGTTCAGATGATTTTTGAGTTGTTCTGGGGAAACAAAAGAACAAAGCTGATTAACTTATATCCATTCACAACATAATAATTATTGACCAGTTAAGGGCTTTAAAATGGTATTTGAACGAATCAGGGCACCTGTGCTTTAGTAAATAAACAAAAACAGACCAAACTAACGCCTATCCACTTGTGTTATTCATAACAAACGCCAATGACGACAGTCGACAGCAGGAATTAGCTATTAATAAGTTATATCAGCAATTTGAAGACACAGGTGTACAGAATACATTTAAGTGAATGACTAAAACAATCTAAGACAATCCATTATTAGTTAGCATCAACCTTCATACCACATACATAGGCTACTGTGCAGTAAACGAGTGGTAAACTCTGTAAGAATGTTTTAGTTTATATATGTATGTGTTTGAATATATAGTGAGTAGACTCTGTATTTATATTTCTTTGGCGAGTTTACAAACCTTGTTACGGAGAGCCGAACAAACAGCTGAAGCTTTCATGAGAGGAGCCGTTACATTCAAATCCGATGCCGTCCAATCAGCTGATCTGTGTTGCGCGTGAGCAGCGGAGAGCAGCGCGAGGTTCACTGAAGCGATAACAGCAGAGGAATAGCAGCAGTTTCGTGACAGAATACAACTGTTCTCCTTCTTCTTCTTCTTCTTCTTCTTCTTCTTCATATTATCATTATAATTATTAATAGGCTTAGGCTACTTACTATTTTTTTGTCGTTGTTTAAGTTTGAAATTAAACAATAAAAAGGCCTATTAAATGTAAGTATACTAGCTGCATCAGAACTATAATTTCATGAAAAATATTTATGAATATATACACTCACCGGCCACTTTATTAGGTACACCTGTCCAACTGCTCGTTAACACTTAATTTCTAAGCAGCCAATCACATGGCGGCAACTCAGTGCATTTAGGCATGTAGACATGGTCAAGACAATCTCCTGCAGTTCAAACCGAGCATCAGTATAGGGAAGAAAGGTGATTTGAGTGACTTTGAACGTGGCATGATTGTTGGTGCCAGAAGGGCTGGTCTGAGTATTTCAGAAACTGCTAATCCACTGGGATTTTCACGCACAACCATCTCTAGGGTTTACAGAGAATGGTCCGAAAAAGAAAAAACATCCAGTGAGCGGCAGTTCTGTGGGCGGAAATGCCTTGTTGATGCCAGAGGTCAGAGGAGAATGGCCAGACTGGTTCGAGCTGATAGAAGGGCAACAGTGACTCAAATAACCACCCGTTACAACCAAGGTGGGCAGAAGAGCATCTCTGAACGCACAGTACGTCGAACTTTGAGGCAGATGGGCTACAGCAGCAGAAGACCACACCGGGTGCCACTCCTTTCAGCTGAAGAACAGGAAACTGAGGCTACAATTTGCACAAGCTCATCGAAATTGGACAATAGAAGATTGGAAAAACGTTGCCTGGTCTGATGAGTCGCGATTTCTGCTGCGACATTCGGATGGTAGGGTCAGAATCTGGCGTCTACAACATGAAAGCATGGATCCATCCTGCCTTGTATCAACGGTTCAGGCTGGTGGTGGTGGTGTCATGGTGTGGGGAATATTTTCTTGGCACTCTTTGGGCCCCTTGGTACCAATTGAGCATCGTTGCAACGCCACAGCCTACCTGAGTATTGTTGCTGACCATGTCCATCCCTTTATGACCACAATGTACCCAACTTCTGATGGCTACTTTCAGCAGGATAATGCGCCATGTCATAAAGCTGGAATCATCTTAGACTGGTTTCTTGAACATGACAATGAGTTCACTGTACTCAAATGGCCTCCACAGTCACCAGATCTCAATCCAATAGAGCATCTTTGGGATGTGGTGGAACGGGAGATTCGCATCATGGATGTGCAGCCGACAAATCAGCGGCAACTGTGTGATGCCATCATGTCAATATGGACCAAACTCCCTGAGGAATGCTTCCAGCACCTTGTTGAATCTATGCCACGAAGAATTGAGGCAGTTCTGAAGGCAAAAGGGGGTCCAACCCGTTACTAGCATGGGGTACCTAATAAAGTGGCCGGTGAGTGTATATATATATACATTTTTTTTTTACAAAACTTCAGTATAACAATAATAGGATAATAAAAATTTTATTCTGGCCTCACAGAACCAATAGGTTCCTCCAGATGCTGGCTTTAACATAAGAGATCTTCCAGGAACCATTTAAATGTTAAAAGATCTTACAATAACCCTTTTATAGCATTCAAGTTACTATAATTTCCCCCAAAGATCTCATGGTAGTGAAAAGGTGACCCCAGAACCTATTAAATGAATACAAAGTGCTTCAAGGATCCCATAAGTTCCAGCAAGAACCGCTAAGATTGTCAATGCTCCTCCAGTAACCCCAACTGTAGGAGGAAGAGCTTTGAGGCACTTAAATTGTGTTTTTCAGGTTCCTTGAGTATCCGACAGGATATTTGAGGCACCTTTAGTATTTACAGTGTAGAAGAAAATTTCAAATGGCACTTAGAGGCTTTTGCATCTGAACTCTTCATATACACACACATTATACTTACAAACGTGAAACCTTTTGGACATCTGGCCAAATCTTTTGCTATAAAAATAGGCAAATCCGAATGTTAGAGATTGCATTCTTTTTAAATATGTTTTTGAGAAATTTTAACAAATGTAAAAACTGCTGCTTTCTGAATGACATGATTAACTTGTACTTGAACTTGTACTTGAACAAAAAGGGAGTGTATCACTTGATAGTTATCTTCCCTGAGATTATGTGTCTGAATTCCAGTTACACAAGGCTTAATCTCATTACCAAACACACAGCTGGCCATGCTTTCAGAATATATTATACTTATAA
>JAQIUQ010007284.1:0-192500 GCA_030378365.1 Hybognathus amarus | reverse complement strand
TTTGGGTCAAATATGGACAAACTCAAACGTTGGGTTAAAAATGTAATTTAAAAATGTAACCCAATGGCTGGGTTTGTCCATATTTGACCCACATTGGGTTAAAAAAAACAGCATTTTTTAGAGTGAATGTGCTCATTGATAAACTGATATTAGGAGGTTTTTGGCCTATCACAGAGTCAGTATGTTGAGAAAAAACAGTGAACTAAGATGCTAGTTCCATCCTTACTAGTAGCGGACAAACAAATTCCAGCAGTAGTTAGACATCCGAGCTGGTTATAGGTGTGAATCCATGAACTCTCTCCACTGATCAAGCACTTAACCTAGTTTGGTAGGGGGTCTCTCTATGCAATATGTGTTTGAAATCAACATCAACTTGTCAAGATCACACGTATTCGGACACAATAGCTGACTTCCAAGAAAGCATTTTAAGGTTGTTAATTGTGCTTTCTTGAAAGAAATCTTCTTTCAGAGCTGCATATATGGTATACTTCACTGAATGCATTGCAACAAGTGTAAATTTTCAGTGAAAATGGTGTATAGAGCCAACGGAAAATGTCAATTCTAAATGTCATTCAGTGGTGCAGAGTTACAAAAGAAAAATATGTCAACCTTATTAAAAATTTACTATTTTATTACATTTTTGTATGTGGCACTGTACATATTTATATACTTTCAATAGCTTTTTTATAGTGTCAATAGCTTAGCAACACACAAATCACTCTTTTGGAATCAATTGTTAGGCGGGTCTTCTGTGCACCATTTGTGTTACATTTCTTACTACAGCGTTTCAAATCAGTAATTTAAGAGGATACGATGAGATTATTATTATTATATTTGAGAACATTAGGCACACAATGGCTACTTCCTTCTCTCCAGTATGACCAGATCTACAGTACAGTACAGTACAGCATAAGAACAACTTTCTTTATACAAATCATTTTAAACTCATGGTTGGATATTAGTAAACTATTTAATAGTATTAAGTTCTCAAGATGAAGTTGCATTCTGGAAAGTTTCAATACGGTATTCATTCACATTCAAACATACAATTCTCTAAAAAAGACTCCTTTTATCAAATGACACTCACTTCCCAAAAACAATATCTGCAAACTGCAATTTCTGTACACTACCGTTCAAAAGTTAAGTAACAATTTATTTTCCTGAATAATACTTCTAATCAGCAAAAATGTAATCAACTTTAATTGATCAAAAGTGACAGCAAACGTGACAAGAGTTCAATTTCAAATAAATGTTGCTTATTAGGTATTCAAAGAATCTTGAAAAATGTATCATGGTTTCTCAACAAACAAACAAAAAAGAAAAGAAAAAAATAAGCAACCAAGGTTTGTAACATTGTAATATTGTAATGATTTCAGAAGGATCATGCGGCACTGAAGACTAATAATGGCTGAAATAATTGCTCCTAAAAGTTCAGCTTTGATGTCATAAAAATAAATTACATTTTTAAATATAGTTTAAATACAAAATACAAGAGTTTTATTTTAAAATTTACAATTAAAAATGGCTGTTTTATTATGATTATACAGCATAAGAGACTTTCAAAAACAGGCAAAATCTTTTAAACTAAACTTTTGAATGGTGCGTAGAACAGCAGTATTTTGCCACGCAAAGTTCAAAAAGTACAATAGTTGCTATGAAAGCCCCCTCTCATTGTTTATGGTTGAAAAGAGGTCATATTGATTTTAATACGGTACATCTCATAATATGAGTGTTATTTATTTTTATCTGCACGTTCAATGTTTGTGCGAGTCATTCAAAGGCAAAGTTTGAATTAGATTAAAGATGATCGTTTCAAATAGTGTGATTGTCTTAAAGTTTGTAATTCCGTTTTCTATAGTTTTGAAAAGTGTTACACAGTTTGTGTCTTAGCACTTAAAGTAATCACATGTGTGGCTTTCTGAAATCCAGATTCTTCAAAGACAAATTACAACATATTTTACAGAATAAAAATGGTGATATTCGACACCAGAAAGGCTTTTTGTGACCTCACTAATTGTGTATCTGGTGCTCTTTATGACTGTTGTAATGGAGAACAGAGCTCCCAGGCAGATGATCCGCCTCAAAAAGTGTCACTGTAGAGTGTATCAGTGGCGTCTGATCTGTCATGTGTGCTGGATAACTCCATCCCCCCGCAGCAAACATAAGGTGTTGTAAATACTTCATGAGCAATATGCCTCTTCAGAGGACACACGAGTGTTGCCTCTAACCGACAGAGACTTCATTGGCTGTCAGTATGAAAACCAGAGGGATTCACTGATATTAGTAGAGCAGATTTGCTCATCAGAGAATGAACAAAGTGACAATCAACTACATTCAAGAGAGGTGGATATACAAGGGAAATTTGCATTTATATGCAGTCTTCTTCCTCAGAAACAACACTTTGAGTTAGATTAGCAGATGAAAAGTTTCTTGTATGTGGGTCAGGTAGTGTTTGTTTGGCAGCTCTCAAACTTGTCTTGACATACTTAAGTGAGTGAGTGAAGCAGAGATGAATGAGGTTAATTAGAACACTGCTCCATTGAGAGGCTCCTTTGGGAAAGAGGTATCGGGCCAGCGATGGTTCTGAATTCAGCAAGAAGCACGAGCAGAAACCGGTGCAATCTTGTGGAAATGGGTATCATTCATGGTAACGTGACATCAATGATGTAATGACTCTTATTTGTCGCAGTGGCTGACGTTTCCAAGAGAGTGACATAAAGCCCCGTTCACACTACACGCGACGCAATACTATTCATTATCAATGGTGAGCGGGCGACTTCGGGCGACACGCGTGTCCAGCGATGCGACAAAGCTGAGAAATGTTTACATTTATGCAAATGAAGGGCGATTTTCGCGAGCGACAACCAATAGGAGTGAAGTCAGTGGAGCGCGTCACTCTTCAGTGCTGAGTCTGACCGAGGCAAAATGAACGAGAAGCTCATTTAAGCAGTCAGAAACTGTCCTATAATGGATGATATCTCCGTGGACATACAGTGGTGTTCACCATACTGACTCTGTAATTGAATGGTTTCGGGAACCCAGATAGACCGGTATTTGTCCGTTTGCTACAGTTAAATAGCCGCGATGGCAAAGAGCACTCACTGTTTCTCATTCATCTTTAATATTATGCATTTTATGCACTGATTCCATTTATATTCCTTCCAAAATATTTGTTTGTAGCGGCAATAAAACGTATTTTTTGTCTAACATAGAGTAACTTCCGTGAATGTCACTCACAAACATTACTAGGCAACCAGTAGTGGGAACGCCCTCCAGCGCAGCCGCTGGCGACCTGCAGCGACAAAGTCGCGTGTAGTGTGAACAGGGCTTAAGAGTGAAAGACTTTCATATTATTATTATTCATCCAAAATATTAAAAAAAAAAAAAAAAACTATAATTTACTCACCCTCAACAACCCAGCTAGTCTTTTCAATAAAATTAAAGTGCATGGGGGATAGTGTAGTTACAAAATGACAAAAAAAGTTAATAAAATAATTTAAAAAAGTAATTACAATAAAAGTAGTCCATAGCAAAGACTATAGAACAACACCAGATGCTTGTGTTACACAACGCATCACTCATATTTGTTTTGAATGGGGAAAAGTGCAACGCTCAATATGGCGGAATAAGTCCCGCCTTCTAAATAAGAGCCAATTGCCGATTGGCAAAGTCATCGTGTCACTGTGGTTAGAAGCTCTGGTTCCTAAAGAGTCGGACGCATGCTTCCTCTGTGCATGAGCTTGATCCAGCCTGAACATTTTCATTTTCTGGCATGATTCGAGCGTTTAGAAACAAAATTTACGCGACAGTTGTTGTCAGATTTCATTGGTGATTTTAAATATGAAATTTCATCGTGAGCTTGGCAAACAGTTTGAGAATTTTATGTTTCCCTAATTCAAAGAGCCCGAGAGGCATTTCATAGATGGCATGCCGAGTGAAATTACTTGTCTTAAAGGGACTTTGTCCACAGTGAATACAGTAAAAGTAGTCCATTTTGAGTTCTGTATTTAGCTATCCTGATCTCATGAAATGGCGTATGTATGACACGCCAATTCGTATTTCCATTTTTGGCGTGCTATCAACATGCATAATCGCTTTTCAGCGTGTTTATGAATGCCGTTGAATTAACGTTACATTACTGTATATATAAATATACGTATGACCTACCCCAACCCCATCCCTAAACCTACCCGTCACTGAGGTTAATAACATTTATGAGTATTCCCCTACCATCCTAGGAAGAAAAAAAAAATCGCTCACCAGATGTAGATCTACATTTTGCTTCGTTTTGCTCGGACAATTAACGGCATGTAGATACACGGGCAATTACTCTGACATTTAACGGCGTAGACACGCTCAAAATGCGTATAGATAACACGCCACTTTCATTTGTGAAGACCAATGTCCCATTCATGAAAGAGCACATTTTTTTTTGAAAATATAGATTTCAGAATATATTCAAGCAGTAAATATATTCGACTTAATATTAAACTAAGGTTAATATTAAAGGTTAATAATAATATTAGCCTTAATATTAATAATATTAAGGTTAATATTAAACCAATTTGAATTATTAATTTATGAAGCAGACAAGATTTTCAGTGAACTGACTTAAAGGTACACTATGCAATACATCAATCCTTCTTCCAAAACTTTTTTTGTCTTACTCTGATATACTGTGGTAAGCCTATTATAAATGTTTATATTTTATACCAGTTCGGAATGGTTACGCGGGAAGTTGCGCACATACGTCACTGGCCTGTGCAGGTCTTGTCATATCTGTAAATGGAGAAAAGTTGCTCTGGCTGACTTTGACGTGTGTATGGTGTGAGAGTGGCATAGGTTAGGTTAGTCACAATGAGCGCGGAAGGTTGACATGGAGCAGATAAATCTCAAACCTCAAAGGAATAAACAGGTTGTGTTTCCTTAAACGCCGAACAGAGGCGAGTCTGCTGGCCAAAAGAGAATGCTAACGTCACAGAGCTCGTAACAAAACAAGAACCAACAGTGACTTGGCTTTCAGAGATGGCCAAAACAGAGAGATTGAAAATTGACGAGGAGATGGGGTTTTTATTACTCAATAAGTGAATGAGATATTTTATTAAACAGATAAATTGCCATATGTAGCTCTCATTGACTACGTTTACATGCAGCCAATAACCCGTTCAAAACTGGGATATTAGCAATAACCCGGCTCGCGAACGGCCCGGCAAAAATCTAAACCTTTAAAAACCGGGAAATTATACCTGGGGTACCCCTTTTGTAACCCCAATTTTTGGTCATGTAAACGCGTATCGGCATATCCCCATAGTGATTTGTGTTCTGCGCATGTTCTATTCGCAAGGAATCTTGGTCTTTTGAGTAGAGAAACTTCTCGGTGCATACAAAAATCCGTGTGCAGTATACCGGAAAAAACATGGCGAGACCAGGCAAGAGACAGCACAGCATACTTTTGGAGCGACGTCAGTAACGTTACCAGCATCAAAGCGCAAACAGTTTATGTTTCAGAAACCCGAATAGTGACCATAACCCGACCATAACCCGAAAATTGGCTGCATGTAAACATAATCATTGTAAAGCATCATCTATTGTGAAGGGTCATTTCATTGTGGTTGTCACAGCGCTGTGCTGGAATCTATTTTCAACTTCTTCAGCTAGTCAGCTTGAGACCATTTCCATCTAAACTGGTTATATCCCTTAAGCCAAGTAGTGAATGTTTTATGAGAAGTATGATAAATATTAATCCACACAGACACACATAGCAGAAGTACAACCCAAACAATGTTATTCCGCAAAATGCATAGTTTTTTTTTTTTTTTTTTACTGCTAGAGGACCAAAAGTTACATAGTGTGCCTTTAAACTATGGCTTTTGAAGACATGGAATATTGCTAACTAGTCATATGGACTAGTTGCATGATTTTTTTATGATGATTTTGGATGCTTTTTGAAAGCTCTAATCCCCATTCATTATTTAAAATTTCTCCTTTAGAGTTCCATAGAGAAAAAGCTAACTGACTATTACCAGTATTCTAACCGTGACATCCTAAAATTAGTGATTATGATTGTGTTCTGATCTGGAATTTTCAGTCCAGATCATTTTTCCCTGAGTATAAAGCAATGACGGACCACAGCCTGAAAATAAGAATAAGAAAAAGAAAAACCTAAATCTCATTAAGCCAACCCTAAAGGTTTACAGTGACCTCTCTGTAAATCTCTTTGGAGGCCATAAGCCAATTATGCAATTAAATTAAGCATACACACAATAGCCAAAAGCAAAGAACAGTTCAATAGGTGTCAGCAATTAGTTTAATAATACTTTCTTTCCTTCTGGCCATAAAGAAGGATACTGTACCTGCTTCTCTTTTACCAGCTCTTCCTCCTCCCTCTTCGACCTTTCTTCAGCACTGCCTTAAACATGGCAAAATTCCCACCTTTACTGCGGTCTTTTGTTCCTGCAGAAACACAGGTATTGAAGAAGAGCACATTTAGAAACACAATGTATGGTAACTTAGCAATTGTTGAAAGAAAAATAATCGCTTGAGTAAGTAATTTAAACGAGTCACGACTCCAACTGAGATAAAATTAATAGGGGGTTTTGTTTTCCATGGTGTTATGCGTGCGAGTTGCCACCTTGTGACGGGAGGAATTGGTTGATGAAATTCCCACATTCCACATCTAATTAACGCTCTGCTGCCTGGTCTATAAACAAATAAATAAAGAAACCGTGAGTGCCAGCACTACCCACACACTGTAAACTGTTGCACGCCACTCACTCACACAATCCATTAAATGTGAAATAAAAATACATTTAACAGCACAAACTGAAGAAAAACTGAAAGACCTTAAGTAGGCAAGGAAAGGCCAGTTGCTATAAACCACTCAAAATAAGAGGGAAACTAGTGTGCCACTGTCCTTCATGAGTCCATACCATGTGTCTACATGGCAGCTGTCCACACTGACACGTCTCTCAGACAATAGAAGGAAATACCAGCCCGTCTACCAAACCTCTACTTCATTCTAAAATAGCAAAATGGATCTGACAGCTTATCTGAGTATCCAGGCCTGCAAGCTGCTCTCTCAGTACAGGCAGGTCTGAGAGGTGGACTACAATCTTATGAAGTCAATAATGTTACTCATTATCATAATTACCACCCACGGAATACACAAAAAAGGATGATGCCTGCATTAGAGAAGACAATGTTGTGGCTATGTCAAAGGGACGTTTCCAAAACTCATTTGTTTGACCTTCCTAAAGGCTGACGAACTTAGAGTGGTTAAAACTTATTTTGAACATTATTCCTGACGATTAAAACCCATGACATGATCGATTATTGTTAGTATTACCCCAGTTTTCTGACAAATAACACAATTAAATGGTGGATAACATTATATTAATAATGTATAAGAAAAGCATACCACTCTGAAAAGTCCTGTGAAATCTGTGCTTGCAAAGTCTGTGCATGAAATCCATTCTGCACGATCCTCTTGTCTGTTAACATTGTCAGGGTCTGAATCAGACTTGAATTGGTTTGAAATTTACGCCATATTTAATATTTACACTAGAGAAGAACCTGCTTCTCTGGAAGGGCGGGAACATGCGCCAAGTGCTGCCAATCACAATACACTGGGCCAGCTAACCAATCACAGCAGTCACAGCACATTACATATTTCAGAAGGAGGGGCTTCATCAAAATTGGCGTGTTTGAGCCAAAGACTGTAAAAAATATGGACGTAGTATCCGTGGCATCACCCATAGGTTTCTGAAGAGCGTTTTTGAAGCCAAAAGTGGGCGGGGCCGGCCGACGCCATCTTGGCAGTGCGTCACCTCTCGTCACTACCAGATAAATTAAAATGGGCAAAGAGGCGGGACGCGGGTGGAGCTGAGGTACTAATGCTATATGCTACTGCCCTCGCGCTGAATTGAAAAAGTAAAGCCAATGGTTAAAGTTCATGTTTTTGCCCTTCGAAATATTATAATAGTTAAGATGTAACTAAAAGTGAGACTATTTACTTTTTTATCAACTTTATTAATCTCACAAGGGGCAATTAGTTAAAGGTGCACTATACGACAATGCTGTCAAACAGCGACCCCTAGAGTAACTGATCGCAGCGGCAACGAGCGCTTTGGTCACTTGAATTCAAAAACAACACATTTCAGATCGCCTCTTATTTAACAAACGAAATAAATGAATCTACTATAGAGTTACCTGGAGTTTTATTTGTTTGTATTGATACATCCGTGCTGTGAGATGTTTCAATGGGGACATATCACACGCACATTATGGCTATATGCTCGCGTCTGTCTCCTCGCTCGGTCAGTCTGCTTTTTCCTCTTTCTCTGTTCCTCCGACAATGCTTTCCTAGCTTTCTATATCTTATATGCCGGCTCCGCCATGCCGATAGTATGACAAAATCCATCCTTCTCGACCTTGTTCCTGGATATGTGCAGTGTTGCCGGACTTGCCGCAAAGGAATATGTTACATCGCGAGAGCTGAAATCACGCGATACTTCCTGATGCTGAGGCCGCCGGCTCGCGGCCTGAAACTGCAAGTGAGATTTTTCCGCTCACAGGCACCAGGGGGGGTCCGAGACGCCCCCCATTCAACCCGAAATAAGTAATATAAGCATACCCGTGACTCTGAAGCTTTTTAGTTAAGGTAAAAAGTTACTGAGATTACCTTTAAGAGCATGTATACAAGTACATAACACACATTTCTCACAACATACAAAGCAGTCAACTATGTGCATCGTGATGCATTATTATTCTGCTAGTTAAAAAATGAGTTACTTACAATATTGCTCTAAGCTTGTGCATGTGACAGTGATTCAACTCAAGCACATGTCAGTCAGCATCTCACGTCAAGTTCGTAAAGAGCTTTATTCAGTCCATTTTACAAACTGATTTTGGCCGCCCTCTCAGTTTCTCAGATGGGTCAAACCAAAGATATTACCTCAGAAGTTCAAGTATATGAACTAGAAATCCGCGCTCATTCAAGGGTGTGCATCTATTGCATGGACGGAGAGAAAGCACTGAAATCATCAGACATCCATTAGTGCAGATGAGGGAAACAGCTGGAAACAGAGCGCTGGTTCTGTCTCTCCATACTCAACACGACGGAATCCAACGGCATGCACGGGCGAAGGTATAATACATGTATTAAATTGTATGAAATAATCCCGGAAAAAGCACAAACACAGCTGAGGGTGACGCTGAACAGACAGCAGACAAACGACTAGCAGTGAAAGCAGCGGCACCTGTCACTCAAGTGTCCACGCCCTTAATTATGCAGAACTTTAAGGCTTAAATATAATTTAAACAGATGAGTTGTAAAAAAAATTCACCCCCCTCACAGTCGTCATGAAGGGCAAAATTAGCGATATAGACCAAAACAACTATTTGCCACCAGGCTGTAAACATGTTTTTTTCTGCTGTGAAGTTAGACATTTTAACTTGAAGGAGATACAGATTTGACTCGCTTTTGCAGCCAGCCTCATGTGGCCACTCGATGAATTGCAGAGAGACGGGGAGGCTGCCCCTTGGTTTGAGCCAGACTGGGGAGAAAGGAACTGCAATGTAAAATATATGAAAAGTAATGTTTTATTTTTTTGAACAACCAAGAATAAAAAAATATTCTAGTACACTTTAAAAACAAAATCAAGAGTTTGTAAAAGGCCATAATAGGACCCCTTTAAAACTTGTCTAGTCAATGCTTTTAACCTCAAATTTATTTCCATACAGTATGAAATCTCAAAACATGAGATTAATTAATAACTTAAAAAATAACCCAGGGTAATGTATGAACAGAAAGAGACACGGAACAACACAAGTTTAAAAATGACCCTGGGGTAAATATAAAAAGCCCAAATGAGTGATGGACTGACTCAGACTAATGCTTTGTTTTCTGTGATGTTCCAAAAAAAGGATTGTTTAAGCAGAAAATCAGAAAAGAAGAAAAGAAAGAAAATAGAGTAGCAGTGCGCAACATGTTTTTGTGGGGAAATGACTTAAGGGCATTAAGAAATGGTTCTTCTGAGTGTTGGTTTGGGCTTAAAAACAGTCACCATCAGCAAACGATTTTGCTGATTCCTTCCCTCAGCCACAAGACTGCAGTGCTAGCCATAACCAACCAGAAGCAACCAAATAAAAAAAATTAAAAAAAGAACAAATGAGTGGAAATGAGACATTCCAATGTACGGGAAACATATGAAATTATTAAAGGGCAAATTATTTCTTATAAATGATGAATCACAGTTGTGCACTTACACTACTATAATTTGTTACAGTTTTGGAGACAAACTCTGGAATTGATTAGATTGTGTTCTGTTAATGTCAAAATGAATTGTCACCAAGCCTAAAAAGCAGCACTAGAACTGGTTCAATGGATCATTACTAATTGCCTGGATTTAAAAGGAGCCACATCCTGTCGTTCAGAGACGTGGGTTTTGAAACACAAGCCTAAATGACACAATGAAAAACACATCACAGAAATTGTGCATATCCAAAGACCATCTCATTTTCTCATCAACCATCATTTCCTCTCCTCCTAAACATGTTAGACACATATGCACCCCAGGAACATGAAGCAGAGTCACAAAACGCCTGGCTTCTTGTCAGGCACACATACTGTATAGATTTGCAGATACAATGATGTCACAAAGATGATGTCACAATGAACTTCATCTGGATAGTGCTGGATACAAGGAATACTGAGACAAAGCACATACAGGCAGAACTCTTAAAGAAGATCTCAAACTTTTCACTCTTGTTTTATAACGGGATGTTTAACTACTAAAATGATTATAACAAAAACCATCAATTTTATATAATAGTAGCTTTTTCATTGATGGATCATAAATACTGGCTAACACCGTCACAACTGATATTTATTTATGGTCGTTCTTCTTTTTAAGTCCTTGATTTTTGTTTGAGAAGCTAAATAAAACCCAACCAAATCATCCCTGCACGACGCGTGACTAAAAATCTAATTACAGACTCCAGAAAGCGCATTAGAACTTCACCAGTCTTGGAACCAAGCAACTGGAAAGCCCTGGTTTGACCACCGCTGGCCCTCCACCGTGAATAACGTTTTAAGTTGTACTTTCTAGTAATAGCAGGTTTCTGTGGGCCATGACTGCAGCCTAAATGTGAGTTTAATTGGATGAAAGCTGAGATATATCAGAGGCTGGAGCGAAAATAGAGGATGACAAGAAATAAGGTGGCGACTTGGGTGGATACTGAGGGAAGAAAAGCAAAGCATGACTTAAATGTATAGAAAACAGAGAAAGCCATGCAATCGGAAAACACAAAACTACATTTAGTCGCATAATGCTGAGAGCTACAGTACACGACAATATAAAACAGATGAATGGGACCTTTTCATTCAAATGACACATTCAGAAACATATTTGTAACGTCTTAAGCATTTCAGAATTGGCGGTGCTCGTTCACTGAGTGGGAAATGAGGACAGCTTTTTCGAAATGGGTTTTATGGCTGAAACCTAAGGGAAAATGGCCTTGTTTCCTTTTATGGACAATCTGGCCTAAATCTCTCCACTTTACCATTTGAATAAGACATGATGACACATGGGGGTCTATACAAATGTGCGGCCCTCACATCAAAAGCCATCAAGCTTTTCAGGACTAACAAGAGCACATTTTTAAACAGAAGGTTACTGATTTGTGAGACATTAAGCAAGAACTAGTTTCCATGATTATCCAGCAGTTCAGTGTCAGCATTCACTTTTTAGACTCATTTACATGGTAAGCAGTAAAAGGGTAAATCTCACAAAGTGGTGTTTCTACCCATTTTAAGATCATTTAGATCATCAATGAGCACCAATTCAAAGTGGAAATAGTAAATATCACAAACTGGTGTTTCTGCCTATTTTAAGATCATTCAACATGGCATCATGACTTTGCGTAACTAATCTTTCGCGTGTATGTACATGCCGTTAAATGTCCGAGCGAAACAAAGCAAAATGAAGATCTACATCTGGGGAGTGATATTTTTTTCCCTAGGATGGTAGGGGAAGACTCGTAAATGTTATTAACCCTAGTGACGGGTAGGTTTAGAGACGGGGTTGGGGTAGGTCATATATTTATATAATAATTCAGGTCACATGACGTCACTGTAGCTTTGCACCGCCATTTTTACGACCAACGGTCTCAGTAATGCCTGCAATATGTTGTGCAGTTGGCTGCACGAACAGCAGAAAGAGGAACCCCGAACTGGTATTTTATTAGGATAGAAGAAAGAAGTGGTTGGCTGTCATTCGAAGAGAAGAGCTGCATGTCTCATTTCGTTTCATATCATATCATATATGAGAGAGAGAGAGAGAGAGAGAGAGAGAGAGAGAGAGAGAGAGAGAGAGAGAGGAAAACAAACAAGTATGTAAATAGAAATTATCGCAGCCGGAAAAATTATCGGGTTATTTTTTTTATTATTATGCGATTAAATGATTTATTGACTATCTCAACAGGCCTAATTCAGATTAATGACAGCTAGCCATGAGCCGTGGCTAACAGCTGGCAAGCTACCAGCTGTTAGCCACTTAACTAGCTAACAACACTACCTAGTCAGAGCAAACAACCATCAAAATCATACATTCGAATTTTAAATAGCTATTACATTTCCCATGATTAAATATAAATCATTGGTGGCCAGTTTGGGCGGCCATACCGGGCGGAGATCGGATTGGAAATATGGCAGCGTTCTATAGAGCATCACAGTCAAAATTCAAATACAATTTCTCCATTGACAGTTAAGATATAAGCCATTAAAAACGCAACCATACACGGAAGACTTAAAACCAGCTACGGCTGTACTAAGTAATTGTAAATGCTCATTTAAACGACAAAAGTTCATGGGGCACTAACCTTGTTTTAAGATAAATCCCTTTTATTTCCGATGTATTGGATAAGTACTTCATTACCCACAATCCTGAACAATACCACAATCCCACAGTGATGCATCGGATTGGTAGAAGTCGTGTCACGTGTCTGAAAACCTCGCAAAGGTACGTGACAGACTGAAGATTGTATAATGACGTAGGGCTAAGTTCATTGGGCTTCACCTTAGAAATGCCCCGCGCCATTGGATGTTCAGTTGCCGCAGCACAGCCTATGAGCGAGCCGGATGCTCAATGTTTTAGCATGTGCATAAGCTTCAGTAAATCGAGGAAATGGAGTTTCTCTGCACATGCTCTAATACTCTTTAGATATGGATATTACAAAATGTCAACGGGAGAAAAGATGGGAAATTTACTTCCGGCACCAGTGCTCTCTCGGGCTGTGGGCGGGACTGTGATGCTCTATTTGGAGTGACGTAGGTGGCATCTATGAATATACAGTAATGTAACGTTAAGTCAACGGTTCAGCGTTGATAAACACGCTGAAAAGCAATTATGCATGTTGATAGCATGGCAAAAATGCAAATACGAATTGGCGTGTCATACATACGCCATTTCATGAGATCAGTCAGTATCATTTTGGCCTCGATTACACTGCATGGTTCAAGTGACCCAAATCCGATTTTTTCCTCTCATGTGGCGCAGATCGGATATGACCGGTGAACGTGTAAGCAGGAAAAAAACGCATGGATTCCCATTTTCTCAGATCGGATTCAGGCCTCATTTATATGTGGTAATAAATCGGATATGAATCGGATACGTGCATTTGCGTGTGCCATGTAAGCAGACAAATCGGATATTCCCCAGTAAATGCGAGTCGTCCGTCATTAAAAAGTGCGCGATTACAGGCGCGATGGACGAAAGGATACACACAGTGGAGCAATGCGGAGGTTTCATGTCTTTTGAGTGTTTGGGGCGAAGAGTGCAGGCAAAAATGCAGGGTTGTTACAGAAATAAATCCGTATTTGAAGACATTTCACGAGATATGAGGCATCGTTTAAAGTGCTCGTGGCTACAGTGCCTCTCCTCTCCTCTTTTTCTCACGTCGTACGAGACCAATGTTTTGATGACTTTTCAAAATATTGTGGAAAGAAAAACACTGGATAATTTTATTCGCATCTGCATCCATTGCATTTCGTGCTGTTTTACTTAATTTCCCGAGTCAAATGTCTACATTTGGTAGTTTCAGCAGTGTATAGTGTAAATGCAAAAATCGGACATGGGTCACTTTTAAAAGATGATGTAACTAAGCAGGTCGTCAAAAAAATCAGATATAGTCAGAAAATCAGATTTGGGCATCAAGACCTGCAATGTAAATGCAGCCTTAGATCATCAATGAGCACCAAGTGGTAATAGATTGTGGCAAATATTTAACCCTTTAAGAGCCCCATCTCATCAAGAATGATTGTATATTGTCCCTTATATGTGCTGGAGACCTTGTATCTCCAAAAACACTACTTAAGAAATTGAAAGAAAAAATAGCAAGTGTCATATTACTAACATGACATCACAAGTTACAAGGTCTTGACCAGCAATTGGACTTTATCAACTTACATGCTATAAAGTTTACTGTACACTGTAAAAAGGTTAATTTCAACTTCATTTACATTAAACTGACTTTACGAATGACGAAACATGGGGATACAAGGTTACAGCCAGACAGCGACAAAAATATAGCATTTGTTGCACTGCCTCAAATTGATTAAAATAGGTTTTATGAATTTTTCATTATTTTTCACATTAATTAGGCTAATTTTATCAAGAAATGATTGCAAAGATTATTCCAGAGGCAGTACTGTAGAAGAGTTCAGGGTAAAATTAAACATTATGTCACCATGATGACATCCAGAGTGCAATGACTAACCTATAGAAGAATCAGATGATCTAACCGAATTTGCTAGTACTTAAGACATCTGAAGTAGATTAAAACATTGCAAATTTTCCAATTTCAGATCCCACTTCAATACAGCCACTAACCAAAGCTAAATCTTGCCATCAACATACTGTCTGTTGAGTTGATGAAAAGAGTTGATGTTCAAAGGCGTAGTCTATTTGAATTCTGTTTAGATGGCAGTGTAACAATCCACACTTCATTTCACTAACCTATAGACACCCTGTGGACATTAACTAGCCCACCCTTCCAGTCCAGCTCTTTTCAGGTCAAACATTAGCTCATTCTCCCTGCCGAGTTAAACACAGACAATTAAACTATTAGTCTGCCATAAAAACACTAGAGCGACTTAGAACAGCAGGACTGTGCAAGCCTGTACTTCCATTAATGAGTAAACATGGGAAATGCTCTAAAGGTGTTGACAGGAATATAGAAAGCTAGTGTTTGCGACGTCCAAACAAGTACTAAAACGGAGTGTGTATCACTCACTAGATCTCTTCTGGAACTCAGAGAGGGAATTACTGATTAAATTAGCAGTTCTTGGGATTTGATGATTTTTCCAGTCATAATACTTCTGTGGCACTCTCTCTTCAGCTGCCAGAATTCCTGTATCCCTTTTCATTTATTACGACTTTGCAAGTCGCTGGCTTCTGAGGAACTATAGAGACATTAGGGCTTGCATAGACTAGTTGGGTAATCGACTACTTAAACCACTAATAGTGCTGTCGGAAGCCATAAAGTACTCGAGTGAGAATAACCAAATAACGCACTTGTTTTTCTTAACACAAACCAACCAGCCATGACCCCGACCAAAGGGAATGAGGCAGAAGGATGATGACAGGGAACAGAAATTTGTCTCATTATAAACTACTTTAAACCAGTGATGCACGCCACGTACAGATCTGGGGTCTCATTTATAAAGCTGTGCGTACGCACAAAACGGGGCTGGAAACGTACGTACGCCAGTTTCCACGCAAAGGTTGTGATCTATAAAAAAAAACTTGATGGGAGAATGTGCGCACCTTTCAGCAAACTTTGAGCCGTGTGTACGCACATTCTGGAGACAAAGGGAGTTGGCGACCGATGGTGAGCTGGAGTTAAATGCCTTTTTGGTCACTTTTAGACCAGAAAATCTAAAGAAAATTATAGCCTATAGGATACAGAAAGATAATAGCCTACAAATATAATTGAACTCACCAAGCCCATCACTTAAAGCCAATATCCATCCCTTGTGCGTTGGGCCGTTTAGTGAAACTGACGCACATATATCCTATAATCTTACGGCAGATGAAGTAAAACCGTAAATCTTAATTGTCCGAAAAATAAAAAATACAGTGCATGTTCTCAATAACAATTTAAATAAATGAAAGAATGATTTAAACTGTTTTACTTCTGATATAAACATCTAGATTAAGTATGCCATTCTCATTAATGGAGTTGAACACTTAAACTACATGAAATCATTTATAATAAATGTATACTACATATATATATATATATATATATATATATATATATATATATATATATATATATATATATATATATATATACACATATATATATATATATATATATATATATATATATATATATATATTATATATATATATATATATATATATATATATATATATATATATATATATATACATACATATCATATATATATATATATATATACATAGTATATATATATATATATATATATATATATATATATATATATATATATATACACATATATATATATATATATACATATATATATATATATATATATATATATATATATATATATATATATATATATATATATATATATATATATATATATACACATTCACCTGGCCACTTTATTAGGTACACCTGTCCAACTGCTCGTTAACACTTAATTTCTAAGCAGCCAATCACATGGCGGCAACTCAGTGCATTTAGGCATGTAGACATGGTCAAGACAATCTCCTGCAGTTCAAACTCGAGCATCAGTATGGGGAAGAAAGGTGATTTGAGTGACTTTGAACGTGGCATGATTGTTGGTGCCAGAAGGGCTGGTCTGAGTATTTCAGAAACTGCTAATCTACTGGGATTTTCACGCACAACCATCTCTAGGGTTTACAGAGAATGGTCCGAAAAAGAAAAAACATCCAGTGAGCGGCAGTTCTGTGGGCGGAAATGCCTTGTTGATGCCAGAGGTCAGAGGAGAATGGCCAGACTGGTTCGAGCTCGATAGAAGGGCAACAGTGACTCAAATAACCACCCGTTACAACCAAGGTGGGCAGAAGAGCATCTCTGAACGCACAGTACGTCGAACTTTGAGGCAGATGGGCTACAGCAGCAGAAGACCACACCGGGTGCCACTCCTTTCAGCTAAGAACAGGAAACTGAGGCTACAATTTGCACAAGCTCATCGAAATTGGACAATAGAAGATTGGAAAAACGTTGCCTGGTCTGATGAGTCTCGATTTCTGCTGCGACATTCGGATGGTAGGGTCAGAATTTGGCGTCTACAACATGAAAGCATGGATCCATCCTGCCTTGTATCAACGGTTCAGGCTGGTGGTGGTGGTGTCATGGTGTGGGGAATATTTTCTTGGCACTCTTTGGGCCCCTTGGTACCAATTGAGACATCGTTGCAACGCCACAGCCTACCTGAGTATTGTTGCTGACCATGTCCATCCCTTTATGACCACAATGTACCCAACTTCTGATGGCTACTTTCAGCAGATAATGCGCCATGTCATAAAGCTGGAATCATCTCAGACTGGTTTCTTGAACATGACAATGAGTTCGCTGTACTCAAATGGCCTCCACAGTCACCAGATCTCAATCCAATAGAGCATCTTTGGGATGTGGTGGAACGGAGATCGCATCATGGATGTGCAGCCGACAAATCTGCGGCAACTGTGTGATGCCATCATGTCAATATGGACCAAACTCCCTGAGGAATGCTTCCAGCACCTTGTTGAATCTATGCCACGAAGAATTGGGCAGTTCTGAAGGCAAAAGGGGTCCAACCCGTTACTAGCATGGGGTACCTAATGAAAGTGGCCGGTGAGTGTATATATATATATATATATATATATATTCCTAACATCTTGTACCTTAACATAGTATCACGTGGATGAATAATCATTTGCAAATGATATGCAGATCAGGATATGCATTATTAAACTAGGCATTGTAAGGTACATATATGGTTATCTAAGGGAGGAGACGCACGGCGTAAACTCTACCACTGACACTGGAATTTATAAAAGTGAATTATCTGCAGGTTGCTGGCGACGTAAAGGATTTATAAATCTAAATATCTTTTGCGTAAGCCATTTTTTGGCTTTCAGCGCACGTACACTTTTAGTAAGAGATCCTACGCACAGTTTTATAAATGAGACCCCTGGTATTGGGGATGTTAGGTAATGTTGTTAGGTGTTAGGTAATGTTGCTTGTCAAATTACATCATGTTATATACAGAAATCAATGACTAGTTAATTTAATTAATTTTAAAATAGGCCTTCTGGGAGATGTAATTGTTGCAACTATATTGGGCTGACAATTAATAAACACTTGTCGAACACAAACAATTACCTTTTTTTAAACAGTGACATACTCAAAGTAACTCATTGCTTTGACAAGTAGTCGACTAGGATGAAATTAGTAGTCACTGCAACCCTTGGAAGACATCCAGTAATTAATGTCCAAAGCAGTTCTTATTCAAAATATCACAATCATAACAAGAATTATAAAGTTCATTCAAAATACATACAGCAAATCAAGTTATTTTTGATTGAACAATATATTTTTTATTATGTATCAGCATTAAAGGTAGTCAGTTCACCCCAAAATGAAAAATCTGTCATTACTCACCTTATTCGCTTCCGAACCCATAAAACTTCCGTTCATCTTCGGAACACAAATCAAGATCTTTTTGACTAAATCGAGAGCTTTCTGACCCCTGATGAGACTACAACGTTATTTGTAGTTCAAGGCCCAGAAAGGTAGTAAAGACATCATTAAAATTGTCCATGCGACTAAAGTGGATAAACCTTAAGCGACGAGAATACTTTTCAAAAAAAAAAAAAAAAATTAAACGACTTTATTCAACAATTTCTTCTCATCTATGTTCGGTCTGACACTGTTCATGTGAGCACCAGGATGCATGCGATGCTGATGCTGACGCAGAAGCCGGCCAATATCGAGCCAACTTTCTTAACAACAACAACGGAAGCGGCTGCACTGTTTACAATATGAACAGCGTCAGAGACTGACATTCAAGAGAAGAAATTGTTGAATAAGTTTTTTTTTCCTCACACAAAGACTATTCTAGTCGCTTCATAAAATTAAAGTTGAAACCACTGTAGTCACAAGGACTAATTTTAAAATTACTTACTACCTTTTGGACCTTAAAGTGGCAAATGTTTTTGTGTGAACTATCCCTTTATCAGAGTGCATTACTATCCGACTAAAGCACCGACCGATAAAGGATTTTGAAGGCCGAATACCAATACAAATATTTTTGGGTTTTAAAATCCAAATATCCAAATATTCGGCCGATTTTTTTTTTTTTCAGAAACGCGCAACAAAACATTAACATATTTCCCTAACATTAGTTATTTGTAGTTATTTATGAGTTTTAACTAAAATAATATGATAATGCATTTGAAAAGAAAAGTTCTTTCACTGACAATAGTGGCATTAGCTTGCTTTGTGGATCGCTGTCTATGATGAGCCATATAATTTAGCAATGGATAACGTAGGGCTGTAGCGATTTGGGCTAAAATCATAATCACGATTAATCGAACAAGTCACCTCGAATTACGATTATTGAACGATTTTTTTCTTTCTCATATGTCACTGGCAAGGCTTATTCTGTAAATATGTATGTATTTTTTCAGTGCATAATCTTTGAGATTCTAAAATAAGGAAACACACAGATAGCTTTTAATGCTTATTAAATATTTTAAAATAATAAAAAATGTAGAAAATAGTTATTTTGTAAATAAAATAAATTATTGTAAATATTGCCATCTAAAAAGTAAAATATAACTTGTATAAAACTAAAAAACTAATCCTTTTCATATTGTATGGCATCTGTAAATGCCTGTGTTATCGTGAGCTGCTTTGTGAGAGTGGAGGCACTTGTTGCTGGGCGTTTGTCTCTCTCTCTCTCTCTCTCTTTTTGCGTGTTTCTTTGGGAAAAGCAGCTCCTGTTGCTGAGTTGACTCAGTATTCTCAGGAATCAGAGAGTGCGTTCACACACAAGTTACCCGCAAAGACACTTGACATGTCTCAGCAGCGTCTATAGTTTGCTTATGAGTTGCGATTTCTTTTTCGAAAAACCACGCTTGCGCATTTGTTAATAAACTAGCGCATTACGTACACGTTTCACGCTGGCGAACGATCCCGGCTTAAACGGCATCATTAGGCTGCAACGCGACATTGATTACATTACGGCTTTTGTTCACACAGCGCGCGCTCCGTGACTGAACCATGGACTGAACACAGCAATTGTTACTCTGTCCCCAACCTGGCGGCACCAATCCCGGGCCGTGTTTGCGCTCACACAGGTGTTTGTTCTGGCAATTTCCGGGATCAACGCGCTGTGTGAAGAGGGCTCATGTTGTTTCAATGTCGCTGACTGGACGGGGTGGAGTGACGTGACTACTATGTTTAAGGGGGAAGTACGTTTAGACACGCAGTGGGCAGATATATAATAGTATTCAAAACCGAAATAACCGACATGGTAAAATCACGTCTGTTATATGCTCTGAATTTCGGTTTCGAATTATTTTCAGCTTGACAATTATCTTCCCAGCCCTAGGATAACGTCATACTCAAATTATAAAACATATTTTCAATGTAACAGGCCAAGGAGAGATGATGCATCTCATTGCTATAACTGTCATGCGCTGATTAAAGAATACTTCAGTCACATTGTCAAAAGTTAAAAGGACAGTCAGTCAACTACACTGTAACAACGTAAATCATTAATAGCTAATTACGCTTCACTCTTGGCTTATTTAACAGCAGCAAAATTGGACATGATAGTCACAAATTTTGTCATGCTTATTGAGTTAAGAGAACTGTTGAGTGCCTCAGAAATAAATGTATTTACACAGTTACTGAACTTAACGTGTTCGTTAACTTTATTCTTCCCACATGTCATGTCCTTTCACTTCTCTTCTCTACATTACTGTCTTCACACCAGAGCTCCCTCTAGGGGTTTACTATAGAACACCACATATTCCTCTCTCTTAAGAACAAACATACCATAACAGTGACTCATTACTAGTAACAGTAAGGATACAAGATAACAAGTATTCTTTTTTCTTTTGAAAATATTACTCCCTACAGTATGATTTGAACCCGAACAAGTAGTCACGTATTAATGCAATTACCAAACACTGAAATGTAACTCTCACAAACAGTACTTGCAGAATAGTCACAGAACAGGCTATTCATCTATTTTTCTTTATAATGCAGAGACACATATGATGTGCTAGCAATGCGTTAAATCACATGTTACATCACATAGTCTTGAGTCCATGCAGGCGACATGCCTACTCCGAACAGGCCGTGCAACTATAGGTTGTTCACTCCCTAACGATTCAGTGTTCCCAGAGTCAGACAATGGCAGTTCACTTGACTCATCTGACTCTATTCTACTTGGAACAAGTGCAGGTGCCAGGTGAGATGCATTCCAACATCGTCCATCAGACAGTCTATATGTGTACAGTCCTTTCTTACCCACAACCTTTAGGGTTTCCCAAATTTAGACTGGGTTTTTGGCACAATTCCTGGTCTCTTTACACGAACATAAGACCCACACTGAAATGATACATGCTTTTGCGCTGCGTTTTCGGTCACTGTACTGTTTACTTTTTGCCTGTTTCTCGCTCACATGCGAAGCCAGCTGTTGAGGTGAGAGCAGTTTACTCGCAGGTGGCAAGTGAAGACCCGAAACATTAAGTTTGGTTAACATGGGTCTCCTATGCAAGAGCTCAGTTGGGGTGCACTGTGTTGTGGCATGCGGCGTAGCACGATATGCCTGCAGAAAGTCTTTGGTGAACTCCTTCCACCCTCTTCCTTCCAATGATGCAGTTTGTAAGCTATCCTTCAAGCTGCGATTGAAGAACGTTCAACTTCCCCGTTTGCTCTAGGGTAATACACAGATGATGTCCTGTGCACGAATTCCTCTGGCTTGCAGGAATAGCTTGAAATCATGTGAAGTGAACTGAACTCCATTGTCAGAAATCAGCTCTTTCGGATTCCCCTCCCTACTAAACACAGTAGACAGGAACTGTATCACAGACTGGGTGGTAGGATGTGAGACAAACGCTATCTCAGGCCACTTACTGTAATAGTCCACCAGCGTGACTACAAAGCGACAGTCTCAAGGGTGCTGCGTCAAAGGACCCATGATGTCTATGGCCACTTTTTCCCAGGCGTCAGAAGGATAGGGTACAGGTTGGAGTGGTGTTATGTGTGTGACAGCAGATTTGTCATGTAACTGGCATGTAACACAAGATTTCACAGCCATTTCCACTTGTGCGTCCATGCCCGGCCACCAGTAGAGTTCTCCTCAGCCTCCTTTCGTCCTCACAATGCCTTGATGTGTGTCATGCGCAAGCGCGATGAACTTGGGCTGGAGACATTCTGGCACTAAGAGGCGAGCTGGTCCCCCGCACCACACATCCATCCTGAAGTGAAAGTTCATGCCTTATCTGAAAATATGGCCGTAAAACACAATCCAGTGCCTTTGCACACTTTGGCCATTTTGAAGTGAGCAATCTGCGTCAGCTCGGCTTGGATAGGGCAAGAATTACATGCTGCTTTGAACTCAGAGCTGGTTATTGCAGTGATTGTGGAAGTGAGAGCTACGACTTCAACATCATGTTCCAAACTGGGTTCAGTACTAGGCAGCGGTAGCGAGATGAACAGTCTGCAGTCACATTCTCACGCCCTGGTTTATACTGAATGTCATGGGTGAATGCCATCAGCCTAGCTGACCATCTGGCTATGCGCATACCTGCTCTACCTTGACCCTTAGATGTTAGAAGAGTGGTTAGTGGGCTGTGATCTGTCCGCAGTATGAAGTATCGTCCCCACAGGTAGGTCCTCCATCTCTCTGTGGCCCAAACACACGCTAGTGCTTCTTTTTCTACCGTGGAGTACTTCCGCTCTGCTGCCGTAAGGGTGCGTGAGGCAAATGCCACTGTTCTCTCTGTGTTATCTGCATGCAGCTGGGTAAGACACCCTCCTACTCCATAGTCTGAGGCATCTGTGGTCACAATAGTAGTTAGTCTCTGGATTGAAAAGTGAGAGGGCAGCACTATTCACAGATCAGACTTTTACAGACTCAAAGCTCTCCTGAGCCTCAGGTGACCAAATGAACGGAACAGAGTCGCGTAAAAGCATGCGCAGCGGCTCCACCACGGTCAGCGAAGTTTGGTATAAATTTCGAATACCATGACGTAAGACCCAGAAATGAACGAAGACTGACCTCGTCAGCAGGAGGTGGAGCGTCTGCCACTGCAGAACATGTGAAGCATCAGGCCGCAATCCCTTCGCAGACAGCGTGTGACCCAGAAATGATAGTTCTGATTGTCTGAAGTGACACTTTGCGGTGTTCAGTTTGAGTCCTGCTTTGTTAATTCGCTGCAGCACGGATTGTAAGTTATCATCATGTTCCTCAAGTGTTGCTCCTGCGACCATGATGTCGTCTAAGTCAGCAATGAGCTCCAGACTGACCTTTAAGGATTTCAGACATCATCCTCTGGAAGCAGCTTGGAGCTGAGGCCAGTCCATATGGAATCCTTTTGAAACGGAATAACCCATCATGCGTAATAAACGCAGTAAGGTTCCGAACTTTCCTCATGCAACTCAACCTGATGGTAAGCACTTTGGAGGTCTAGTGTGGAAAACACCGTAGCTCCACACAGATTTGCGAACATCTCCTCCATATGCGGAAGAGGAAAACTGTCCACAACAATGGCCTTATTAGGCTCCCGTAAGTCGACACAAAGCCGAATACCTCCGTCTTTTTCTGGTGACCACTATCGGTGAGACCCACTCAGATGCATCCACTCGGCTCGATTACGTTCTGTTGTACAAGCTTCTGTAATTCTTTGGACACCTCGTCACGGATTGAGAAAGGCAGAGCGCCTCAGTTTCTGCTGAATGGGCTGAACCTCAGGCCGAATCTTGACACAATGCACAAATCCTCTTGCACATCCCAATCCGTTTTCGGAACTTGCAGCTACAGTCGAGACAGATTGCGCACACTGGGCTGTACTGACCTGACCATCACATAATTGTAAACACAGTCCCGTAAAAAGATCTCTGCCCAGCACAGCTGAGCCCTTTGTACAATGTATAGGTCTGCAGTAGTGCAACGGTCACCGTATCGAGATACTGGCTGGCAAACATCCTTTCACATCAATTGCATCACCCCAAAACTGAACTAGACCGAGTTTTGGTAGTGAGAAGGGTGCTCTGACTGAACGATCCAGTGTAAATTGACATTGGTAGTATAGACACAGCTGATCCAGTATCTACCATTAGTTGAATGTCCCGTTTTTGTCCTGTGCTTACACGTATTTGTACTGTACACATTATTTGCCACGGTCACGAGCAGAATGTTCAACATTTAACACAGTCACTTCAGGCACTGTAATTTCACTCACCCGTTTGTTTCCACGGCATGCCTTAGCATAATGTCCTTTTTTGTTACAGTTCCTGCACACTGCGTCCTTAGCAGGACATCCGGGAAAATTAGCTGCGTGTTGCTCAGAGCCACAGCGGTAACAAGTAAGTGCACGGACGGGTTTGGATGGTCCGCGCATTCGCGTCGGCATTGTGTTTGCTCCATCGGGGCCTGTTATGTTGTTGTACCGCTTGTACTGAGTTGTCGGAGGATGCAATCATCGCTTTGGCCTCTGCTGTAGCAATTTCAATTTGCCGGGCGACAGTCACAGCTTTTTAAAGGTTAAATGGTACTTCCAACAGCAGTCGTTCTCTGGCACACGCGTCTGAATTAGTCTTTTGAACCCAGCTGATCGCGTATCATCTCCATCCTCCATAGCGCCAATTCGCAGGTGACAGCCAGTTCACGGAGAGCAGCGATATCTGGTCTGTTGATTCAGCCCGCGCGTTGACTGCGTTGCCAGAAGCGATGAACGTTACCAGCGACCACGTTCAACTTTCAGGAACAAAAAAGTCCTGCAATTGCACTCAAAGCAGAAGCGTGCGTATCATCTCCCTGTTCACTCACATTCAGAGTGTAGAACAATCTTTGCCCTTCGGCTCCGAGGCAGTGTATCAGCAGAGCACGCTTCCTAGCATTAGATAGCTCCTCTCCCCAGGGCCATCAAGAAATTGTCGAAAGTTTTAATCCATGCCGTGAACGAATCGGCGGTTCTCCCGGTGTTTGCAGGAACGGGGTGGTTAGCTCAAACTCAAAGCCATCCTCGTCGCAATATGTTGAGTGCCTCAAAATAAATGTATTTACACAGTTACTGAACTTAACGTGTCGTTAACTTTATTCTTCCACATGTCATGTCCTTCACTTCTCTTCTTACATTACTGTCTTCACACCAGAGCTCCCTCTAGGGGTTTACTATAGAACACACAAGACTGATTGGGGATGTACTTTTGTTATTCAAGCAATGTATGTATCGTGACCAACTCAGACGAGTGTTGCCAACAGGGACGGTGTAGTGCCCTCTGGTGGACAAAATATACAACTCCAACACTCATGACATGGTTCAAGCGTGTTTAGTCCATTTTTATTTTATTTTTGAAATATTAATTTATCGGCCATTATAACTGCACGATATTCAGATAGTTTGGAAAATGCCAAACATCGGCCGATAATATCGAGTCTGCCAATATATCGGTCTGGCTCTACTATCCACCCACTTTTTCAGTGTATTCTTTCCCCCAGGGATTTTTTTTAATCTTTGTTAGTGTCATAACTTGTAAGCAAAGAATGTACAAAGCCAACCAGCAGAGGTGAATCACAACATTACAAAAAAAAGAAAAGACAAACACAAAGATACAAGACTGTACTGGCTAGTGAGGGAAAGAACCACAATCCCATGAAGCACTGCAAATTCCAATCGAATTAAAGTAATCTAAAATCCTTTTAAAAGTAGCAGATTCTATCTGTAGAAACAGCTACTTTAATTCATTCCCTGCAAGCTCTTTTGCCACAATCTGCTCGCAGAGACTCTGATATAGGAATTTTCTGTACAGAATCATGGGTAATGTAGTTCCACTGATAAATATTTTTAAACAGATAGATTCAGGAAAAGCATATACCACCAATTATCAGCCTTGAAACTCACAAGAGGTTTATATTAAGGAATATAAAGTTATTTTTAAGGATCAATTTCCCAAAGGATATTTTTTTTTCTGTACTGGACTATTGCACAAAGCCAACCACTATCCTAAATAAAGATGGCACACATTATTGCAAATATCGTGACCTTTTTCATAAAGCTGTTATGGAAACAACAGTGCTAGGAATTATCACAGTGAAAGTAAAAGACACTGAAGCAACAGTAGTATTAAGCTATGGGATAAGGACAATATCTTCTTTCACGAAAACCCACAAGGCATGTGGTCCATGCTCTTGATTTAGCAAAATTCAATATAATTCAATAGGGTTCAATAGAGCAGTGCAACAACAGATTCAGTGATCAGAACAATGGCACCAAGCTTCAAAAATGAAATCCTACTCTGCTTACCACAAGTGATCTGATTACTTTTCAGGCCGAGGGCAGCAATAACAGAAGTCTACTGAACTGAAAACATTAACTAACTGAATCAAGAGGGCTTTAGGGTATAGTGTGGAAGAGACACATGAAATGCAAGCTTTTAATGACAAACATGCATGGAGGAAAGGTTCAGCTGACCTTAACAAATGCAAGAACAACACATTCCATTACTTTGTCAAAACTAGTATAACGTGTGTGTGTGTGTGTACACCTGTTCAGTGTCAGTTGGCTCATGACCCTGGCTGGAAAGTCTCAGGTACATCACATTTTTTTCTCAAAAGAGCATGTGTGTAAAGAGGAAAATAAACTTTCAAATGGCTTTTCAGGTGTTGATTTAAAGGTCCAAATTTCCTGACCGCAAGTATTTGCCACTCAAAATATCCACATGTGATGCCTAACTCTTTTCCATTCAGTGTAGAGCTGTAGCCTACTGTGTGGCTCAAAAATGTTCATTAGCCTAAAGTTTCAAGAAAGCAGCTGTCACATACTTAGTGTGCAAAATAGGGGGAATAAATTCCTTGTATGGTTGAGCAAAATAAAGATCAACAAACCAACATTAATCAGGATAATAAACTATTTTGTGTAGAAATTATGATTAGTGTTGCACGTGACAACAGAAACATCACAGCATGACCACTCAATCACTGGTAAACAACTTTGAAGTAAATAACACAACTGGTAATTAAGCAACACGCTCTGAAACGCGAACGTTTGACATCAACACGAACGCTGCAGACTCTCTGTAGCGACTTCACGAGACCAAAACTTGCAACGGTTGTCAGATTTAACTTTGTTTCGTGTACACAAGATGTTGCAGAATTAAAGATAGTAGGAAACTTACCTGTTTTAAGAGATACCACGCAGACTCAGTCTCACACACGCGTTTCTCGCTCAGAATCAGTTCATGACTGGAGTGAGTGAGTGAAGGAGCGCGTTCCATCAACTCCTCCCTCTCGCGATTCCCTCAGTCAGTCAGTCAACGAAACGAGTGTGGAACGTGACAAAACTCGACGATTTTATTTTTTTTTTAACTATAAAACACTTGACTTGGCAGTAAACAGTTATTATTCTTGGGAAATTATTTTTTACACAAAAATAGATTAATGAAAACTACCAAACTTATACATTTGTTCATATAGAATCATCTATATAGAATGACAATGACAATGTCATTCTATATAGATCAGTGTATAGAACTGTCATTACTTCTAATCGTTGAAATTGATAAAGAAAAATAATATTTCTTAATCTTTTATACTTTGATAGAGGATGTGAAACTTTCTGAAAACCGTCTTTTATTTTATTTCCTTCATTTGTTTTATTGTTTATCTTATTTTTTATTTATTTATTTATTTTATTCTATGTTATGGTGCTTGTCTGTGAAGACATTTCATATGTTGTACCAGTCCAATTATGGTTGTTAAAATTGTTCAGTAAAAAAGAAAATTCTGTATTTTTTGAATAAATATAAAATCCTATTTAGGATGTGAAATCATACCCCTATGAATATATCAAACTCACGTTCACAAGATGACATTATGATCATCAGAATTAATTAAACTGACTGGATATTAATTTCATAAAATAATTGTAATTTTTTTAATAAATAATTATAATAGGCTATTTTGGTTATATTTAAAAAAGGCTAACATTTTTAAATATTTAATCATTTCATACGATTTTTCTATAAGTCCTCTTATTTTATTAATAAAAAAATAAAAATCCTTTCATTATTTACATTACTTTTCAGAAGGTTTTGGTGTTAAAAACAACAGCAGTAAACAGCAATGGTTTTCACTCATGACATATCTTATAATCATCTTATCAATTTGTTACTTATAGCTAAATTTAGAATACATAAATATACATTTTAATATACATTTAAAGGCAAAAGTTCAACAATAAATAAATAAGTTTGCAAACTAAGAAAGCTGTAAAACATTTTAATGTTTTTATTTAATTTATATTATTTATTATTATTAATTTCGATCTTTTGATTTATTTATTTATTGTTGTTGTTTATGCTAATATCCCTTGACTGTAAAGCAGTTTGTTTGTCTCACTTAAAAAAAGTTGGCCTGTTCGATAAAAAAACCCCACCAAATTAAGCCTCATGCTAGTTAAAGATACTCACTGATACAATGGTCAACTTTAGCTTTTTAATTTGATTCCTGTTAGGTTCCAAACTATTAATTATCTTACTAACTATTGTCTAAATATCAAATCAAGTTATTAATATTAAAAGTTAATAAAAGTCCGGTTTACCGCTTTTATAAATAATTTCCCTACATTACACCAAAATTGTAATACTTTTTCTTTGATCATGATTTTTCACGATACAGTGAAGGTAAATCTAATAAATGTGATACTAATAAAGTTCATCTGTTAATAACATTTGTGCCGACAGTAAAAGCTAAACAGGGAAATGAATATAGCTACTGATAAGAATCAGGGGTTTCATTCAATCAAACCACTAGTCCATCCATAATACCCATCCTGTCCTATCTTGTGATAATGGATACTGTGTTCCTGTGCAGTATTTTTGACTCTTTGGCGTCCCCGTGTGGCTATTGATGGAACAACAGTCCAATTAAAGAGATAGTTCACCCAAAAATAAAATCTGTCATCATTTACTCCCTCATGTTGTTCTAAACCTGTATGGATTTTTTCTTCTGCTGAACATAGCTGAAAGATATTTTGAAAAATGTTGGTTACCAGACAGTTGACGATAGCCATTGACTGAAAAATAAAATTACTATGGAAGTCAATGGCTACCAATAAACTGTCCGGTTACCAACATTCTTCAAAACATCCTGTTCTGTGTTCAGCAGAAAAAAGATATCCATACAGGTTTAGAACAACATGAGGGTGAGTAAATGATGACATAATCTTCATTTTTGGTGAACTATCCCTTTAATACATTCACTATTGGTATATTGTTGCTGTTAGGATGCATTGACACAATTTGTAGTGTGAAAAACACCTAAAAAAATAGGATTGTAGCTTCTTATAGTAGAGAAATAAACAACATAATCCAACATCAAATATAAAAAAACAAATGTCATCTTTATTACATCTAAATATTCTGATAGTAATAACTTTTGCCTCCATAAGGTCTCTTACATATACACACAGTTCTACATAGCGATTTATCATGGCACAGTTTTTTGTGCTTAGTAGCACAGATCACGGTAGTACAATAAACTGACGTAGTTGTGCAAGACTCCATGGAACATACATTAATCTTTACATTAAGTAGGCTACAGCAATGAGATCAGACAAAATGACGTTTTTGTTTCAATTGCACAGAACATTATTAGTGTTAATCTTCTTTTTTTTACACTGCTATTATTTCATTAGACTTAGACTTTAGAATTAGACTTTTCAGCCAAATGTAATTTAGTTACACCTTTTCATTTTGCTCAAAAACTGGGGTGACTATAATACATGCCATTAAAAAAAACAACATGAAAAATTAAATCATAAAAAAGATGGTTCAAGTTCTCAGTAAATCAGACCTTAAACACGTTGTTGCTGTTTAAAAACAGCAGATACTGAAAAGTAAATCTTTGGCTCACACTCATCCCAGATCAAATTCAAGTTAATTTAATGGAGCGTTTAATGTATATCTATTCTCCCACACATTTTCCCATTCACGCCTGCAGACACACCCACACAAATGAAAATGAATGTCGCTGCACCGGACACACAAAACAAATTAAATTTGTTGAATGAAAATGAACCAGTCACTTCAAATGCAACAGCTTGTCCATACAACAGTCTTGGAATCCATTGATCCAGATATGTCTTAAGGAGTGACACGTCCTTGTTATATTCTATCTATGGCTACACGTTACATGAACAATTACGCACAAACGTACATGCCTACACCCATGAGTCAGGTGAGGCCGGGTAGGGCTGAGTTCTGTATGAAGGCCTGCGTGTGGTGGAGTAGAAGTCCACGTAGTTGGTATTGGGTTTGAGCACCTGCCTCTCACTCACCACGGGATAACGGACCGGCTCGTCCAGGTAGGCGTCCTCGTAGCCCATCGGAGACGACAGGTACATTCCAAAAGTGTCATAGGTGCTTTGATTTGAGTCATCTGGGTAGTAGAGGCGGCCATGCTGAAAGAAGAGATAAAATGAGCGCCTTTTGTGTTCATCATTTACATAAATCATTATATGAATAAACCGTGACAAGAAATAACTTTTTCTAAACATAATCTAGTGACTCTTTCCTCACAAGGTGCTTTATTTGCCTGTTATATTTGATAAACTTTTGTATTATATATACACTCACCGGCCACTTTATTAGGTAACACCTGTCCAACTGCTCGTTAACACTTAATTTCTAAGCAGCCAATCACATGGCGGCAACTTCAGTGCATCTTAGGCATGTAGACATGGTCAAGACATATCTCCTGCAGTTCAAACCTGAGCATCAGTATGGGGAAGAAAAGGCTGATTTGAGTGACTTTGAACGTGGCATGATTGTTGGTGCCAGAAGGGCTGGTCTGCAGTAATTCCAGAAACTGCTAATCTACTGGGATCTTTCACTGCACAACCATCTCTAGGGATCACAGAGAGATGGTACGAAAAAGAAAAAACATCCAGTGAGCGGCAGTTCTGTGGGCGGAAATGCTCTTGTCCATGCCAGAGGTCGGGGAGAAGAATGGCCAGACTGGTTCGAGCTGATAGAAGGGCAACAGTGACCTCACATGACCACCCGCCACAACCAAGGTGGGCAGAAGAGCACCTCTTGAACGCACGAGACGCCCGAACTTCTGAGGCAGTATGGGCTAGACAGCAGCAGAAGACCACACCGGGTGCCACTCCTTCCAGCTAAAGAAGAGTAACAGGAAACTGAGGCTACGATCTGCACAAGCTCATCGAAATTGGAACAATAGAAGATTTGAAAATCGTTGCCTGGTCCTGATGAGTCTCGACTTCTGCTCCGACACTTCGCGAATCGGAGGAAGTCAAGAATTTGGCGTCTGACAACATGAAAGCACTGCATCTGATCCTGCCTTGTATCAACGGTTCAGGCTGGTGGGTGGTGGTGCCATGGCGTGGGGAATATTCTACTTGGCACTCTCTGGGCCCCTTGGTACCACGCTCTGAGCATCGTTGCAACGCCACAAGCCTACCCTGAGTATTGTTGCTGACCATGTCCATCCTCTTCATGACCACACTGTACCCAACGTCTCTTGATGGCTGACTCTTCAGCAGGAGAATGGCGCCATGTCATAAAACTGGAATCATCTCAGACTGGTCTCTTGAACATGACAATGAGTTCGCTGTACTCAAATGGCCTCCACAGTCGACCAGATCTCAATCCAATCAGAGCATCTTCGGGATGTGGTGGAGCGGAACATCGCACCATGGATGTGCAGCCGACAAATCTGCGGCAACTGTGTGATGCCATCATGTCAATATGGACCAAACTCCCTGAGGAATGCTTCCAGCACCTTGTTGAACCCATGCCACGAAAGAATTCAGGCAGGTTCCAGAAGGCAAAAGGAGTCCGAACCCGGTCACTAGAGCATGGGGGAACCTAGGTAAAGCTGGCCGGCTGAGCGCACACATATATATATATATATATCTGCATATCTATATCTATATATATACAAAAAAATGGCATCCAAAATAAAAAGTTTGTGTTTAACATAATATATGTGGGTGCACTGTGTATAATTATTTTGTATATATAAATACACACACATGCATGTTTATATTTAAGGAAAAATATTATTTATATATAAAATATATATATATTTATATATAATAAAAATTGTATATAAATCTATATACAGTATAAACATAATAATATTTCTTTAAATATATACAAGCATGTGTGTGTATTTATATATACAAAATAATTATACATAGTGCACCCACATATATTATGTAAACACAAACTTTTATTTTGGATGCGATTAATTGTTTGACAGCCCTTATATATATATATATATATATATATATATATATATATATATATATACACACACACACACACACACACACACACACACACACACACACACACACACACTCACCGGCCACTTTATTAAGGTACACCTGTCCAACTGCTCGTTAACACTTCATTTCTAAGCAGCCAATCACATGGCGGCAAACTCAGTGCATTTAGGCATGTAGACATGGTCAAGACAATCTCCTGCAGTTCAAACCGAGCATCAGTATGGGGAAGAAAGGTGATTTGAGTGACTTTGAACGTGGCATGATTGTTGGTGCCAGAAGGGCTGGTCTGAGTATTTCAGAAACTGCTAATCTACTGGGATTTTCACAGCACAACCATCTCTAGGGTTTACAGAGAATGGTCCGAAAAGAAAAAACATCCAGTGAGCGGCAGTTCTGTGGGCGGAAATGCCTTGTTGATGCCAGAGGTCAGAGGAGAATGGCCAGACTGGTTCGAGCTGATAGAAGGGCAACAGTGACTCAAATAACCACCCGTTACAACCAAGGTGGGCAGAAGAGCATCTCTGAACGCACAGTACGTTGAACTTTGAGGCAGATGGGCTACAGCAGCAGAAGACCACACCGGGTGCCACTCCTTTCAGCTAAAGAACAGGAAACTGAGGCTACAATTTGCACAAGCTCATCGAAATTGGACAATAGAAGATTGGAAAAACGTTGCCTGGTCTGATGAGTCTCGATTTCTGCTGCGACATTTGGATGGTAGGGTCAGAATTTGGCGTCTACAACATGAAAGCATGGATCCATCCTGCCTTGTATCAACGGTTCAGGCTGGTGGTGTGGGGAATTTTTTTTTTAGTTTTTTTTTTTTCTTTTAACTAAAAACCTAACTTACTGTAGAAAATATCAGCATTAAGGCCTTTTCACACCAACATAAAATTGTTCAGACAGGCTGAATGAAAATTCATGTCTCTGTCTCTGACATTAGAAGGCACTGATAAAAAAGCAGAAATACCCTGGTTAAGGAAACTTTCCGTTTCTGACAAAGTCGAGTTTTATGTGACAGCAGCAGCTCTCGGCATGTGAGTGACCAATAGCGTGAATCTTATTAGCTGCCCAGAATTTCATACAGCACATGGAAGAGATCACAATACAACTCTTGTTAGATTGACGGCACCGAATGTTTGTGTCAGTCTGAACAGTACGCATTGTCGGCAGCATGTTCGAATAAAAAAATTTTTACATATTCATCTTGATGAGATCTTTAAACTCTAAAAAACATCTTAAAGTGTCATGATTTAAAGCTCAAAGTTAGTAACAGCTTGTAAAATACGTAAAAAACATAAAAAAGTTACTTTTTTAATGTTTTGTACATACAAATACATATTCATATTTATTCATTTAGTTTGAGACGGCACAATGCAATTTATCAGTATTTAGAAGAGATACATATTACAAATCTTACAAAAATGTGACATTTACCTTATAAAATATTTAAAACCCTTATATACGATACCAGTTTCATAGATTAAACATTTAAACTCAGATGCTTGTTTTATTTGTGGTCAAGAAAAAAAGCTAAAGGATTATGTAAACTTCATCTGCTGGGATTAGACGCATTAAATCTACATCAATGGATATCATCTGAAGAGGGCATATGGCATCTGGGCGCAGCAGGCTTCAGATTTAGCGATTTCTTTTGTTCTGTGAGGCGAGCAAGAGTTAAACTCACCTGTGACCTGTGGGACTCCTCTGCTGAAGGAGAGGGATAGGAACTGATGAAATAGGCTGACTGCTTTCCAGACCCTAAACACAAATATTAAAAAAACTCAAATGCTTGTATATACCAGCTATAGTTATGACCATCCATGTTATCTAATAATTTGATGTTTAAACGTGTTATATTTTATATAAGATTACAGTCTGTTGTGAAGCTCTATTTTTTGTGAAGCACAGTTAGAGCGGAGAGCAGGGCTGAGGGTTATAGATGGGCGGAAACGGTTCACCAGCCCAACAGACCTAATGAAGACCTCACTCACACTGAACCCACATTCTGAATCACAGACACATCATCAGACCCTCCAGGTTGAAGTACCACCAATCAATGAAGAGTAACTACAGAGGTCAAGTGCTCTTAAATGAATGACCATTATGACTTCCAACCAGACAGGGAAGTAAAACTGATTGCTCTATTAGTTGAAGAGTCACGCGTCTAATTCACAGACAGATCCTTCTGTTGTTTTTCAAGATAAATCATAACCAACTATGCTGCATATTTCTGAATAAAACAAAATATTCAAAAAGAAAGACTTAATTTCATCCACTGGGACTTGACTAGGAACGAGAGGGGAGTTTTTCCCTTTTTCTTTCAAATACTATAAAGTGTACATAATAAGAATGTGGGTATTTGCTTGTTAAGAAGTGAACTTTAGGAAAGCTCACCTGTATATTGACTGTTTCTGTTGGCGTCTCCATAATAATTATGAAGTTGCATAGATGACTGGGTCCGCCGCTGATTTAAACGATGACCTCTAATACCCAACATGGCCGGGGAAGAGGTGGCACTGCCTCCTAAATGTGTGGGGGACAAAATTAAATATCGCTTGTCAATTAATCATTTTAGAGTGCAAAGAACAAATATAAAACGACCAAATAATAATATTAATACCAGCCTATAGAAACAGTGAGTCATTTCCCTGTAGCTTCTACAAAATTACAATCAGACTCACCTGATTGGATAACAGGTGACATCTGTACGTTGCTGGTAGGAAGAGTAGGTTGGGAACGATAGCGGTCTCGTTCCAGTGTTGACACTGGAGTTATGAAGTGATTCTGGTTCCATCCATCCTGATGAATCACAGAACACACAGGCCCTGTTTACAACTACTATTATTATGTATCTCAGGTGATCCAATCACAAGTGGTAAGACAGAGTATTTTTTATTCATTTAATTCTATTTCAAGTAATTTTGATGTTGTTTTCTTTTAGGTTTACAACTGTTATTGTAGTGCAATGGTGGATTTACAAGTGTTTTGACTAAGCAATTGTTCGCCTTTTTCCACAAGGCATTAATATATACACAATAAATTATATAAAGCATCTTCAACTTGCTTTGCCTCCAAATATGGTTTGAGTCATCAGATCGGAGCTTTTAATAGACCGTTAAAACTACAACAGTAGCTGCATTTTCCTAATCAGTATTATTTTCTAGTTTTCCAGTTAAATATCTAAACGTCATTAATATCATTAAATATCATTTTATTGAATGGTTTAAAGTAATATGTATCTTGTTTTAAGCATAAATTCAACTAAATTGAGTCAAGTTTATGTTTAAAGACGAGAATAAAAAAAAATGGGTTAACAAAAATTAAAAACTTCAAGACATTGTCTGACGCTAACTGTTCTTAAGTAAATGTGTTTCGTTTTAAGTATATTTAAATATTTTTTTTACTGAAAAGCAAGACAAAAATACTGATTATTAACATTTTTCCTGTGTACACTTGCATTTAGTGTTCTGCATATGAACTGAACTAATACAGTCTACAGTCAAACTCCCAAGTTTCCCCTAGAATGAAACAATAATGTTTATATTGATATACTTCTGCATTGCAAATAGACCTGAAAAATAACAAAACATGAGATGTGCTTTATATTAAGCACTTCTAACTAAATCATAAACCTACATGACTTGCCCTACTGTCAGATGTGTGTTGAGACGCATTTTCCTCAGAGCGCAACTTGCATCTTACGGCGCGTCCACTAGCGCGAAGCGAGTGTTTTCAATTCATTCCTATGGAAGTCGACCTTCACAGTCGCGCATTGCATTATGGGATTGACAGCGGACCAGAGAAAGCGTTGAGAGCATCAAAAGGTTGGGCAGTTCTCGACTTTATGCAAATATCAAGCGAAAAATGCGGTAGGCAGCCAATTGATGTGCGGTTTTGGGATGTGACGTCTGTTTTGAGATTTTTTAAATATGCAAATTGTGCCGGAGTTTATGCTGGATTTAGTGCGTAAAAATTTTTATTTACAAATTAGACGCTTTGCAGTTATTATATGTTAAATAATTCATTTTGGATGTGTTCATTGTGATTATACTGGCTGGGTTTATAAAAGTTTATAAAATTGATGGTATATCTTTGCTTGGGGCATTTATGTAAACTAGCTTGTCTATTTCCGAATGTAATTGCGTGCATCTCTGATGATTATACTAGGGCTGCAACAATTAGTCGACATTGTCGACAACGTCGACAATAAAAAATTGTCGACAAATATCTTTGTTGTCGAGTAGTCGTTTGATCTCACGTGACCTAATGTAAGGGCGTGCAATATCGCGATTTGACCGCTGACGGCGCTTTGGCGCTAGAGTGTAATGCAGACCTTTATAAATGCGGTAAAAGAAAAAACAGCGCGAATTATGACGAGTGCAAACGAATCCGAACTAGCAAGGTTTGGCAAAGTTTTACAAGTTTTACTCAATGTTTTAACTAATTGAAAAAGCTGAATACCAAACTTAATGATTAGCTGGCAAAATAATCGATGATTAGTTGATTAATAGTTCTAATAATCGTTAGATTAATCGATTATCAAATAATCGTTTGTTGCAGCCCTAGATTATACTGTGTATATGTTGAAAAAAACATAGATTAAACACACTTCGCAACAGACACCCCAAAACGGAGACGTTATAGCGTTGCCAGCGGCACTGAGAGGAGTTTTGCCACTATAGTGGACACACACCATTACAGTTGTAAATTTATCACGCAAATATAAGGATTATCGAGTCTACATGAACCGAGTGCCGCCGTGCGCATGCATGTCAAATAAACAAAGGACATTAGAATGGAAGCCCAATAATTCTACCCTAATTCTCAAATTTCTTCCCCCAATCACAATAGCCAGCCCGTTCTTATCACAAAGCGCCATATACAACGCTTTTGCAAAAGCATAAATATCCAACGCACATGGCACCCTTTAGCGCCAAATGAGACGTAAAAATAAATCGGGCAGAAGGCGCCTCCTAGTGGTCTAACCCTACCCCTACCCCATACCTAAACTTAACCATAACTGAAGCGTCTCATTTGGCGCTAAAGGGTGCCATGTGCGTTGGATATTTACGCTTTTGCAAAAGTGTCATATATGGCACCTTGGGATGAGAATGCGTTGCAATAGCACCATAAACTGAAGTGTATATTGATGCCAGTTGCCGAAATTCTGAAAGATTTTTTTTTTGTAATTTAAAGACAGACATAGCTTGTTCCCTTTAATCAAACATTGTCTGCCACCACCCCCCCCCCCCCGCTGTACCAAAAAACATACCAAACCACTTCAAAACTGAGGTACATAGCGAACCGTCATTTTTATGTACCTTTACACCCTAATTTATCGCTGTGCACTTTTGATCGGATCCTACAAAATGGATTTCATGAGAAAATTATGAGAAAATCAGGGTCCATATCCCCAGCAATGGCTGAGAACATGTACCTTTTTGTAGAAGGTGCGCAGATCTCTGTACTGCCACAGAGTATTTAACACCTGAGCCGCTGCCTTGACCACCTTCATGGAGTACCTGCAACAGAAAACAAGATCTTAAACACTCCTACCCTCACTAGGAGGTCCAAAGAAAGCATAGAGGCCCACTCTATATATTTATTTTAATCATATTAAAAGTACTTTAAAAAAAATAGATTTTTAGGTAATGAAACGGTACACCAACGCCAATGAACACATAAAACTGGCCACTTCAACCAGCCCATAAAAAGAGGTATGTACCTCTCCCCACGTCCTCGGCTGATTGTAACCAGTTTGTCGATGCCGCCCGTCTGGGCGAGCGCACGGGCGTTCTCCATATTCCTGCTGGTGACCTCGTGCAGGGCACAACAGACCGCTGCCACCGTCTCATCCGACAGCAGGGAGGGCCCATTGCCAGGGAGACGGGTCACTAGGTCCCGCATGGCGTATTTTCCTTTCAAAGCAACCGAAATTCAGCAAACATTTACTTTAGAAGATGCAATGCAGTTTTTAATGGCCACATAAAACCGACATATAATAAAAACGGAATGTAAAGCATTGCACTGAGTTCATGGCAATAAGTTTGAGTGACTGACCAATGAGCTCCTTGTTCCTGGCGTCCAGAGCCATGTTACGTAGCGCAGTGGCCACAGAGCAGACCACCCTGTCATTATCCATTCTCAGTAGCTCCACCAGAATGGGCAAACCCTTCTCTTTACGTACGGCAGCACGGATGTAGGCCGCAAACTGAATGGTGAGAGAGAGAGACATAAAAGAATCTTAACATTTCAGAGAAAGGTTCATCAGTGCAACCAGTACTTGCATTAAAAAAGGAATGAAATCGAAATGTTTTTTTTTTAGTTCTGACTGAAAACTGCAAAAGGATGTTTAAAGGGGAAGCAAATAAGGAACATTAAATACAACTGTTGCTGTATTAGGACCTTGAAGCTACATCTAGACTTATAGATGTGTGTGTGGGTGTGCAGGATATATTCTTCATCCACCAACCAATTATAGACATTCATATAATTCAGCTCTATTCTGAGCACTGTGTCTGTATAATTCAGTTTACGGTATAGTGACCACAAGCAGCCTACCCTCCAGGTTCCAGCGGAAAGATTCTGCAGAGACCCAGCCGCCCCTTCCAGCGTGGCTGGGTTGGAGCTCTCTGCCAGCAGAGTGAGGTACGGCTTTACCACAGATGGATGCCACAGCATCTCTGCTCCCTTTGGACTTCCAGAAAATCCTGGAATAGGCCCCACACCATCCCACTGCATCAAACACAAAGAGTGATAGGTTAGTTTCAGATTTGAACTTATAGAAATAAAGTTCTAAATACAAAAGGAAAAAAAAACATAAAAATTAAATATCATCCATTAAAAGTATGTTTACTTTTAAAAGTATTGTGTGTACATAATATGTGTGTGTAAAGTGTATAATTGTTTTGTAGAAATACACACAAATGCATGTATATATTTAGGAAATATTTGCATGTATATACTGTGTATACATTTATACATTACATGCATGTGTGTGAATTTTTATATACATAATAATTATACACAGTACACACATATATAATGTAAGCATAAACTTTTAGTTTGGATGTGATTAATTGTTGCACAGGCGTATTAATTACAACACCAAACTTAATCATATAATGACAATCCATTATTTTCACACTTTTTGGCTTCCTGTTTCTAGTTGTTCATTATTACCAGATTTAAATTTAAATAATTAAATTTTAATACATTATTTTGAAATAATAAAATTAATCAATAATTTTATTTTATTAGGGATGCACCGAAAAAACTTTTAATAAATTATTTCTAATAATTAATATTAGATATTATTACTTTTTATGAAATTCAACAATTATGCTAAATTAAAAAATAAAATATATAATATAAAAACCAATAAAATAAAATAACCACACTTTTATTGAAAGTAACACTAAATGTCGACTGATATTTTCGGCCGTTTTTCTGTTTTGGACAAAAATGCCATTTTCAGCTGATAATTTTTTTCAGGGGTTAAAATTCCCGGTGTTTCCCTTTATTCAGTTATATGCAACAGAATCAGAATTTAACAGATTTATTTTTTGACCAATTATCCAAATAAATGTATAGTCCTACAAAGCTATTATTATCAGAGCATGTGAGCAGAGCGCAGCGAGGAGCGGATCAGTGAACGAGAGGGTTTCATAATTTTACCACAACATTTTACAGCACAGTAGGGCTATTGCAAACAAGTATACTACAACTACATAGAAATGTATACAGTTATTTGAGCGGACTTTGTTTTCCCGATGAGCAAAAGCCTTACATAAGTGGAAGCGTTCACATGAGCCGCAAGCAATTGAGCATGTGCACAGAGTTTATTATTGAGCGGAGTGTCGCACCATGCAGTAATAACAGCTAGAGTGAGATTGAAGTCTGGGCGCTGAACACGGGGCGAAGCAGCATATATCTTCGGCTGATATTTTCGGGCGTTATTCTGTTTCGGACAAAAAACAAAAATGCCATTTTCGGCGAATAACTTTTTCAGGGGTTAAAATTTCGGTGTTTCCCTATATTTTATAAATAATGAACTCACAATCTACGAATAATTTACCTACATATTAAACATTGACTGTGCTGAAAAACAATTCCTGTAAATATACAGCTTTTGGTGCCTCATATGAGCACAGAAGCAGTTTTAAGCTTTAAAGAACATGGGATCAAAGCTTAGTTTATGTAGTGAAAGTTCACCTGCTGATCTTGCCAGGACCTCTTCTTCTTCTTCTTTCTGAGACCCCAGCAGCTGTAGTCGGCCTGCTTACCGGAGCTGTCCGGGCCCAGGAGCGTGTCCAGGTCCTGAGTTCCCATCAGCCGAGACGGAGGCATCTCTGAACTCAAGACGGTAAGACAGGTTCCTCAAAGTGCACACACAGTTTTCCACAATCTGAAAACACAGGGAAAGGAAAAGAAAAAGGGAAAGGAAAAGTATAAAAGCATAGTCATTGGTCTGTGTTTAAGATACTTCATGGTAACATTTTTTTAATTTTGGAGCTTGAAAGTCCTAATCCTCATTATATTAAAAAGTGTCTTGGATATTCTTCAAAAATCACCTTTTGTGTTCCATGTTTAAAAGAAAGTGAAAAGGGTTCAATTAAATTATTCAATTAAATAAATAATAACAATAGCTGTTTATAATGCTTATTATCAGTATTAATAAATAAATAAAATGTAATAATATAAATTAAAAAAAACATTATATTTTCCAGGCTTTTCCAGCAGATGGCATGCTATGACTAAGATTTTGTAAAGAAAGAGCCGAAGCCGAACATCGCTGCGGTCCACCACTAGGGGCACTCAATACTATTTGGCCCTTAGAGGAGTGGCATGGAAAACATGTAACACCTTTTTATAAGCAACAAGAGCCTCAGCCAATTCCCAGCTGTCATCCCATATACAGTCTGAAAATTTGTCAAATCTCTGGCAAGAGTATATCAAACATGTTCCAAATATTACCAACAATGCAATACAATGTTGTACATAAGAACTGGATGGTTTTAGATATATTCTGTATGCAATCAGAAGAATATATCTAACCTTGCTGTCATAATCGGAGGTGTTTACACATGTTTTGATTATATAGAGGAGGGAATCAATCAGCCCTTCACAGCAACGCATCTGCCGTCTGGCCTCTTCTCCAGCTGAGCTCAGGTTCCTGAGACACGCACACACACATCAGCATCATATGGTCAACAATACAATGTCAATCTGATTCAGATGAATACAGTCATTATCACAAAGAAATGTAAACAGTGATCATCTCTGAGGTTGAAGAGAGATACTGCTACCACCAGGGATATGTAAAACTATATATATTCCAAGTCAACTAGTCAGCAGGTTATCTGAACCACTATTGATTAATTGATCTAACAGGAAGCCCTGTATAATTAGGCTGGTACACATGACCGGTCGTTCTAGGGGGGCATTTGCACGAGACTTACCTGAGGCATCCGGTGGTGTTCCTCAGCACCAAAGACGAGTGCAGTTTGAGTTTCTGGTCCTCTCGTCTGAGGGGCCGCACCCCACCCGGAGTGAGGGATAATCACGGTGTTGGTAAGTGGGCCGAGAGCGTCCCGAGCGATCGTCATCTTCACAGAATCACATGACGAAAGGTTCCACAACACACCTGCCAAGACAAGACCCCAAAATGTAGTAGAATAACATCAAATGCATTGGTGTAGTATTAAATGAGAACGACTAGGAACGCAAATTAAATATAAAATGAAGGAATCTATTATACATTTATTTATACTTAAACCCTCTGTGGGCACATAGAATTAACACTGGCTAGTAAATTGTTTAGTTTTCTTGTCGGACAAACACAAAACACAAATGTACTGTATGTATGTTGGTCAAATGTTCAGAATATTTCAGATTTTTTTTTTTTTTAAGAAATCTCTTATGCTCACTATATGGGCTTTCGCTCTGGATAGTTCTAGGACCTAGCCACCAGGGTGGTTCCCCCGAGATCTAATGGTTCCCATAGGAACGTTTTCCTGGTTGCATTCGCACCGTCAGTAGGAACTCTGAAGTGACGTAAACAGCGCTTAAAAAATTAAAAAAAAGTTTTTTTTTAACTGCTTTGAGAATGCCTGAGCACACAGCACTTTATCAGTTTACGGTCTGTTTAACAATCCTGTCAAATACGCTATTAGATAGAACTGTTATACATAGAAAGTATTTAAAATAACGGTTTTCTTATTTTGCATATATTTTCATGGCAAAGCAAAATTTTTAGCATCATTACTCCAGTCTTCAGAGTCACATGATCCTTTAGAAATCATAAAGACGTACATTATTTAAAGGTGCTATATGGATTTTTTAGTGGCCTCTATCGGTGATGTTTCAGATTGCAACCAATTTTTACAAAAGCGCTCGTGCTCTTGCGCGTACTCGAAAACAAACCGGAGCACTCATGGTACACGGCTACACTGAGACTTTCAACACACCGGAGAAAGCATCACACAACATGATGGAAACTCATGTAAACTCCCACTGCAACGTAACAATAATAGGCTACTTTTATCAGCTTGACATTGAACTAATGCTCCCATAATGGAACACACTCATAATGGAAGTGACGCGGTCGGGGTGCGACGCACTCATTTTTCCAGGCGCGTCCGCGCCGCATCGAGATAAAAACATCTGAACTTTTCTGAATGCCGCAAGCGCACCATAAGCCTACACAGGGTTTCTGCAGGTTTCACAAAGTCAAATTTAAGACTTTTTAAGACCTTTTTAAGAACAATATGAATCAAATTTAAGGCCTAGATCACAAAAAAAAAAAAAACGTACACAGGAAACGTGTAACGAGTCTCAAAATTATTCGCAAAGTAATTTAATTTATTCAAACTGAACATTCAGCGGAAATCAGTACAAACGGCTCCGTGATTTTGGAAATTTGTTCCGTTTCTGTTTTTATAAAATCCCCTTTTCCAAAGCGCGTAATGTAGGCCGTTTTATCTTTCCCGCACCTGAAGAAAACATCGTTTTGAAACACAGACGAAACATTGTCTGTGGTATCTGAGATACCCTCAAAACTGATTGGCTGTTGCATGTTGGTCTATTTTGTAGTTATAATACAGCGAATTAAGAACTACAACTACGTAATATAACTAAATAAAAACATTCCAAAGTGCTGTGGGATCATTTCAATGAGATTTACATGGACATAGGAAAATTAAGACTTTAAGGCCTTAAATTGTGATTTTGAAATTTTAAAATTTTTTAGACTTTAAGACCCTGCAGAAACCCTGGTACAGTAGGTCACATGACAAGAATCAACCAGAGCGCAACCGCCCTAGCGCTTTGAAAAAAAGGAGAATGCGGCGCATTTCTACGCGTTTTAGGCGTGATATGTCAATCGGGCCTAAGATCATAGGAAGTAACATTACTGTACTGAACGTGTCTGGAAATGTGTATTGTAAACAATATGATAGTTTTGGGATGAGTGATGTTAGACATGAGATCTAGAACATAAAACAAAAGTTACATCCTAAAGCACCTACTTTTTGTTATCCTGGAACAGTCTTTTGTGTTCAATTCATGTCTCATATATGTTGTAATTTACCTTGCTATTTCATTACAGTTTACTATTATTTCAGCATATCTGTAATTTATCACAATAAAAATAGCGGAGGTTCTCTCAAACGCTCTGCCGATGTTGATCTATGTCTTTTCATCCTAAGTCGGATTCACAGATTCACGTTTGGCTTGATGAGCTTCAGCAGATACTGAGATTTTTGTTTTTTGTTTTATATTTATGTGGAGTTTGTGTTGAAGTCTGTGTTGTGCTGGAGGCAGGAGTGTTATCAGACTCATGTCATCAGCTGCAGTGCCGTCGCATGATAGACTGCATATAAAAGGAGAGAGGCTCGGGAGCGCGCATGCACGTCACATCCGATGGCTTTCACAGAAAATCCGACCCGGCTTCACATAGAAAAAGGAATACTGGCCTTCAAAGGTATTATACTCTTATGTTCCCTGTTTTTATACTGTAAAGCTACCTTGAGTGCTTAAGAAGGCGCTGTTAAATAAAATGTATTATTATTATTATTATATCAAAACCCAACAAGTGGATTATTGTAATGTGTGATTACAACCCCTTCACACACAGGCATTAATAAAGGGATTCATTTTAGAAAAAAGATACATTTAGCTCCTTTAATCGATCTATCAAGAAATGTAGTCACATTAGTTACTTATATAAATGACTTTAAAGTAACTGTTTAATTTAATGTTTAAAACATGTTTAAAAATGATTTGTCAATTGCTTAAAATCCATTTAGCGATCAAGTTAAAACATGGCATGCATTTATAGAGGACGTGGGAGCAGATCATTTTTGTTCTTGTTTATTTAAATGTTTAATTTTAGGGTTTGAATTGAGAATTTTCTCCTTTATGAAAACTCCTTTATGTATAATAAGAAATTAAAATCACACTTGATCATTTAACATAGCTCATTAGAACAGTGAGAGACACATTCAGAGGAGTGCAGAAAAACTGTAAAGAGACAGTGGGAGTGAAACAAAAAAATCCCGCAGATAGAGTCATTAACACAAAATAGTCTCTCTGTGGTTGTGAGTATGTGTGAAGAAGAGAGATTTGTTTTTGCTGAACAAACCTGCTGCCTCTGTTTGAGAAGATGACAGTGAAAATAAACTCTATGAATCTAGAAAACTGCTTGGGAGTGTAGAATTTTACTGTATCTATCTAGCGATACTTAGGGTATCCAGCTTGGATAAAATGTGTGTGCGTGCAAGTTTGTGTCAGCTCAGCTTTTAATCAAATACTTTGTCCCTCCACATTAATCACAGCCAAGAGTTCCATTGACTGTAAATCTCTGATCATGAGCTTCACAGCTCAAACTGCAATATCACCACAGGAGCGAATGAAAGCGAGTCAGGAAGGACGGAGAGAGGGAGTGAAAGAGCAAAAGAAAGACTCTCTTATGTCAGTCAGTCATGTGACCCCACACACACACACACACTCACCAGTTACGAGCTCTCGCACTTCAGAGTCTGGAGTTTTTCTCAACACACGAACCAAAGCTGGGATTCCACCGGCATTCCTCACACACACTTTATTATCGTCGGTGCACTTTTCCAAACTACCGAGGTTCCGCAGAGCTCCGCAGGCCGTTCCGCTGAACTTCCAGGGTTTTGTGGTCAAGCAGATCCACCAGGTGCCGGATTCCCCCAGTCGACACACCTGGAAGCATACAGTAACAGTGTGCAAAAGTGCCTCTCTTTCTGCTAACTAGCTAAAAGTAGAACATTTGATAGGCGTACCAGTCATTTAACGACTATTCAAAAAACTGCAGCTTTTCCAGTAATGACCAGTAATTTATTCAACATGAAATGTTAAAAGTAAAACCCAACATTTATCACATTGTTTGCACAGCGGCTTTGTAGCCAAGCAGACATTTATTCATTTGAATCATTAAATGAACTGTCATAATGAAATGATTCATTAAAATGAACCAATAATTCACTGGTTTGAGTTCATGCATAGTCCCTGTGAGCCATATATGATGCGTTTGCCCAATTGTCCTCCTAATCACTGACAAAACTTGTTTTATCAGATCCACACTACCTGTTTAACCCTCAGGTGCTCTTCGTTTCAGAAGTCACACTTGTTATCTTCCCGGTCAAAAGTGACCGGACACCTAAAAATTAAATTTCCTCCATCCCAGTAAAAACCAATGCAATTTATTTTTGTTCTATAATATTTATTCTTTGTAATTTAGTATTTTGAGACAATTTGATTGAATTTATTAATATTTATGCAATATTTATGGTCTATTTTTGCCATGGAAAAATATATATATTTTTCTATATATATATATATATTTTTTTATAAAATTATTAATGCAGTATTTTAGTTTAATATTGAGTCTAGGCCTTCAGAAAAAAAATATTTTGAAGAAAATTAGCACCATCTGGTTACAGTATAGAGAAAAAGCGTAGAATCATGGTGTAACCACTAGATGACATGTACAGCTCTCTATGGAGAAGCATGTGAATTCCCCAGATGTTTATGAACACTTTTTTTTTTTGTGGTGATGTGATTTGAATATATAGTTGAAACAATCTCAAAAACGATTTTTTATTAAAAAAATGTAAAAAATAAATAAATAAAAATTGTGTCTAATTTTTGTGTTTTTGTCAATTTCCCATTCATTTCCTATGGGGTCATTTTTGACCAAAGACCACAAGTGTGACTATTTTTTTAAGACCACTTAGCATGCTCAGATCATGACCTCAATTTTTTGTGTGTTCACATACATAATGCCATAAAAGTCACCAAGTTTCGTAACATTGCAATGAAGCTGTGATTTTTAAAAATTCAAAACATACTTTTTGTAATCAAAATGTATTGGTGTGTATGTGTATAAAAGTGTGTTTGTATGTGTGTGTGTGTGTGGGTTTGTCTGTTTTGCACTCTAGATGTTGTAGAGTGTCACCCCTTTCCTGCGGTGTACTTTTTTTTTTAGAATTGTGGCCGATTTGTAGATTGCACGTACAAAAATTCAGAGAATTTTTTTTTTGTCAATTTCCCATTCATTTCCTATGGGTCGGTCATTTTGGACCGAAGACCACAAGTGTGACTATTTTTTTTACGACCACTTAGCATGCTCAGATCATGACCTAAATTTTTTTTGTGTGTTCACATACATAATGCCATAAAAGTCACTCAAGTTTCGTAACATTCCGAAGAAGCTGTGATTTTTAAAATTTCAAAACAGAACATTTTTCAGAAGAGCACCTGAGGGTTAATTGTTTAGGTCGGTTTTGTTTGTGAAAGAAGTCCCTTATGCTCACCAAGGCTTAATTTATTTTATTAAAAATACAGTAAAACAGTACTATTGTGAAATATTGCTACAATTTAAAATAACCATTTTCGATTTATATATTTAAAATGTAATTTATTCGGATGGAAAAAGTGATTTTTCAGCATCATCACTCCAGTATTCAGTATCACATGATCCTTCAGAAATCATTCTAAATAATAATTCTTGTTATTTCAGTTGAAAACAGTTAATATATAATATTTTTGTGGAAACTGTGATGCATATATTCCAGGGGGGGGGGTTATAGAAAGTTCACAGAACAGCATGCATTTGAAGTCAATATTAATGTTTCTTCTGTCACTGTGATCAAATTATTGTGCTTAAAAAAGACCCCAAACATTTGAGTAGTAGAGTACATTAGGCCTGTCACGATAACAAATTTTGTTTGACGATAAATCTGTTGCGATAAGCTATAATATTGTCATTCTGAGACGATTTACATCTAAAAAATGATAATGGCATAATAACGCAGGTACACCTTTTCAAAGATCAATAAACTTTTATTTCTAAAGACTATGTAACACTGAAAATGGAAAACATTTTAAATACCCACAATAAATGAACAAAACAACCAAAAACAATTAAAGCAATGGACTTTCAGTCTCTTAAACAAGAAAATGCACTTGAATAACCACCAGAAACAATAAATAAAATGAATGCAAACAAAATCCGACCCTACCCTATGATAAATGATTTGTTATTAAAGCACAAACCACTGTTAATTTAACATAAAAGAGAGCATTGCTTAATAATTCCTAAAAAGCTAACGGTTCATCTCTGTTATTATCAATGAAGCTGACTGCACACTGAATCTTTCTTAATATCCACACTTTGTTTTTGTTATAATTAGAGGATTTGCCAGCATACAGAATTCAGCAGTGAACAAAAAGTCAGTTTTGAGCGGTGAGGGGAGTCTATCTTAAATGCTTCTGATTGGCCATTGCGTTAAAGAAATCTACACGTCTGTGATTGGCTACATCGCTGAACGCTGCAAACATGTTATGAATAGAAACTCTGGCCTGTAAATCGTTTTTATTTTGTTTTAGTTGTTCTTGTTGCATTTCTGCAATAGATGAATAAAAATGTATTCGTTTTTATATGTTTTATTCATAGAAAGGCTATTTCTAGTTTGCGGGAGTCCCATGAATCGTTTTATTCTCTCGCAACCAGCACACACACAGAGAGTGCATTACCACTCACGCTCGCACTTAGCCATCAAATCTAGTGCCGCGCCACACTCTATTACATTGGGAGTGCACGTCTCTAGATCAAGGGCCCGGTTCGGGAATCGGGCAGGTAATCTAAGCTCTAGTTCACTCCTCCTTCGCTAAGGAGACCGAGAGCTGTCATCCAGTCTCTTTGGTAGGAGAGAGAGAGAGAGACCAGGAAAACAAACAAGCATGCAAATGGAAATTATCGTGGCCGGAAAAATTCATAATTTTTCGAGCTCAATTTTGCTCATCAATTGTTTTATTGACAATCGCGACTAAGAGTACACATTTAAAACCTGCAGAAATTATAAATAATGAGCTTCATCCTGCACTAAACAAATTTATGTCCAAGATTTTTGTCCTAATAAATGTGCATAAAGCAACTAAATAAGGCTTGATTAAAGGTGCCCTATAATGTAAAATTGAATATATGTTGGCATAGTTAAATAACAAGAGTTCAGTACATGTTCTCACTTAGGGCTGGGCAAGATAACGCGTTATTATCGCGTTAACGCATTTATTAATTAATGCCGATAATTTTTAACGCGCGTTAACACAGTTTTTTTTTATTTATTTTTTTAAAGTCCGTTGCTCACTGGCTCTGAATAACAGGCCTACAGTCAAACCATGGATCACAGGAGGGGTGGGATGTTGGTCAGCCAGCAAACCACCCAAACAAGCAGTGGAGAGAGGCTTTGGCAGGTTCTCTCAGGTGAATAGAAAGGGAGACAGGCAGCGCTCTGCGAGACGAGTGAATGACAGGCGCGGATAGTAACCAACGGCTTCTGTGCGCAACGCAGCGGTAGCCTTTTAACTTAAATTAAAATGATATAACTTTACCTGATAGGCCTGTGTTTAGTTGTTTAGTTTAGCAGGGGTGCTCTGCCATGTGAATTCCCTTCTGTTGATGTCCTGAAAACTATTTAGATTCTGGAAACTCACAAACAGCGAACCGAGGATCAGTCTCTCTTCCAATGATTTGTGTTGGCTGCGCGTCGTGTACAAAAAGTTGGACAATTCAACGTCGGCAACAGGCGGGCGGGCGCGTGCGTGAGGCGAGCTTGACCGCAACAGTTTCACAGGAACGCACCCGCCTGTCGCTGCACCTTGTGCTCTGACCACTTCACCTCACTCTAAATGCTGACTTATATTTCTGCGTCAGACCTACGCCGGAGCCTCTTTGGTTTTCATTCATACTTCTGCCGTTGTCCGCGTTGACGCGCAATTATGGGAGCATATAAAGCACCTTATTTGTTTAAAGTTTTTGCAAACCACATGTTATTGCACTTTTATGTGTATAGCAGTACATTTAAATCAAAAGTGTGCAATACATTACTTTAGAATTCATTTTTCAATTTTCGTACAATGCGATTAATCGCAAGAAATTCATGCGATTAATCGCGATATAAAGAATTTACTCGTTGCCCAGCACTAGTTCTCACGTACCATTGTCTTAAACATCATTGTTTTCTCCTTCTTACTTAAATCTCGTTTCTAAAAACACCCCTGAAAACAGGCGAATCTCCACATAATACCAACTGTTACGTAACAGTTGGGATCATTAATATGTACGACCCCTAACATTTGCATATTGCCAGCCCATGTTCAGTGACAGACGAGATGGAGCTGCGCAGCCGAAGCATGGGAGTTGATCAGTGTTCGGATGTACACATCAACACAAAAGTATATTTTAGTTCCTTTGTCCGAGCCTCTGAAGAAACAATGGATTAATTTTATTTTCTCTGGAAATTTTCAAACATTTCACCGACGACTGTTTCCTCAACTTGCCAAGAGCTAGCCTCGGATCGAGCTGATGTGTTGTTGTTCAAGTTCAGACAGGTAACTTTAATCTTTCACTTTAAAATCGTTCAATACTGTTTATGCATCAGTAAGTCAGGCCAGTGACTTCACATCATTTCTTTTAGATTTCTTTTCATATGCAAGCATGTCAGCCAATCACAGCAGAGGCCGGTTACACACAGCAAACACGCCCCTTCAAACAGAGCGTTCAAAGCAGAGCCTAAAATCAGGCTAGGAAAAATGCCTTTTATTTCTAAATTATGACTATTTTTGATCTAAAAAAACATACTAACATTATAAGGGCAACCCAGGAAACATTATAAAATAATTTAAAAAAACATTATAGTGCACCTTTAAGTGCAGGTGTGTGTGTCCATACCTCTGCCTTTATGCGGTTATCTCCGTAGCAGAGGTGCTGTATGTACGCTGCAGCATTGGCCTGGACAGAAGGGAAATGATGCTGCAGCATCCGGATCACCTCTGGCAGCTCGAGGTTCTCCAGGCAAACTCCCTAATACAGATGTCAAACACACATACAAATATGAAAAATATCCCACAAAATAATGTTTGCATATTTAAATAAAATACTCCAATCATTTTCACTCATAATATAGTGTTTACATGTTAGCATCAGGGCAAACAACTAAATACATCAATTCGGTCCAGCTTCTATTTTTCCCCCAATCACATTTGTCATTAAAATATGAACTGCAAATGTGAATTAACTTGTTTACATTTCTGTCAAATTCACGTTCTGTCTGCAAACTATACATGCCTAGAAATATGTTTACAAATAAACAACAAATATGCAGGCTGAGAGATAATGCGAAGACATGCGAGAGTAACTCCATGTTTTTAAAAGTCAATGATTTCAAAGCTGGTCCTCAATCTTTTCTTGAAGCACTCTGCAACGTTTGTTGACTCGGATTCGGCTTTTCACCTTGGATCTTTGTGAGCACTGTCAATGGGAAGGCGAGCGTGTGACGGCGTTGTTCGACAGCAGCTGTCCGTGTCTGTCTGTAGTTCGAGTCGGCTTGGCGGTAATCCGGCGGGGCGATAGGTGTCAGAGTGCGTTGCCATGGAGCCCATTGAGAATAACCCTCGCTGGTACCTCAGAGTGCTACACTGACTAGTGGTCCTTTGTAAAGTGCCAAACCCTGAGTGAGAGAGTTCGCAATATAGACACTGTTAAGATTAAAACTGGAAATGTAAGACCTCATTCACTGAGACAGCAGTGGTGCATGAAGGACATCCGGCACATACCTGTATTGTTTCTGGACATGACGCTCTGGGAGAGCCGTGCGTGGGGCTCTGGTACAGAGGGTTCTGGAAGGTTATGCTCCTCATATTGGTGTAGACCGTGGCAGTCAGGGGAGCGGACTTCCTGGCCTGAACTGGCTGTTCTGACTATAAGAGGTTTGCAAGCCTATATGAAGATTAGAGAATCACAGGCGGTCAGTGTCATGAGTTTATACATTAATAAATTACTTAAAAACCCCACACTTTTGATAAGTGCCATCCAATCTATACAATATTTCTAAAAAAAAAAAGATTATACTCTACTGAAAAGATCAGCTTACAATACACTCTTAAAAATAAACAGTCCAAAAGAGAGTTTTTGCAGTGATGACATGAAAGAATTGTTCACTAAAAGGTTCTTTGGGGACCCCAAATTGGTTCTTCTAAGTCATCAAATGGTCTTAAAGGAATAGTTCACTTTAAAAAACTTTTGCTGATCATTTACTCACCCCCATGTCATCCAAAATGTCCATGTCTTTCTTTCTTCAGTCGAAAATAAATTTAAAAGTTTTGATGAAAACATTCCAGGATTTTCTCCATATAATGGACTTCAATGGGAACCAAACGGTTCAAGGTCCAAATGAGAGTTTCAGTGCAGCTTCAAAGGGCTTTAAATGATACCAGACGATAAATAAGGGTCTTATCAAGCGAAACGATTGGTCATTTAAAACACAAATAAAAAAGTTTGTTTTATAAGCACAAATGCTCGCTTTGCTGTGTTCTGTGATGAACGTTCATGACTCTCCTGTTCAAACTCGTTCATCAAAATGAACAAATCTTTTCAGAGTCATGACTAGAAGGCTCCTCGATAAGACCCTTATTCGTCGTCTGGTTTAAAGCCCTTTGAAGCTGCACTGAAACTCTCATTTGGACCTTGAACCATTTAGTTCCCAATGAAGTCTATTATATGAAGAAAATTCTGGAATGTTTTCATCAAAAGCCTTAATTTATTTTCGACTGAAGAAAGACATGGACATCTTGGATGACATAGGGGTGAGTAAATTATCAGCAAAAGTTTTTTGATATTCTGATAGAGTGAATGATTGTCATACTTTGTTGCAGCATAATGTCCATTGTTAGATTTGGTTGTTCTAGTTATTTGATCTTTCATGTTTGTTTTTTTGCATTTTTGTAATTATGCATCTAAACATGTATATACTGTATGCTTGACTTGTAGAATTTATTTCAATCATGTGATGTAACACCCTGCTGTATATCTGGGCCTGCTTGTGAATGGTTTGTCAGTTGAATATGGCTAAAAACATACCTTTTTGTGAGAATATGCAAATAAATTATTAATCTACTTACGGAGCTGTGGTGTGCCAACCTTATCCTTTTCAGTGAACCGTTATTAAAAGAACAACTTTTTTGTTAGTGTGAAGAATCTTTTAATAATCTAAAGAACTTTTTGTACAGTGGAAAGGTTGCATGGATGTTAAACGGACTCTCCATGGAACTATAGATCCCCATATAAGGTGATTAGGTGCTAGTCTAACTGATTAAATTGTTGTTCACCAGCAGTCCGTACAACCATTCAGCTGTACAAGCAGATATGGAAGAATTGGAGTTGTCTTCAACTGGAGATTCAACTGTAAGTTGTATTCTATAAACAGTTTGCTTTAATTAACCACTCCACAGGGCTTTCACACCTTTAGATATATCTGTGAGAGATAATGACCTTGATCAAGTACGAGGCGTATCAGCCAGAAACAGTTTTTATACCGAAAGGCGGCAATACGTAGTGTTGCTGTTGGTGACATGAATGTCAGTTTGCCTGACACGATCAGGAATACGCATACAATTAATTGTGCAATTTGGATGAATTAGCCAAAGGTCTCTCCCACACATAATTTCATGGCAAACAGGATACAATAGATTTTCTCATGAACGCCTACCCAAAATTGCAAACCCAATTACCCAACTCTTGGAGAATAATTACTGAAACCACTGACAAACCCAAATGCTTAAACAGACATTGTAGAGTGTGCTCATTAGAGTACAAGTGTTTTAAGAGTTGTAGGGCATGTATTCCAATGCAACCATGTGAGACTGACATTCAAAACCAGAAGTTTCAATTGCAATCATCTGACCCGCAACCTAAGCAGACTTAGAACTTCGATCCCAGCCTTCAAACTATCAGCTGGAACAGACATTCCAGTCAGTATCAATAGGCATTTTGGCCATTGCGAGTTTATCACATTAGCTGATAACCACGGCCACTTGGTCTACAGTTTTAGAGCCTTCTTCTGTCAGAACTAAAATGTGTAATTTGCTACAGCTGAGTAAAAATCTTGATTTTTTCCGATTAATCGTGATACGATCCTGATACTGTTTCTTCAATTTTATCATTCCCTACTTTTCACTGCGTAAAAATGTTTTTAGTTCTGCCAAATCTGAATCTTCAGCGCCACGGCAAAGAATGAGTATGAAAGTGAGCTTACAGTCTGTATGGAATGTGATGCAATGAAAGTGCAGTTTATTCTGAATCAATGTCTAGAAAGGTCTTTGCCAGCTGCATGCAAAAACCATGTAACCAGTGGAAACAAATGACTCATTAAAGCTACACTGCGTGATTTTTACCCCATCTGAGCGGTGAAAGGTATATGACCATCCAGGGAAATTAGTTTCTGTTCATCTCAATTCCGATTTCGTTTTAACTTCTATCGGTGGCCAATGTAGTCCAAGATTTAACATGTCTTCCAGTTCGACCTCGTGTCCCACTGCCAGAGTGTTAACTTAAACGTAAAACATCGAAAGGCGAAGTCTGAATTAACGGGTCCCTCTTTGGCTAATGTACTTTCAAGATGGAGGGGCAACATGCGACCGACATCAAAAGCCCTTACCCGTATGTATTTTCAATGGCATGTTATACACTCACGAGAATACTTTATAACTTGAACGAAGTAAATATACATTAATGAGCACCAGTGTTGGGGAATAGTTAACTACAAGTAGCATAGCTACTAACTTAACTACATTTTTCAGTAGCTTGGCAGTAGCTCAGTTGCTTTTTAAACAGTGTAGCTTTTCCAGTAGCTAACTACTTTTTGCAGCAAGAAGCGGTGTAGCGCGAGCAAAAGTAACATTGCTACATTGTCGAGCCTGAACGAATCAGTGCGATGCAAGGATATTCTTCTTCTTGTTAGATTACAAACTCAATTTTTTGCCATTACCGCCACCTGTTGTTTAATCACGCATCTTGCGGCTAACGGTTCACTGACGTACAGAAGTGGGTTGACACACCCATATTATGATTATATAGCAAGACGTGACAGCAGATTTGGAGGATGGAGAAACAACTAACGTTAATTACCCATGGCCTTATTTGTCCAAGTTCAATCAGTATTTTTGAGAAAATGTTCTACATGCAATTTACTGTTGGATGTATATTTCCGTTCTTGCAATGTTGCAGGCTATTTGCTGCACTTTTGACAAACAGTCAGAGATATTTTAGTGTTGTGTGTAATAAAACAATACTCTCTGAAATCGTAATTGCATTGCCTTGTTTTAAACGCTAAATATTTTACTGAAAACATTCCTCAGACACTTATTCAGACATTTATAATACACATTGTTCAAAAAGCAAAAGTACTTTCAATGTAGCTACGGGTAGCTTGACTGTAGTTAAACTACTTTAACTTACGAGTAGCTTGTCAAACTACAGTTTCAGAGTAGCTTCCCAAACACTGATGTAACACATATATTTTTGAAAGAAGTGTTTCTAGCTAAGAATAAACTAAAAGAGTTACACAGTGTAGCTTTAAGATACAGTTCTTTTGGTGAAACAAAAACATACAGCATGACCACCAGTGTAGCCTGATTTCTGAAACAAATCACTCTTTTAAGCCAGTTCTTTTCATGAATTTCTAAAAGACAAGTTACCAATTTAATCAGTCTGAAAGACTGCAATGATGTATAATTTACAGCTCTTGTATAGAGAAAATGTATTTTATATGTAAGCAAATTGGGCAATATACTAAATTAAAAAGAATCCAATTAAATCTGAAGAGCCTGTGAATCAGAATATTGATACCATGGTAAAGAATGACTACCATATGCAAATACTATAAAATGTGCACAGTACTCCAATGACCTTAAAAGAATACAGTACCATGGTACTGATCTTCAAGTCCAAAAGAATAAGGAAATAGCCCAATTCAACCTTTATACAGTTTCAGAATTTTGAGTCAATGTAACATTAACATAGAAATGCCTCAATTGGGCTCTCACACGTCAATCAGACTGGCAATTATAATATCATAAGCAAACTGTGAAGCGAACAAAGCTGCGCAGCTCGCTGGCTTAGAACAGCCATGCAGAATTCAGTGAGTTTGTCTTTCATAAATTTCTAATCACTTCATACATCTCCAAATTCAACAATAGTTTATTCTGAAAGGGGCCTGGAGTTAAAAGCTTAGTTTTCAAAGGTTTTACATCATGCATGCATCTACAGAGAAATACGGCCTAAATGGGGCAGTGGGACTCATCAGAGGAAGTATCCCAGAGTCAGAATGTGAGATTATCATCTGAGTAATCCAACAAAATACTAGAGCGCACGAGCATAAGCAGAAAGACATGTGCACACACGCACACACAAGTCAATATCCATGCAGTCTCCAGTTTCATGTGAATGTTTATTGCAAATGGAACTGAGCGGGTAATATGATTTTGAAACAATATACTTTACAGACCGTATATTAATGCATCTCAGCACTTTTGATTCACAAGAGTATATGCACGTACAACATCTTGTAATCAAAGGGTTATGATCATTCATTCAGGTAGGAGCAATTACTTTAATATTTGTTTTGCACTTTTATGAGAACCAATTTGTGTCAATCTCACTGTGGCGCCCACCTAGACCATTCTCCACGTACAGAGTCATCTTTTGACACGTTTATGTCTGTAGAGATGTGTTTTCTTCCTGTGGCTCTTGTAATTTTAAGACCGTATGAGTCAAAGATTAAACTGAAAAATGCTTAATAAATCACATTTTAATAAAAATGCTTAGTTATTCACATTTCTTTCCATGTTTTGAAAAATCACCTCATGAGGGGATTTTCAGGAAAGAAATACCTTCTTAAGCCACGGAATATTTTATAATCCAAAGCAAACACGTATACAAACACAGATAAGTGACAGCATTACTAATCCTTGTATAATATAATGCATATACAACGCTAAGAAAGTTTCACACATATCAAATCTGTGTCCTTAAATCCATATCTTTTCAAGAGTGCTGTAGAAATTGTATTTGAAAGAGTTCTGGCTTGGTCAGGATGCAGGAGAAAATCGTTTTATGGATTTAAACTTTATAGAATCACTGGTTGCTGTTAAAATACTGTTTATAAGTTTGGGATCATTACAATTTTTGGCCAACTCTGCATTTATTTTAAAAATTCAGTAACATTGTGAAATGTAATGTATTCCTGTGATGCAATTGAATCCCAGTTGATATGCTAATTCAAGAAACATTTCTTATTAGTACAATAGAAAAAAAATGCTTATGATGCTTTGTTTAATGAATTTAATTGTTTCATTATTTTGGAATTTTTTTGCAACAAAGTAAAAGTCTTCACTGTCACTTTCGATTAAATGAATGCATCATTGCTGAATTAAAGTATTAATTTATTTCCAAAACAACTTATCCCCAAATCTATAAGAGGTAGTGTACTATAGAACAACCTTAACAATAAAAACCGTAAAATAATAAAGTTTTAATGTGTTACCTACCTGTAAGGCTATCCGGTATTGAAGAACCATCCTCTCAAGATGTCATAGGCCCGAGACCAAAAGAAGAGTGAGTGCTTTCATATGCACGTGTGTCATGCTTCCCCAGAGTCCCGTACTGCTGAGGCTGAGCTGTCATACCGGACCGCAGGAGAGTTGGAGACTCAGACTCCTGCCCTGTCCCGCTTCCATGGCGTCCCAAGTAGCTGGAGTGTACTGGTTCAGGGGCGTGGCTGGAGGTAGGAGGCAAGGTAGTGCCGGGAAATATGCTAGGTGAGAGGACGAGGCTCTGAGACTATGGGCGAGCCATGAGGGCTTCCAGAGAGTAGACCGCAGAGGCTGGCGGGACGAGGCGGGGACGGGGTGTAGAGTGGGGGACGGAGCACGAGAGGGTACGGAACTGACTCGTCTCATGACACGTCCACTGCCGCCCACCTGAAAAACATATTAGACAGACAGTGTAAACATCATACATAAACACTACACTCTATTAATAAAGTTCCATTCAAAAACATTCAATTCTTAACAAACAATAAGGTGAATGATAAATCAGGCATGTGATCAGCTATTTAATAATATGTATACTAAACTATAAAAAACACAATATACTATGTTAAATGGCTGTCTTCAATGCTTTGCTTTCAAAAAGTTTATACCATAGAGCTTTTATTTTGGCGACAAACAACAGGAAGTTCTTAAAGCTTCTCATTTGTTGATGATGCATGACTATCATTTACAAATCTGAGCAGATGTTTGGCGTGTTTTGCTTTTTTTTAAATGCACGTTATAAACGAAATGAACTCACAGCAGAGATGGGCTTCGTGTGGAGCAGCATATACAGCGACCCGAGCCGCTCCGAAAACACCGGAAACATGCAGACACACCGCAGGGCACCGCGCTTCACTCTGAAACATGCTAACTATTATATATCTCGATAAATCACAATCTTTGCCATTTCCATAATTGCCTCAAACACTAGCCAACTTGAATTTACTAGCATTTGCCGCTTGGCGAGAGTAAGTTTTGGATTCTTTCTGATATGCATCCTGTCCCGCATACAGCCCCTAGATGGCGTCGCTAGCTCTTACAGTGTTGTCGGAAACATTTCCGTGAATGAAAGGTAACGTTACGTGAAAACGCAGCATTTTGCAGTGTTTAGCTTGTTTAAGACTATTTCGCGATTCACGTGCGTCATACTTCTCAAGTCGAAAAACGCGGAAGTCCGTATAGATATGGAAAACGTCCGTCCCTGGTTCAAATATCGTTCAGAACCAATGACGTTCGAAAGCGAAAATAGCATGCAAAGTTAGATTAAGCAAGTTATTTACGTGTTTATACCTGTGCTGAGGCCTGTCCTTCTGCCCTAGAGCTCATGGCAAAGGTGGGGCTTCCACTGGGGGCGGAGCTTGTCGACTGGGACCTCCCTTCTGATCGCCTGGGCGTCACTGTGTTACTATAGTAACCACTCACCTCCTGATATCCACTATCCGAATACGAATTCATTTGAGTAGAGCTGCGTGAGTTTGCAGCAGACCCTGAGCAAAGGACACAGCAATAAAAAAAATACTGAGATAGATAAAAGATTTTCTTTTCAGAAATGGTGAGACCTTTGTAGTTGCAACTAAATAGGTTAAATACGACTTAAGTTCTTATTAATAGAATATGTGGCCTGTTGTCGATTACCACAGGATATAATGACGACTCGTCCCTCACTTTGTAAAAGTGAATAAGGAACATATACTTTGATGCTATGGCAATACAAGAAATTAAACAGATACCAATTTTACAAAAGTATCAGTCATTTGTGCACTTGATCGTTCTAACGCAGCATTATGTAAACAGTTATGTCTCATGTTAATGTAAGCAGACAGAACAAAATTAAGATGATTTGCTGTGCTTTAAAGTTGCTAGAACTTGGCTTTCTTTTGCATTGCTGTTCTTCGTGTACAGATATCACAATGGTGTTAGAAGCTGCACTGCCATCTATCGACGTGGTTCAGCACGATCTCCAAGTTTATTTATGTTCCAAGAACAATATTATGTAAATTACATGTATACGTGTTCTTTTAAAAGCGGTATACACCATAATTAATTACCTTACCTGCGTAAAAAAATTAATCTTTCCATGTTTACGCTTCGTGTTTTGTCTTTGTCAGTATTCTTCAGTCGTATAGGTAAGTTACAGATTCTCCTGTTGCACTGTAAGCATGTTCCATTGTTTAATTTTCGCTTTGTCACCAAACAACTCCACTAGTGTATCCGCAGACAGAGGCGACAGCCAATGAGCGACGTTTACTGAAACACCGCAAATCACATCATTTCAACATGGCGAAATCGACAGGGTCGACCCGCACTATGTATAAATAAAACATCTCTTATATAAAGTTATTATGAGTAGTCTTCATTTCATGTGAGTGTACATCATTTAGATGGCTTTTCATAAAAAACAACACATTTTTAATGTATAAAACATTTAAAATGAGCACCAAACTTCTTAATACACCTTTAAAATTAATCAAACATCAATATTTACAAGGGGGAGGGAGGATTACAGCTTATTTGTACTTTTAAAACTGAATGTTTTGTCAAATAAGTATTTGAGAATATTAAAAAAGTAAATGTTTACCCATTTGCAAAATAATTGAAAGCTGCAGGCCATTGTTTTAATTCAATTTGTTAATTTTTTTAAGTATTAAGATTATAAGTACATTAGCTTTTTGAAGTATTGAGTTGTTAACTTACACATGTTTCACTTGAAAGCTCAATGTGTACAGTAAATTCGCTTAAAGTAGAAGCCTCCAAGGTTAGCTGGCTGTGCCAAAAATCACATTATGTTAAGTATAACCATAACGCTTAAACATTAGAAACGTTTCCTGGCCAAACAGCAGCCATACCATGGCGCAATGATACCATGCAACTGGATGTAATAGTATTTACACAGTACTTTAGTCCAAAGTATCTAAAAGAATCCCATGCTGTGCCCCTTTCAACCAGCTAAAAAAGTAAACCTGGATACCTTTGCTTGGCATACTGTAATAATAAGAACTTTTGCATGGAGCAATAACTTTATAAACATCAACATCAGTATTCCATCAGAAACACATAACCAGACTTTTATCCACAGCAATCCGCCTCAAGAGTGTAATGAGCTTACGAAATGCAAGTGCATCCCAGCTAGGTTTCCAACCCCTTTTGACTTTTAGTACGCATAAGAATAATATGAAGTATTTCTCAAGTAGCAAATCCGCATATTAGAAGGCTTTCTGAAGGATGTGACACTGAAGACTGGAGTAATGATGCTGCTGAAAATTCAGCTTTGTCATCACAGGAATAGCTAAAATGTATTAAAACAGATATTTAAAATGAAAATACTTTACAATATAACAGCTTTTGCTGTACTTTTGATCAAATAAATGCAGCATTGTTGAGCTTACAAGACTTCAACATCGTAATAATCCTCAACTTTCTAACAGTAGTGAATAATTGTGAGACAACACTGTCTGCATCATATAGTAGGCGAAAACAGTATGTGTCAAATGAAGTATGTCTGAATTCACAGTACTAGGCAATACGTTCTCGGATTACCAACTACTTCCAGCGAGATTCTGAAGTGTGCATATGATGGCACACTTTACTATCCCATGAGGCAACTGGGATTAGTGAATGGAGGCAGAGTTTAGAACATACTTTTTTAGCAATCGCGAAGTAATTACTTATTCAAAATAAGTACTAACTCCGGGGAGTATGTGATATTAGACGTAGCCACTGTTTTCTGTGGTAATACACAGCAGGCCACAAATGCTGCCCATAGATCTTTAGTTATATTCAACTTGGAATATTCCATTAAAGCATTAGTATAAGTATAAATTGTTCATATAGAGGTAGCAAAAAGCAATATGGAGTGTGAATAAACAGACCCTCACTTTCACGCAGAGAAATCTGTTCCAATTCAGGGGAGTAAAGTGGCCCCTGTCCTCTGACCCCAAATGTGGGCGAGGTGCAACCATCCAACGGCTTGGACACACCTGCACCTGAGGATTCTGGTTACCAAAGGGTTAACACACTGTGAGCAGGTTTTATCAAGAGACAGTTACCTAGACATAATTAGAGGGAGCATTAACCTCAAATGTTCCATCATATACCCAATTTTAAAGAACTGACAGATTATTTCAAATGCTTTCAGTCATTTTGACAGATTAAAAATAAGGTGTCTTATCTATTGTGTTTCCCAACTTTAAAATCATTCTCACAGTAAGGGACGATAATGGAATTAGAACTTAAGAAAAAGGTAGGAAGGTATAAGCTGCTCTGTGATAATAGACCATGAGAGACGTGAGTGAAGATTTAGGGACGGAAAGAGATTCCAAGTGTAGTTCAGTGGAATAATTCATGGGATGTGGCTCATTATATTGGGTGACCAGATCACAAGACCTCAGTGTCTGCTGTCTTTTTCAGAGCAGAATAAAAAAGAAAAAGTCCAGAAACAACAACAACACAGTAAACCTACTGTAAAAGAGCTCTTGCCACAGTTTTGTGAATAAAAATACCTATGTTATACTAAGCAATGATGAATGAAATGTTTTGGTGACTGAAGTAATAAATAAATCATCCATGACTTAAGTTATAAATATTTATAGTAAATGGAGCATGACATTGCTATACTGATAAGTTGTAGTGCAACTGTAACTATAGCAAGAACACAATACAGTGTGCTATTAGAGAAAGAGAATTTAGGCAGGTTCAATTCACCAAATGTAGTGGTGCTTAAAAATATCATTCAGCTCAACCACCTAATGGTCAGTGTTCCAAGCTGGACTGTGTGTTGTACGTATATGACTACAGTCTAAAATGTCAGAATTAAGCTTACTTGTATTTACAACAGGTGACAAAAGGAAATAGCAAACAGGAAGAGAAATAGACAAAAATACCTGCAGATCTCCACAGAAGAGACTTCTCAGAGGAGCTGAAAAAAAGACATGAGAAAAGATGAAATGAGAGGAGAACAAAGACATATGCAGTGCACAATGGATCTAAGGCATTTTATGAAATGAGAGCTTTTTTTGTTGTTTATTGTAAAATAAGATTAAAAACAGACCAATATTGTGTTAATGCATTTTGCCATCTCAAGCATAATTCATTGATTTTAATATATGTTTATTTATGCTTTCAGAAAAGTAAGTGTTGATATATAAATAAACACTTTTTATAGAAAACTATTATGAGTAGTCTTCATCTCATGTGATTGTACACCAAAGTGCAATGATAAATGGAGCAATTGTCCCTTAAAGGAACACTCTGACTTTTTGGGAACTTTAGCTTATTCACCGTATCCCCAGAGTTAGATAAGTCCATACATACCTTTTTCATCTCTGTGCGTGCTGTAACTGTCTGACGCACCCACCGCTGAGCCTAGCTTAGCACAAAGACTGGATGTAAATGGATACAGCTAGCATACTAATCCCAATAAGAGACAAAAAAACACAAACATTTTCCTATTTACATGTTGTGATTTGTATAGTCACAGAGGGTACAAATAACAAGGTCATATGAGACAGAGATATCTATTAACTGTATAAATATTGGGAACTATATTTTCTGAAGGCGAAGCACTGCTACTTGGGTGGAGTGATTACCAAAGCACCTGAGATGCGCCGAGGTGAGGAGCAGAGAGTTTGTTCAGAGTTGGAGTAATAGAGTAAGCAATTACTAGATATTAAAAGCATAGTTTACATAGTTTTGTCTGAAGTATAAAATCATTGGTTGCCTGGTAAGCCAATCACATAATGTTTGGTTATGACGTGTTATTCGCCAAGCTCAGTCGCATCGAACTTCTACTGTAAACACATGTATGATGCGAAAACGAAACCATCGAGTGAAATACCGGAATGAACACGGCTGTATGGAAATATTTGTGTTATTTTGTCTCTTATTGGGATTCAGTATGCTAGCTGTATCCATTTACATCCAGTCTTTGTGCTAAGCTAGGCTAGCGGTGTGTGTGTCAGATATAGTTACAGCACACACAGAAGCCATGTTTCCATCTACTTGTCAATCGAATTATCTGAAGTTTGGATTAAAAACATGCGAATAAAGCTGGTGAAAGTGTGTTTCCATCAAACGGCTTTAAAGCGAATAAAAACCTGTACGTAATGACGTCACATGTTGTTTTGCTATCAAATTGGTATATTGAATTGATTTGAGACATTTTAAGGTGTTTCCATTCATTTTCGCACTGAATCGAACAACATTCAAGCAAACTTTTGCGAACAAAGTTTTGTTAGACAAGACGGATTGCGCCAGCTGATAGCGACATATGGATGGGATAGCCTGAATGTATGCGAGGCGGTTGTCTGAAGGGGTTGTATTTGCTATAACAACCGCCTCGCTATATATTATCCTGCTTATTACATATAAATCAACCAAATAAATAAATAAATCAATAATTTGACACAAAATATTGACTTAAAAACGAGAATTGCTTCTGCTAAAGAAAATAGTCTGTTCCATCTATGAACTGCGTCCATGGCAATGGTGTGTTATAGCAGCGCCGCAGTCTGTTAACCAGAAATAACAGACCACATTATACATTAGAACTCAACCAAGCCACGTAAAAAAATTTTTTTTAAAATAACCTAATAAAAAAACAACCCTATAAAAATTGCTATGATGATGCCGATGCACGTAAATGCCCGACGACAGCGGAGGTGACTGGTGTGTGGGAACGACAGCGCTCCATCAGTTCTGGGAGATCGTGGTTCATAACCCTTTGGTTGAACCCTTTGTTTTTTTTTTGCTTTGTCCACTTACATCTGTCTTTGTTGACATCCGCCATGTGTGCGCAAACAGACTGGCCGGAAATGAACTTGTCTTCTGACGTGTTGCAACCATAAAAGCAAATATAAAAATAACGTTTCCATCAGCTTTTAGCACATTAGTTCGTATATCGATCAAGAGAAAATCCCGATGAGACTCGATCTTATTTCATTTGAGTCGATTTTCATAAAATTTCATCGAATTTTACTGTTTCCATAAGGCATTTTTCATTCGAGATCACTTAATTCGGATAAAAACGTGTTCAATGGAAAACATGGCTAGAGATGAAAAAGGTATGTATGGACTTATCTAACTCTGGGGTACGGTGAATAAACTTAAGTCCAAAAACTTGGCTGTGTTCCTTTAAAAGTAACAAACGATTCCTAAAACCTCCTTTGTAGGTTTGTAACAAATTAACATAATGCCAACCTATGGTCTTCATCTGGCTGCCCCTGATCAACTTCTACTGTAGTTGTAGCTGAGGCATGGAAGAGTTTGGTTCGAGTTGTCAACATATCAAGAAGATGTTGTTTTTTACACCATGAAAGCAAATCTACTTTGCATGCACTTGGCTGAAATTCAGATATGGTAATGGGTGTTTTGTTTCTGTAAGACCAATCACAATAGACTGGGCCAATGATAGCAGAGCAGGCTCTCGGAAAGAAGGGGTAATCCTTTATAGAACCGTTTCAGACACTGAGAAAAGACGTGATGCTGCAATGTACAGTATATTATGAGAAAATGAAAGTGTGTTGGACCTTGGATGCATATAAACCCAATCCAGGACACCTCCAAAACAAAATTAGTAACCTTTCAAATAAAAATAATAGGGGCACTCTTTAAAAAACAAGAAACATGATGGTAACAGGCTTGACACAAACCTGGGGACACAGACTCTCTTTTAAAATACAATAAAATAAAATACAAAAATACAATAGATTTAACTAAAATATACAAATGTACATTATATATAGATACTATAAGATACTGAAAACAATAAACTAGCTGGCATTTGGCGAAAAAGCCAATCCTCATGGCAAAAAAAATGCTGTTGTTTTGTTGCTTTAGCTATTTATATATCTAGTTATTTTTCACGCATATGTTTATGATGAGAAACACAAATGGCATCCGTTTTGTAGAATGACCCATCTCATCTTCCAATAAGTCAATGGAAAGCAAAAAGATACGCTCAATTTGCTTGCCATTAGGAAACCATTACCAGTGAACATCAATCACATTGTTAGTATACTGACTGTTGCATTCATCTCTCTGACACAAATTTTAAAAATCCTGTCCGCTTAATCACAAGAAATTAACACACTTGTGCATGTAGGAACTGAGGGAGAATGGCAAGAATTAGGACATTTGGAGTTCAGGTTGAATAAACATCAGAATGTAGACACCACTGTCCTAAAACAGCAGACAAGTGTCTGCTAATGCCTGCCAAAATGTGTAACTGTCTGCAAAGGAGAGGTCAAAGAACACCGGTCATCAGGGTACAGTGACAGCTGAAGGGGACAGCAGGAATGCCATGTAGAGAAAGGTTAAAGGTAATGGGTTGCATGGGAGCAAGAGTGCACAGCACACATGGACCCTCTTCAAGCAAAAGAAAAAATGTCCTGTATACTGCGGCAAAACAGGCACAAGCCATCTGAAAAAACAGAACAGACACTCCTTCAAACACGAGGAGAACAAACAAGGCAGCTGACATGTGCTTACATACAGGCACAAAGAGTTCAATGTGGCAAAGCAAGGGATGAGGAAGAATCTGTACTGCTGTTCAACCAGATTGTAAATAAATCTTCCTGAAGTTATGGCTGAAGCAAACATCTCCTGATTTATCAGGAACACTCTTTTCATGACATTCATTAAATGAGAAACTTTCACAGTAGCCCTAAAGCTTGAATGTGTTTAGGGTAAATTGACAAACACCCACTTGCCATAAAAAGTAATTATTCAGTGGGGAAAGAGAGATGACAGTTTATGCATCACATGCACACTTGTCCTTCATACCGTCACACACCATGAGAAATACAGAACACTGAATGCTGCGCTTCTGTACTGACATATACTGTACAGTTTAATGTGTTTTTCACATGTCAGCAGGTGGCGTAGGAGTGATCCATAAAGTGTGAGTGGGGGGGGTTAATGCATGGTTGCCACGGATACACTCATGAGATACTGCACGTCTAAATGCTAAATATCATAAAAGTTTCAATAATTAAGCCTAAAACGTCCTTGTGACGATTATGTAAAATGCATATTTTGGTGCTATGAATATTAATTCTGTTAAGTGGAATAGCATAAAGGTGGATGCTGGTAGATGAGCAGTGAGCACTAGCCATACAGTATTTTTTGTCATTTGTAAAATTTTATTTGGGGAGGTAATTGTTATAATTTTTTTTGGTGCAGGGCGAAGGCAAAAAAATAAAAATAAAAATTAAAAAAATAAAATTATATATATATATATATATATATATATATATATATATATATATATATATATATATATATATATATATATATATATATATATATATATATATATAGTATATGGTGCAGGGCGAAGGCAAATAAATAATAAAATAATAATATATATATATATATATATATATATATATATATATATATATATATATATATATATATATATATATATATATATATATATATATATATATATTTTTTTTTTTGCCTTCACCCTGCACCAAAAAAATATATAACAATTACCTCCCCAAATTTAATTGTGTCAGTTAATGTTTACATATGATATATTCATAGAAAATGTCATCAACAAGTTAAAAATTGTACAGGTCTTTCTAAACCTAAATGTTTTTTTGTCTACAATGGAACACAAAAGAGTGTTCAAGCTGCACTGTTCCATACAACAAAAGAGTTTTATTCTTGTTACCTAAAACTGAAAATAAACTGAAATAAAATGGAATATAAAAAAAAAAACATTAGGCCTATTTTATTTCAGCTTGTTGTCAAGGCAATGACATAATTAAAACATTAATTAAAACATAATTAAAACTTTCAGTTTAACTTGAAGTACTAAAATAACTAAAACTAAAACTGAAATAATGAATAAGAACTATACAGACATTAAATAAAAACAAGAAAATTACTGAAAGTAAAATTAAAAATGAAACTACAAAAATAGCACTGCTGAACTGTCAAGCTCAAAAAATGACAAAAAGGACCATCAAAAGAAAGGCTTTCTCAGTCAGTCTCCTCCTTTTGTCCTTCAGTGGTGTTGAGTGTGTTGCAAACTAATCCTGGACATTCAGATTTAAACATCTCATTTTTTTTGTATTCCATGAAAGAAATGTCAAATGACGCGTAAAGTAAGTAAATGACAAGATATTTCCTTCAGTACCATCACTGCCAGCTATATTAAGCTGTTAAAAACCGCACCAGAAATGGTGATCAAATATTTACAAAAGTGCATGTTTTGAATGGAAAAACATGCTGAGCAGGCCTCGTGGTAATAATGAGAACGCAATACAGATGTTCTTTTCATAAATATATTATGCCATCATTTACGCTAAAACTTGTATGACAAGACAAGCAAAGAACTACTGATGTATGGAAACCTGGTTAATGCATATTAGGCGCCATATTTGAATGTATAGACATACAAATGAGCTTTAAGAACAACGGCAAAATGGAAGACTTTCTGTAAATATCCTAAATTTAATTCTGTTCCTCACACAGGACTATTGCGCAGTTCGGACACTCAGGAGGTCGCTGAGCCATTGGACACATGTACAAATCAGTTAACCTGATAATAATGTCAAAGCAGGAGGTACTGCACGCCGAGCCGCGGCAATCAGCGTGGGCATGCACACTGAACACGGAGACTGTTGCTTTGGATAGAAAATAAAAATAAAATAAAAAGACGAGTGTACAAATGATTGGGTGGAAAGCAGAGAACAACACAGCCACCACTAGACAGTGTATTTATGTGTGTGTGTGCCACTGGGCTGTAATAATATTCATAGATCTAGCCTATGTGACGTAGTTGTGTATGGTTTGGCAACAGGGGACCGCCAATACTCTGGTCAAAATCAGCCCGATCTCTGAATTCTGTAAACATGTTTGAAAATTGTCGGGAGGTGCTTGTAACTTACAAGGCTTGCACACACAGTGCAAGCCGCGAACATACGAGCATTAACGATTTCCATGAGTTTTTAAATTTGGAAATCAAGTCATATAACATAAGGAAAGGTCAATTGCATATATTTTTTTAAGAAATTAAATATTCCTTTAAATCATGAGCTATTCCTTTAAATCCCACTCACAAAGCAAATGATTTTAGGTTTTATCTAATAGCATTTTTCAAAGCTGCCTCTTACCTGTCACTCACTGCACCGGGAGACTCCGCCCCCAACCTGCATCGTTCCAGCCTGATTGGCCACAATCTGTCTCTCTTCTTCAAGTTCTCTGGTAAGCCGTTCAAACTGCAGCTCCTTCAGAAAGACAGGAGGGACAAAAGTTTCACCATCACTGCCTTCTATCATCAAAAACAAATCCATAATGTGAACGCGACACACACTTCATACCCATTTCCAGTTACAATGTTAATTTAGCTTCAAAATGCATCATCTTTATATCCCATTCCTTCTCAACTTCCATCCTGTCACGCTGCTCTTTGCTTCTGAATTTGTGGCCTCTTCCCTCCTCTTGTTCCATCTCTAAAACCTAGGTCTCTGTGTGTGTGTGTGCGTGTGTGTGTGTGCGGAGGGCGAGAAGCCTGCACTGTTGGCCTGCCTCCTCTGATAGAGACAGACTCGTTGATGCAGCTGCCCTTAAAGGAGACACACACTCTTTCACACACATATAAACAGCCCCACATTGCTGCTGTATTAGCTATAGTGAAGAGAAGAAATATCACTGTTGTGTCACTGCATATTTTCATGATTGCCTGCCATTGTTACATTGCAATCGAAACGATTCTGGAGCATTGTATCTGCTCTGAAATAGATACTAAATCCAGAAAGTATTTCAGGTATCACGCTGCCAAGCACTAGAAGAGGTTGCAATTAATGTAGCCAATGAATAGGAGAGATTATTGAGTGTTGTTCTCCTGGAGAGACAAGTCAGGCAATGGCTATCTGCCTTGTGCCATGCTGTGAGCTACCAGCTGTACCAGGTCTCTTCTATTCAACCTATTGTTCAGAGTGACAATACTTGCCTATGTCCTGATTCTGTCCAAGAGGAGCACAAAGAAAAGACAAGACTTGACCACACAAATCACTGCACTCTCTCTCACACACACACACAAGCAATGGAATCCATGCTGCAGTTTCTGGTGTCCGAGTGAAACATGTTAAGCCTTGCAATGGGTCAATCAGTTGGATTTTTACAGAGATTCACAGCGTTAATGAACGCTATCAGCACTAACAGGATTTGTAATGATTAAGCTAACAGTTTAATTAGTCATTTTCATGACACTGAACTGACAGATTTGAAGGCTGAAGCATCAGACCTGATGCAAGAAAAAATAAATGTTAAAATAAATGAAGAATTTGAAACTAAAATACATATATATATATATATATTCTATGTATGTATATACTATATATATACACTCACTGGCCACTTTATTAGGTACCCCATGCTAGTAATGGGTTGGACCCCCTTTTGCCTTCAGAACTGCCTCAATTCTTCGTGGCATAGATTCAACAAGGTGCTGGAAGCATTCCTCAGGGAGTTTGGTCCATATTTGACATGATGGCATCACACAGTTGCCGCAGATTTGTCGGCTGCACATCCATGATGCGAATCTCCCGTTCCACCACATCCCAAAGATGCTCATTGGATTAAGATCTGGTGACTGTGGAGGCCATTTGAGTACAGCGAACTCATTGTCATGTTCAAGAAACCAGTCTGAGATGATTCCAGCTTTATGACATGGCGCATTATCCTGCTGAAAGTAGCCATCAGAAGTTGGGTACATTGTGGTCATAAAGGGATGGACATGGTCAGCAACAATACTCAGGTAGGCTGTGGCGTTTGGAACGATGCTCAATTGGTACCAAGGGGCCCAAAGAGTGCCAAGAAAATATTCCCCCACACCATGACACCACCACCACCAGCCTGATCCCGTTGATACAAGGCAGGATGGATCGCATGCTTTCATGTCTGTAGACAGCCAAATTCTGACCCTACCATCCGAATGTCGCAGCAGAAATCGAGACTCATCAGACCAGGCAACGCTTTTCCAATCTTCTATTGTCCAATTTCGATGAGCTTGTGCAAATTGTAGCCTCAGTTTCCTGTTCTTAGCTGAAAGGAGTGGCACCCGTTGTGGTCTTCCTGCTGCTGTAGCCCATCTGCCTCAAAGTTCGACGCACTGCCTGCGTTCAGAGATGCTCTTCTGCCCACCTTGGTTGTAACGGGTGGTTATTTGAGTCACTGTTGCCCTTCTATCAGCTCGAACCAGTCTGGCCATTCTCCTCTGACCTCTGGCATCAACAAGGCATTTCTGCAGAAATGCAGGAGATTGTCTTGACCATGTCTACATGCCTAAATGCACTGAGTTGCCGCCATGTGATTGGCTGCTTAGAAATTAAGTGTTAACGAGCAGTTGGACAGGTGTACCTAATAAAGTGGCCGGTGAGTGTATATATATTTATAAAATAGTTATATAAAAATAAACTGTTCTAATAAAAATCAGCTCTCAAATTCAGTGTAAACATGATGTGAGGAAACAAATAAGAAACTCTGTTCTTAACCAAATTGGCTGATAAAATAAAATATAATACAAAAAACATTGGTAATAATAATAAACTTTATAAAAACCCAACTTATCTCTCAAATTCAGTGTAAACCTGTGATGAGGAAAGAGTTAAAGGGGCTATATGTAAGAATTGTCATGTTTTATCCACTTTTTATTGCCAATGAATGTGTGAACCGCTTGGTTCCGAAACTTTACCAACTTCCATGGTTGTCTGTGAAAGCTGGTAGACATATTTTTATATGAAGGACTCGGCACTCTTGAAAGCCTCTCTTCTGTCTATGACAAATAGAAGCAAACGCTTATAATATTCAGGATAATGCCGAATGAGCCATTCTGTACTGTAATGACAATGCGTCATGCAAAAAAAATAAAACAGTGTAATTAAAAAATAATAATGGTATCAGTGTAAACAACCTCATCTGTCGACTAACATCTCTATGATCACATGCTTTCTTAACTGCTGTTCTCTCACCACTGTCATTTTGTTGAGTATTTATTTTCTTATTAAAAGGAACGCTAGCAGAACATATTTGCATATTCATCTAAACCAGAGCCTGTCTGAACGGAGAGCCTTGGCACTTCCTATGGGCTTTAGGCACGGCGGTATTTCTGGTGAAGTTCTAAGGATGCTCGATAACTTCAGCCGATCGTAGAGTCCAATGCAATACCGAGAATTTATATTGAATTTTATACTCCATGCCATGGTTATAGTAAAGAAACGTTAGTCACAAAAACAGACAAAACAGACACCCCTCGTTGTGTTGATGCTTCTTTTTAAAATTATATTAAATAAACATAACTATATATAAAATTACATGTAAACGTATAAAAGTTTCGTTTCAAAGACGGGAGGACAGTACATTTTGAAGACTCGTTTTCTTTGTTTTCCCGTTTTCTTTGGTTTTCCACCGCTTTAATCTCCCCAACCGGAAACTGACGAGCATCCTTGCGTCAAATGCAGAACTTATCCGTGTTCGGATAAGCCCATTAGCCCAGTATAGCCCATTAGCTCCATTGTGTATCATCTTGGTTGCAGTTCCATTAGAATTCCACTGGAGGTGATAGCGGGTGAGAGCAGAATGAATGGGAGTCTATGGAGCTAAACGGCTAAATGAGTCTCTTTCTCCTGCTTGTCGTTAAATTAACATAGATTTTATTGTTGATTCCGCAAGTTCAATATAGATTATAGGCCAAAAGTCGAATGAACGAGTACTTGTGTCCTTTCGATTTCTGTACAGGTTAGGCCGTTGTTGGCCGGAACACGCTAGTATTCTGCTATTGTGTGACGTCATCACATTTTTGAACGGATTTTTAGAACAGATAAGTGAACTTAAAAATGCAATTTTGAGTGTATTAACTCAGCCCTCCCTTTTGAATGCAACTTTCAAATTACTTGACAAAAAATCACATCCTGAGAAAGTGGATTTCTGGGGTGAAACCCCATAGACTCCCATTCGTTCTGCACTAGACCGCGAAGCGCCCCGCATGGACAGATACGTGTTACTGCAGCCAGTCCAGAAACCAGAAGTAACCAGCCAGTGCCAATTCTCTTCAATTAGACATACTCTGTCTAAACTTAGATTTGTTAGTTTTGTTCTTAAACAAATTGGCTGAAAAATAAAATAACTGCACAGAGGAAACAAGGTTATCAGCTCTAAACTTCAGTGTAGACTAGATGTGTCCTCAAAGCAAGTTTTCCACACCCAAGAATTAATAATGCAAATATGACTTTTGACTAATGAGCACAATGTTGACTTACTACATCTACAATCTGCAGCCACTCATGTTTGAGCTGCTATTCAGATTACAGCTACCCTACAGCCAGACGCAAGCAGATGGAAACGATGCGGTATACCTGCTCTTTAACAGAAGCCAGCAGGTTGGTGGTGGTGGCATCAGTCGCCATGTTGTTGTTGTTGGATCTTCCCTCACCACTCAACACCTCCATTTCCTCCACAGGGCTTTGCCTTGGAGTAGGCATTCCCCCTACACACATAAACACACGGCTATTACCATCACTGATACACAATCAAATTAAAAGTGATAGTAAAGACATTTATAGTTATACAAATGTTAAATAAATCTTCTTGTTATCAAAGAATCCTGAAAAAAATATGTCATGATTTTAACAACAATATTAAGCAGCAAAACTGTGTTTAACATCAATAATAATAAGAAATGTTTCTTGAGCACCAAATCAGCATATTTTAATGATTTCTGAAGGATCATGTGACACTGAAGACTGAAGTAAATGGCTGCTAAAAATTTAAATTGCATTTTAAAATGTATTTGAATAGATAAAATCGTTATTTTAAATAAATATTACATTTAAATTAAATATACATAAACATATATAAATTAAAGAGATTTAATGGCGCTTTTCACTACATGGTATGGCTCGGCTCGGTACGGGGCCGAACCGTGCCGTGGAAAAGCGTCATTTGAGACAATTGCTGCGTCCCAATTCGCATACTATCCGTCCTGAAATAGTATTCGAAAATAGAATTAGTATCGTCCCAAACTGTAGTATGTTGAAATGAGTGTTTCAAAGATACCCGGATGGTCTACTATTTCCGGTCAGAATCCGAAGTGTAGATCGGTGCACACTGATATCGGCTGATATTGCCCACAAACCATTGCGCGGTGGAGTGGTGGACGAGGATTCGGTTAGAACTACAAACACGAGTAAAAAGTGTTAAAAAACTACAGACACGGAGGGCGCGCGAGTCCCGCGCAGAGTCATGTATTCAGGGCTCTGGTCCCGCGGCTATCTAGAGAGGTTTAGATAAACAGGTTTGAGTGATTAATTATCAGTATCTAACCGGACGAAAATTAATTTATTCAATGTTGTCCACATTATATTGCATATGCAGCAGCATTGTGAACGTTTGTAAATAGCCATTACTTTTTAAATGCATCATTATATTCAAATTGCAAACACGAGGAGAGTATCTGCATGAAAGACCCACGACTGGCAGATGAACGTGCTCTGAAACGGTAGGAAATCAAATTAGATAGAATGGAGGATTTTAACTGTGACAAGATGATTGACAGGGCAGTTTACGGTGACAGGATGCACGCAGCACGCGACAGAGCCGTCCGTTAAAGATGACGTGATAGTATGTCCCAAAGCTTGCCTACTCTTTTTGCTGCACACTCAAAAGTATATACTTTTTCTTCACAAAAAGAGTACATACTTTTAGGGCGTAGAATAAGTTGGCGAATTGGGCACGCAGCAAATATTTAATCAAAATGCATAAATAAAAAAATAAAAAACAGAATACGTGTAAGAGTCAGTACTTTGTGGAACTGACTCTAGAACGATGCAGATACTCTCATACTAAATTTTAGTAGAGTAATTGACCTAGCTGATTTTTGTGAAGTGAAGGTGACTTCCTTGAAGTCAACATAACACAGTAACCATACACATTTTACTTCTTTAATGTGGCAGGACTTGATCTACTGGGAATTCATTTTAATTATGAAATGCATGCTGCAAGCTGCATACACTTTTAAGGAGGCTTTTTGACTGAGATTTGGAAGCTGAAGGTCAAGTTTATCCTCAAGAATCATCATGTCAAATTAATAAATTATGCAGACAAACTTTTTATAATGTGCACTGATGAATCATGCACAAGAACCAGGAACATGCATAAAGCATGCAAACAGGCCAGGGACACTTTTAATTTTATGTTTGTGGTGTATAATGAAACTGCATGGAAATCTCTGTCCATTGCACTTTTTTTAGACTGGCAAAGAAAGCCTGGAGTTCTTGGCAGCATTACGGCAGGGCAACAAGGGATGTATTCCAACGTGTGTTCCAGCATCCCAGCATGCAACAGCATGACAAGACAACCTGTTCCCTTTCCAGTACCCTCCCCCAATAAAAAGCAAAAGAAATAGTATGATCAGCAGATGCACTTATTTTCTTCTTCCTGAATGCTAGATAAACCAGACAAGAACAAGAACAGCCTATTTTTCAGCTTGGTCTAACTGCATTTTAATGTCATAGCAGATCATGCAAATAACATAAAGTGATATTTTGAAGAGTGGCCTTTTAATAGGATGTTCTAGAGTACTAAGATTAGACGGACTGAGATTAGATAGAACATAAGATTAGAAGCGCAAAAACTATACATTTCAAAATTAACTAGTCGTCTAACCGGTATTAAGAGGTCACCTGAGCCCACCTGTTTATTGTGGGCGTACTTTATGGGATCATAAAGTCCTACCAAATGTATTGCAGCCATGGGTTAAAAAATAATAAACATGATTCAAAAATGTATAAACACATGTAAAAATATAATGCACAAACTGAAAAAAAAAAAAGCAAAATTATTAGAAAAGCAAACAACGTGGTCACGGATCAAAATATAATAAGCATGAATAAAAACATAACAAGCAAGCATGAATTAAAACTTTAAACACGTTAAAAATATTTTGCACGAAATTTGAATTTATGTTCATGTTTTTCGCTCTTCTTTCAGTGTTTTGCGCTTGCTTTTCCAAATCCTGCAGTTCGAGTTTCAAGTAAATTAGGGTGGGCTTAGCGCGTCACCATTGGTTCATTGTTCTAGATTGATAGCTCCTCCTTTAACCAATCAATCGAAGAGGGGAGTTGACGTCACTCTACTGATGCTCACTCATACAGGGGAAGGCTTTTACTGTCTAAGCTTTTAAGCAGTAAAGCTATCTGAAACCTGGACACATACAAATAATTAAATTCCTCTTTTTTGAGATAGCCTACATGAGAATTGTCACTTGATATTGGCACTTGATATTAATACGCTAAGGCAGTATTAAATCAAACATCCTGCAATTTAGTTCGTGCATAGAGGCTATTTAAGTTTTGTGCAAAATATTTTTTAATGTGTTAAAAGTTTTTATTCATGCTTGTTATTTTTTTGATTCACGCTTATTATATTTTGATACGTGACGTTGTTTGCTTTTCTGATAATTTTGCATTATTATTTTCAGTCAGCACAATATATTTTTGCATGTGTTTTTACATTTTTGAATCACGCTTATTTTTTATTGATCCGTGGCCGCAATACATTTGGCGGGATTTCGATCCCACACTTCTTGGGATGCAGTCTTGTGTTCTTTTGGGTTTTCAAAAGTTTCAAAACAATTTTTTCAACTGACATTGTCTTGAAAACACAATATTGGTGGACAAAATGCACAAAGAACAGTGTACGTCGCATCTCAATACAAGGCGACAAGTGAATGCCACTGATTGAATCGTTCACTCAACCAATTTGTTCAAGATTGATTAGATTGTATCCGTTTAATGTGTTTATATTTTTAAAGCTGCATGTTTTTCTTTAACGCTTTCCTTTTATATGCTCAACGTTTTATTGTACAGCAAACTGATTAGTTCAAAAATTAATTAGTTCCAATTAATAAATATTTGTGTGTAAAAACTTGACAGTAGAGCCAAACCGATTTATCTGGCAGGCCGATATTATCGGCCGATATTGGCATTTTCCAAACTATCGGTATCTGGCAGTTATAATGGCCGATAAATTAATATTTAAAAAATAAAATAAAAACGGATGAAACATGCTTCAACCATGTCATGAGTGTTGGAGTTAATTTGTCCACCAGAGGGCACTCTACACGTCCCTGTTGGCAACACTCGTTGAATTGGTCACGAGACATACATTGCTTGAATATCAATTAAAAGAACATCCTGTCGGTTCTCTTAACTCAAATAAGCATGACAAAATTTGTGACTATCATGTCCAGTTTCTGCGGCTGTTAAATAAGCCGAGAGTGAAGCGGAATTAGCTAGTCATAATTATGTTACGTTGTTACAGTGTAGTTGACTGACTGTCCTTTTGACAATGTAAGTGAAGTATTTAATAGCAATGAGACATCATTTCTCCTTGGCCTGTTGTATTGAAAATGTATGTTTTGCAATTTGCAGTGTGACGTTATCCATACTGCTGATACCGATAGTTATATCTGCCTGGCTCTAATATATATATATATATAAATATATATATATATATATATATATGTGTGTGTATATATATATATATATATATATATATATACATATAAAGGATGTTTAAATGCTTGTTTTGTCTTATTTTAAATAATTTTAAGTCATCTTGAGGCCCCCTTGGAAGGTTGTTGAGGCCCCTGGTAATGGTGACAGGAACATCAGGAAGAAGCCGGTTCACGGACTTGAATCCTGCCATCACTAATGTGCAAAACACACACATACATACATAATCCAATCATTTAAAGCTGATAAACTTCATAAATGGCAGTAGCCCACTGTGCTGGCATTTACAAAAATAAAATCCAAAATCCACTTTAGAAGTCCTTAAAATCCCCACCCACCTCCACACTAGATTTACCAAGATGATGCTGTCAGTCAGAGCACAGGGTTTATACACAGAGGAGAAGGGATGAGAGGAAACAAGCAAACCATCCTATTCAGCCGCAATGACCAAGAAACAGTAATAAAACTGTTACTTATAGGAATCATCTGACATTGTGTAGTTACCACTACCACCACATAGTATGTCAGAGAGGTCATTCCATCACTTCTAATGAATAGCAAAACTCGGCCTTGGCTATTATAAATGCATACACACACACACACACAAAAAGTCCCAGGGATGCTTCTTCGGACCACATAACATGCCAATGCAGTGTAAAGACATGCAGCTCAGTCTCTGAGGAACCACGTCTTACTGCATCATGTTGCATTGTCCCTGCAATCTTTACATACTGTAATTGTGGACTGCTCAAAGCAAATCACCGCACAGCAGCAATTGCATGATGGTGCACAGCAGCAAGCCTGCATTCAATCTAAACTCTGGTCAATATGATGAGGCAGCTGAAACTGCATCCATTCCACATTTTTGTCATTACAGTCCAAACCACAATATTATTCTGGGTTCTGTCGAGCTCCAATTATTAGAGCAGGAGTTGAGAGCAAGGACAGAGGGGGATGCTCAATTATGCATAAGGAAAAGTGCCTAAAAGGTGGTCCAGCCTCAGTCCCAGTGACAGCATCTACCAGTCATAATGGAGACCAGCCTACCTCACAGTGAATGCTGTGGGATACTGGGCTGTAGGGTGCCATAACACATGTCATCAAGGATTATAATTAATAGTACTAACTAATGCAACATGCAATGCATTGCCCAGGTTAAGAAGGTGATGAACATATGGACTAAATGCGCCATGCAGGGTCAGAAGATGGACCACAGATGATGATGGGAGGTGTAGGTATCTCGATTAGAGGTGGACGCGACACTACACCTGATCAAGTTATTCAGCTTTATGCACTGAACAAGGCCATCAGTCCATTTATGTAAGCACAACTATAGTACAAATACATATTTGATGCACAGTTAATCACTGAAATGAAGACAGACAGATGGAATGAGCTTTAAAGCAGGCATCGACAGAAAAGAGAACAATTTCTCGGTTTGTGCACAATAAACACCGTCTATTACAGCTTACAGTTTTGAATTTGACTGAAGGAGAGATTCACGAGATATAGCGATAAAGCAGCGATGAATTCCCGCCGCCAGCGCGCGCCAGATGTTAGCAACGCTTCATTGGAGCAGCGCGAAATCGCCAATACTCACCACAAAACCGCCGAAATGCAAATTATTAGTGGACACCGATAAATCCATTTGTAAAAGAATCATAGGATGACATTCTTTCCAAAGGTGTTTTCACGCGATAGATGAACGGGCGGCTCCGGCTGGGTCTCGCGCGCTGGGCAAGAGGGTCAGAGCGCGTGACGTAGACGCTCCACATAGAGAGATGCTGGTTCAGGGCATTTGAATGTGTTGCCATGTAGTCGAACAGGAGTTGATTAAAAAAATGGAGTTCCCATCGAAGTAAACTGAAAAATACGGTTACCGAGCGAAAACAACAATCCCTAAACGGTCACATGAGTGACCATCTGCTCGTGGTGCGCATTAACGCCCACTAATTCGTTACTTTGAATAGCTTTGATATATTTATTTAGTATTGTGTTGGTCGGATTTCAAAGTATTCGGGTTAAACAAAGTCCACATAACTTTGGCGAAGACTAGCCAGCGCCTCATAAAATATTTTGTTGGATGATAAAAAAATACGTTTTTCTAAAGGCTTTTTCAAAATGAATATTAGGCAACATTGCCATCGTGTGGATAAAAGGGCATAGCCAGTGATCTAACTGCTTCTGTCACTGTCAGATGATAACATGTTCACAATCAAGTATTATATAGACCATTTCACAAGATGTAAACAACACTGGTCCCGAAGCACTTCCTGTTTCCGTTTTTTAACACTACATAAAAGCTGGGATAAAATACAACCAACAGAGGTGCAGAGTAAGCAAAATACACGTTCTGCCAGATGGAGTACCAAAGCCTTTTTGAGCTCAGTTCACCTCACCTTCTGCTTCATCCATCATGTCTTTGGACCTCGGCTCATCTTTTATCCTCCTCTCATGTTCTGCCAAACAGTCACACTGAGTCTTGGACCTGTTAGAAGCCAGCCAATGTTTAACAACCAGGGCTGTTGTGAACCACGTGGGTGGGACCATTAGTGATTCTCAGGTACACCTGTCCATACCTTGCATTCCAGGTCCAATCGAAAGAATACTAGTGGATCCCATTGTTATGTTGTCAAAATATAAAATAATTGGCAAACAAATCCATCCAGAGAAGGGTTTATGTGTTTTTGTTTTTTTTTTCTGTACAAAGGACATCTTCAGCTCTTATAAGAGCAAGTACAACCTTTTCAGTTTCTAACAATGTCCACATGTGGCAGGCTTTTAGCAGATGTCTAACATCCATTTGACTTGCAGAATAGATTAATTGCAGATCCTGAAAGTTAAATGCCCCAGTCAAGGGTTGTATGATGATTAAGTAGGCCTGTCATATCATATCCAGACCAGTATGGGTCACAGCTACCTGGAAACTAACCTGAAGCCTTTACTGTAACACTCCATAATTTAACTACTCCTGCTTAAAAAAAAAATAAAAAATAAAAAAAAAAAATAACTGCTCCTGCTTGTTTTCATTTTTAAAATGAAACATCTTGAAGTCAGAAACTCCTGTTTTTCATCCCCTCTGGATTATATTTTTATTTTTAGTGATAGTAAAGACATTTATAATCTTTAAAAAATTGCTGTAAATAAATGCTGTTCCTTTTGAACTTTATATTTATAAAAGAATCCAGAAAAGATGGTTAATGGTTTACACAAAAATATAGAGCAACTTTTTTCCCCCAACACATATTAGAAATTTCTGACATTGAAAAAATGTAGAAATGACTGCTGAAAAATCACCTTAAAATATATTTAAAATATTTCACAATATTACTGTTTTTATAAAATTTTTAATAAATTAAATGTAGTCTTGAGTGACCATAATACCTATCATGTATCTTAAGTATACACTATAGTATACTAATTAATTTATACGAAACAACTAGTGTATGTTAAATAGAAATGATATTAGTAATGTTGTTTTTACCAATTTTATTCTCTTTTTAGTTTTAGCATTAAAAAGTTTTCCTCTTTGGAAAATGTTGTACACATACATATCGTAAATGTATTAAACAAATAAAAACTTATAAGGATAACAGTGCATTCATCCTGTGAGGCTGACCTATTAAACAATGACCACAAACAGCAAGCATTTCATGCACATGCAATTTTATTTAGTTATCATTTATAGGCATGAATTGACAGCAAGTGTAAACATAACTTATACAGTATTTAACACCAAAACAACTGAATCTGAGATTATTATTTACCATTACATTAATACTAATAACAGACATTCACAATAACGAACTCCCCTAAACCCCCTTCTTGCTCTCAAAGGGCATCTCCTTACTTGTATGTATTAATCTGTGGTAAGATGGCCTTCTTGTGTGCACATCTTGTACTCAATTAGTTAACCCTTCGACCATAAGGATACTCAGAAGTGTTCAAACCAAAGATTTGCTGAAGTGAGTAATAATGTGTTTTTGCAGCTTACGCATTTTGTCATATTCATTGACAGTGTGAGGTGAAAAAAGCTGTTTTTAACGTGGCATAAGTTCATCCTATCTGTTTAAATGTGTGTGTTATCTTCAGTGTTCCTAAGGTTTTGGCACATTATTGCGCCATGAAATGAGCGTTAATGAGTAAAGTGAAAAAAATGAAGCTCAACCTTGACATCAATGCTCAATGCATTTAAGATGTGATGTGTAGTGCACATAACCTGTAGTTTTATTTAGGGACTTTGCTTCCTTCTCAGGGTTGGTTATACAGATCACAAGCACCATACAATACGTGAGCCTGACACAAACTAGTCACTGAAGAAAATTAGTGTTTTTGCTTTAAGCAGAGAGCGGGTGTTTGATGCAAAGGAGCTACTGGATACAAGAGAACAATAATTCTTGAAGAAGGGTTTTGGGGGGCATCGTCTTTTATTCCAATTCATCCTCTGGTGCAATGGTGCTCGTCTGCTCAGAGGTAATGCCTAAAATATCAAATAAACACAAATTAATTTATCAATTACATACATAATTTGACAAGCATTAAAGGTGCAGTTAAGCGATTTTTGAGAAATGCTGTTGAAATTTAAATCAGCACCCAAACACCCAATTTTGTGAATATTTTCTTTATGTGTGCTAAATATGTGCCAATCAGGCCTCATACCACAACACTCCTTGAGCCAATCAGCAGTAGGGGGCTCATGATGGAGGAGGAGAGAGAGTGAAAAAGAGGTACAATTGTAGAAAGACTGAGAAGCAGAAATGGCTGAGATTTTACTAAGGAGGAAAAGCTCAGAAGAATATAATTGGAAGAAGAAAGGTTACAGTAAGGCAAGAGCTAGGACCCGTGTTAATATTGGAAAAGCTTTCCAGCGCTGGAGTCGTCTTGCGTAACCAGACCTTTAGACTGACGACAGAAGATCTGGAGCATTCATTGGCTGAAGGACCGCCCAGGAGGATCATCTAATTAACCGATATGTAAAGCAACCAATTACAGTTTGTTTTGTCCTGTGTCATGTTTAGGGGCGTTAAAATGTAAAGTTGATGTAGCTAAGATAGCAGGCCGGTGTGTATCTAATATATTGGAATGCTGTACAAGTTTACTGCAACAATGGCACTGCAAACTTCACATACTTTTGAAAATCCAGCGTTTAGTTGATCCTGATATAGTGTTCATTGTCAGAGTTTCACAAGCCGCGTTTCCATTTAACCTGACTCCGCCAGATGGATTTGCTCCGCATATCCATCTGGAAACCTTCCGATTGAAGTAGTTTTGGAAAGGGCGAAAATACTGGTTAGCTGATTGGCCTATGTTGGTGATAGACGGGCCAAATCAACCAATCAGAGCAACTCTTGCCGAAACCAGTCGGGAGAAGAGCAAAAACATCTTTTCCTCTGAGAAAAGCCTCCAGAGCAGTGTTTTGCTCTTCTTTCAGTGAGGAAATACTCTGTAATTCCGATAAAACTTGCTCGATAGCCACGCTGATGCTAGTTTCATCCGCTGAAGCCGCCATGTGACTCTGGACTGAACTGTCGCGCTTCTCGTTGCGTCACACCTCAACCCGCCTCAAAGCCAACACTGATTGGACGTTCGTTTGGTGAACTGCTCCCAAATTTTCTTTAACGGAAAGTATCCAGACTGATCTGCGAGTGAAACCTTGAAAGCTCGCTGAGATCAGGATGGTCTCTCGAGGCTAGTTTCCATTACCCTTCAAACTGCGCAAATTGAAAATTAGAAATATGCCCACTGGAAACACGTAAATTTAGCAAAAACATTGATCCCAAACAAATTTTTATGCTCACATGAGGTGGTTTTTCAGGCAATTCAAAAGAGGAATATTTTGCGAAACTTCAATGGAAGCACTTTTTCGCATTTACAGGTCACCTGGTGTACGTAAAAATTAATTATACTTTAAAGAAAGCACGATATGTTTGGATAGAAGATGAGACAGAGTTCTTTATTAAAGGTGCATTGTGCAAGCCTCTTGAGTTTTTGTAGAACTATGCCCCCTCTGGCGACAAGCAAAACTGCAACCAGAGGTGTGCACGCTCATGGACCACACACACCATCTATCAGAGCGTTGAGGAGACCTTAAGGGCAAATAGGGTTAACCACAGGTGCTGGTGAAAGAACATCATGAAGCCCATAGAACGGCCAATGGCTTGGGTGGAGCGCTTTGTTGCCATGAGCATGAAGTCCGTTTCTGTGTGCAGATCTTTACGTGCATCCACGTTACTGCTGTCCAGGAACTGCAGGAGCTTGGCCTGGAAGACCTGACAGCACAGTCAAAGAGTGCGGAGCAGATGCCGCTTCGCCAGCGGGTGCATGAGACCTTATCAGCTGAGATCCGCGCACAGCGTGGTTGGGGAAGGCACCGATGCATATGCACGTAGCCGTGTGCTTCCACCCCATCCACTTGGGAAAAGGAGGCCTGTGAAGAGGCATGGACGCATGCCGACTGGGGTGCAGACCACAACTTCACCACATGATCATGGACGTCAGGGAAAAGGGGCATCCTCCACCTCAAAGCAGACTAGCGGTGGCCCGTCTGGAAGTACAAGGAGTCTGACTTACTCCAGGTGGGATCATCTGAAGCGCTCTAGGTGAGGTCCAGCTCCATAACCACCTTCAAAAACCCTTCAAAAATCAAAAACCCTAACGAGCTCTGCCTTCTGTGTCGGAGCACTCTCGCTCCTACACTGCCCAGTCTTTCTTCAACACCGATAGGGATATTGAGTCTCTGCCAGCATCCGAAGGAGACAAAGTCTGTGACGATGGGAGGAGGGCAGAAGGTGCAGAGGGCTCTCATCGGAGAAATGGACTGGGGAATGGAGCGACGGCAGGGAATGCCACGAGCAATCTCCCTCCTGGATCTCAAAACACGCACCAGCAGGTCAGCGCAGTGAACGCAGCTGGATTCCAAGCCGGCGGCCTCAGTGTGGGCTAGGCCCAGGCAGGCAATGCAGTTGTCCAAATCCTGCAAAACGTAGCCATCGGATGCAGTCAAGAAGCTTCTTCAGGTGTGTTTTAACGATGGCAGCGTGAAGGAAAACATTCTGACGTCATTATCCCCCCTCTGCATTTTGTTCTGCATGAAGGCTCTTCCATATTTGCATAGTTGCGACTAGGGGTGTAACGGTTCACAAAGTTCACGGTTCGGTTCGATGCAATACACTTGTGTCATGGTTCGGTTCGTTTCGGTTACGTTTCCGATACAGCAAAAAGAAAGAAATTTCCTTCATCAAATTTTTTTTATTATATTTTTATTAAAACTAACATCATAAAGTATGATATTTCTACTTTGAGCAATGATGGAGCTATACTTGACTTTTCTTAGGAGCTTATAAGACAAAACCGCTCCTTGGACAAAATTTTATGTAATATTGTAGTAGCTATAAACAAAAGGTTTATTTTAGTTCAGATAAACATTTGAGGGCAGCAACTGTATTCATAATGTCAAAATAAAACAGATGTGATGTTACTTGAAAGCATTACAGCCTATTCCTGCCAAACTTTAATGGTTACAGTTAGTAGTGTTATACAGTAAATCCATGGTGAATGTCACTGATCTGTGGACACTAGATAGTTCATTCATGGCAAAATGTGTCTCCTGGTTTCCACGTCAGCGCTGTTTGATCCGTTAATAACGAAGAAATGTGAATGTTTCTCACTAGATCTCGCGGCGATGTTATTACTTAAGTGGCGAATTCAAATGTTTTCTTTCTGATTTGGCTGTACAGTAACAGTGCTGCTTGATCAAGATCGGCTCGCACTGCATTGGTCCAAACTGATAAACGGTCCGTCAACCACAATTAGGGTTGCAAAGGGGCGGAAATTTCTGGTAAATTTCCAGAAAGTTTCCGGTAAATTTCCATGGGAAGTTAAGCTGGGGAATTTTGGAAATATTCCATATTAGAACATCGGATGGTGCACGTGGCCTTTTTCTGTAAAAAAAGCTTGTAAGAATACTAATGCAATGCAAGAGCTTGTAAGAAATAAGAATACTAATGCAATGGCATGAACAGATACATAAATAGTAAGACTAGCTAAACAACTGTAATGATCTTGAAATCATATTGCAGGAGGCAGAGAAAAACAGACACATGAGGTAGCTAGCATCTGCCTTATGTGGTAATAAAGTTACGCTAGGTTATTTAGCATCTAACTTATCAGCATTGCTACTAGACGAATTAGGGCTGCACGATATTGGTAAAAAATGGCATTGCGATATATTATTTTTCCACAATATATATTGCGATATAAAAACAATTTCTCCAGATGACTTGAATAGCTCTATTTGGAAAGAAGTGAATCATTCTAGAATGACTGGGGTGGTTTTGTCATTAAGTAAATCTGCATAGAAACTAATATTAATAGAATGTTAACTAATGTAGTTAACAAGACTTTAATAAATGGAACCTTATTGTAAAGTGTTTCCGTTTTATGTCTCTTGAGTTCAGTGTTGGATAGATCAGTAGTTTTTAACCATTCATTAAAGTGAATTGGTTCAAAGGAGTCATTAGTTCGCGAATCGGACGTGTCATTAACGGATAGATTTTTTTTAATTGAAAGTGTGGTTTAGGTCATCTGAATGTGTAGAGTGCTTTTTAGCTTTTCAGAGATGATAAGGTGACGTTATTTTAGCACACTTCACAACCAGTGGTAGTTTAGAAGAAAGAAAGAAAAAACTCTCAGTTAAACGAAGCGCCGAAGTCACTCATCGTCATCCTGACTTCACTCATCGGATTGTGATTGAAGAATGGCATGGATATTCAAGTGTATTTGAATTGCATCTGTTTGTTTTAGTCAAGATTATGCTAAAAATATACTTTCCTCAACTATATTTAAGTTCCCTATGATGAGCCAACCCTCAACTTTGAAAATTCCCATTTTATTCCTGTTTATTCCCATAAATTCCTGTTAATTCCCATTAATTCCCATGGAAAGTTTCCATCTTTTAAAATTCCCAAAATTTTGCAACCCTAACCACAATATATAACGAGTAGCTCAGTTTCATTCCGCTTACATTACATTTGCCATTTGATGTTGTGAAATGTTATCTCTTACATTATGAGTGCACTTGCCACACGCGACGCACCTACATTTGCAATAACGAAATTTTGGTCGGCAGGAAAAATGGTCCATGGTTCGTTTCAAAAATGCGTACCGAAAATCTAGAACCGAAACAGTTCAATACGAATACGTGTATCGTTACACCCCTAGTTGTCACAATTGGCCAGTTCATTCACTGGCATTATCCTATAGTTTCCCACAGCGTAGCTAGGCTTCACAATGTTAAAGTGACCACTCTGGAAAGTTAACTGAAGCTGAGGTTGCTTTGTTTCTGCTTGATAAGTAACATTGGTTTTGCAGTTTCACAAAACCATGATTTGCTGCTGCTGTTGAATCACAACTGATTTGTCCATACTTGCGCGAGCTATGTGATGTGCCGGCTGTTAGTCGTTGCCTGCGTTACGTAGAATGTTTGTTATTTTGAGGTGGAGCAATAAAGGGAGGGGTGTGTTTCTTTTGGGTAGGGGTGTGTTTGTTTGAGTATGATTTAAAATATTAAGATTGTTTGTCCGAAATCACTTACTGCACCTTTAAGCATTTCATACCAAGCAGCACTGCAGCTGCCTCCTACTGTAAGTGGTAACACAATGCAAAACTCAAAACAGGAAGACTCACTTGAAGCATCATCATCATTGGGAGATTTATCCTCATTCTGGGCATAACCAAAGCTTAAAAGTTTGGACATGCTGACTGGAGCTGTTTTCTTCTTATCATGGGAACTGCAATGTAGAAACAAAACAATTATCACAAACTAATATAGACAGAAAACATTTCAAGAGTTTATATGTAGCCCTCAAACCATATTCATGTTATAGCCCTTAATCCTGTAATTGTGGACAAATGAGGGCACAGATGACTCGGGTGTGATCCTAATTTTTATTTATTATAAATGTTAAATCACTGTCTTCGATAAAGTTGTCCATCCATTCATGGTGTTTTTTTTATTTTGGGGTATTTTTGAATTTATTAACTTTAAAAAGTACTATATTTTCTATGTAAATTATGCTTATTTTTATATTTGTATTTTTTTTAACTACATTAAAATATCATTCCAATAGAGCTAAAACCTAAAGGTGAAGTGACTTTGCTGTCACCTTGTGTCTTATTTTTGGCTTATTTTAGAATGCTCTAAATTACAGTTTTTCCCATTCATTTCTATGGGTGCCCATTTTTGACCCAAAGATTAAGGAGTTTTTTTGTTTTTTCACCCACTTAACATTGTAGAATTGAGTCAAAAAAAATTGTGTGTGTTCAGGAGGCAAACTTAGGAAAAGTAGACAAGTCTTGAACCGCTCAGATCAAGGGAAATATTTTTAAAAAATAAATCAAAACTATTTTGCCCACATTTGTCCACAATACGGTTTTAGGATTAATAATGTGCATTTGGAAAATAATATAGGGGCGAAAATGTTTTTTTGTTGTTGTTTTTTTTTTTTTAAGAGAGAGATACATACGTCTTTTTGAACTTGTTGGCCTGGTCAATATCTTGTAGTGAGAGTTTCTGCACCTCCGATGTAGCATTGTTGACATTCTGTGTGAGGACATTCGATATTCAATAGGAATTCACAATTAAATATAATGATATAAAACACCGGCGATGAAAATCATAAGTGATTAATTCACAATTAATAATTCCATTCAGCAATAAAAAAAGGAAACCCACAGATACAAAACATCATTAATAAAAAGAAAGAAGCATGAAGGAAGAATAATACAGTAAATGACTAATAATGCAATAAGATGATTCAGTTTCCTGTGTATATGATGAACATGATAGGGCATGCAGTAAGAATCGCAGATCTAATGTTACAGGGTACAGAGCCATTTCAACAGTCATTTGAGTCAGCATTCTGAAAGAACCAGTTCTGTATAGTTAAATAATGTCAAACTGGTTTTTGCCATGGAAAGTCTTTTTGTTTAGTAACCTTAATCCTTTAAACTCTTTGCATATATAGTAGGCAACTGTAAAAGCAAATGATTTTAAATAATGATTCTCAAATATTTACAGTATTTAGTGTTCCCAACTGAGTAACCACATAGCATGCAATTTTATCAAGCTGTATGTATAAAAATTCACCATAAAAACACAAAAGGTAATATGCAAAACTCCTGTTTTCCTGTGAAAGAAAATGGTCTGTGCATTTGTCAACCAGTCAAGAAAGTAAAAAGCAGAATCACAACAAAGGAAACAAAAAATGATCAGACCCCAGTTTTGGCAAAAAATAAATAAATAAAAAGATGGCAAGATGGCAATTGAAAGATTGTTTATAATATGGCGGCTGGATGAAGAATGGAAGGTTCAAATACACGATGGCTTTTACGGCCTGTGCTAATCCATTCACCTTGTCATTACCAGAATCCCTGTCCCAGGCTGAACAGTTATCAGTTCCAAATGGGGGCTCCAGATGCTGTAAGGCCCCTTTAGACTCACTCTTGCTGATTCCGTCAGGGGTAGTAGCATTACTTCCGCTGCAAGCATAAGATCAAAAGATTGAACCCCAGTTTTTAACCACCATGGATTGGATGGATTGGGGCTTACCCTTTTATGTCTCTACAAACCACTGTATTTCTTCTGAGAGAAGATTGCAAGTCCCCCATGTGACCCTATTAATACGGGCCAGAATATTCTTGAATTGCTTGAACATGCCATGCCTTACATACCAGAACTAATTGACACATGCATTGCTTCTTTCTCCAGGCCAATGAGTTGTAATAAATTGAGATGATTGAGTCTCCATTCGCTGAACCAAAATTATGTACTAAACATCATTGGGCTGACAAATTCTCACCTCTCTTGATTATCGGGTGAGCCAGAGAACCAATTAGAGGGTTTGTATGCACTGTTAGGTTTTGATTCCACGGGATCATCGTGCCGCAGCAAACCTACAGGAGAATTGAAAGATTAGCAGGGCCATAATTATTAGGCATCTTTTAAAGTCAATTATTCACATGTTTATTTTTGTAAAAGCAGTAGTCGTTCTGTACATAAATGCTACACTTTGTTCCTATAGGACGCTATTCTCAACATGTAGTGAATCACAGCAAAGTTAATGACAAATTTAAAAATAAAATTCTATACAGTTGAGACACATTTACCCTTCTGTCCTCCTTGTTTCGCAAGTTTAACATAATCCGAGTCAGATGCCTGAATTCCTACACCGCCGTCCTTTAGTTTTTTCCTCAGGAGTGACGTCGGCATTCTGAGACAAACCTGGAATCTGTGAAGAGGGTCCAGAAGCTCCATTTGAAGCTTCATGTTGAGTTGATCTAACACCTACAATGAAATTAAAATATTTGCACAATTATTCAAATGGTGATTATTGCAGAGCCAAATGGCATCCGGCTCCAGCTCTCTGGACTTCACTGGGTTGGGTTTTACCTAGTCCAGCTCTATCTATGTCGATCTAGTGGCTGGACGGATAGATTTATGGGTAAGGTTAGGGTGGGGTTGGACCTTCTAGCACCATCCATTTTACGCCAAAATTACAGCCAGAGAGGGGAGCTCCACCCATGGCCCTGCAGTGAGCAGCCTCTACAATTATTTGCCTCAATCTTATACAATATTTAAAAGTATTATGTGACAATAATGTAAACATACAGTGGTCTGTAAAAAAAAGAAACAAAAGTATAATTTGTTGCTCACAAGGGCCATTACCCGGTTTTGTCCGGCGATAGTTGGGCTCGGCATCCATGTCTGGTGTCTTAGTGGTTAGATAGCACTGCAATGGCAAAAAGAGTACATTAAATGCTTAGCATTGATTCTAAATAGAAGGTTCTCATTTAATGCGTTTTTAAAACATCCAATTAAACAGCGAAATACTGTCATCTCGACATATTGAGCGCAGAGCATTGCTCCTGTTGTGTAGACAGCCGCATCTCGGCAGCAATCTAACTTACCAAAAGCGAATAAACGCGGCAACTACTGATTACGTTTTTAAACACTGTGGTTATTTTAGCTAGTTCTCTTTGGGATTATTATTGTTTAATAGTTAGCTCCCCAGTCAACCTGGTCGCCTAGTAACAAAAGCAGCATCAGGACCACCATAAGCATCATCTATACAAGACATAACCAATGACTACGCAGACTTTAAAAACAGAAATTACAGACATCACGGATAAAAACTAAATGTAGAGCAATATTGAAATATTAAATTACATCGCTATTATTTAGCTGAGGCTACTAAAATGACATGGAAAAGACAAAGCTTACGTCGTGTTAACTAGAAGCAGCGCGCAGAAGGGGGACGCCTGAGATTTCTCTTCTTCAAATGACTGAACTGCGCTCTGAACCGGGACTGAGGCGCTCTCCCTGCCACCTACTGGATGGGAAACAATCTTCAAGCGAAAAACATCTATATATTTTTAATAAGTAGAGATTTGGCTGAAATAGCACTCAGAACATGTACAATTTGTAAGACCTACAAACTTTTTACTTTATTATATGTTTAGATTTATTTTCATTTAAGTAATGCACTCTTTTTATTATTTTTTATTTTATTTTTTTATTTTCTCGTTGCTGTTTATCATTGTCTAACTTTTGTTTTGTGCTATTATGTTGTTGTGTTATTATTATGTTGTTTCACACTGTAAACTGAATGTTTAAATAAAGCATTAAAAAAGACAGTCACGTAACAGCAACAACTGCCGAACTGCTTGTATAATAATATAGTCTAATATAATATAATATAATATAATATAATATAATATAATATAATATAATATAATATAATATAATATAACGCGGGAGAAACTTCAAAAAAGAGAGATTTGGCTGATATAATGGTATAATTTCATAAATTTTATTATTTAAAAAAAATCTAATTGTTGTTTGTTTGTTTGTTAACGGCAGTTTAAAACAATTAATTAATTGGTTGGTCATTAGTAAATAAATTAAGCCACATTTACCTATTTTAAGTTAGTTATTTGAAAATGTAAATATGATCATGTTTATTAACTATACATTAATGTTTTAATGTATTGAAGATATTATCGGTCAATTGTAAATAAATTATTTAAATAATAGGCTAAGTGTACCTACGAGAAACGTGACAAAATGAAAAAAAAATTGTTGACCTTGTTAACGCACCTATTTAGTTTGTTTTGAACAAGTTGCAAAGGTGATTTTTTAAACATGATTCTCCATAACTGGGCGCTGACAAACTTACAGTAAATTCAAAAGTTTGCCCCGGCCGGGGACTTTACTGGTGTCACGTGACATCCGTTCAGAGGCGTGTGTAAAAGCAGGAGGAGTGAGGTTCAGCAGCAGAGATGTCAGCAACACACACTCTGAAGATGAGCAGCATCTGTTCAATACATAAGAAAACTGCTGGGGAAAAGCAGCTGCGCGACAAATAACCTGTTTAACACTGGACACAAAAGCACAGAAGAACACTAGTGATTATAAAACAAACAACCAAGAGCAAAGATGAAAAAAGTCATAAGAGAAACGTAAGTGACTACTCATTTTTTATTTATTTTTTATTTCTCATTGACTTTATTTTTTAAATGTTGATTATATAATTCTAATCATTATTTTGTAATTAATACTTAATATTTATTATTATTATTATAAATAATACATTAATCTAGTAGCCTATCTAAGTTACTTATTTTAATAATGAACTATTGTCGTGTTTTTTTTTTTAGGTACTGCAATCCCAAGACAAGACAAAAGAGCAGTGTATACGGTATAAATATATATTTTTAAATTATATATACGATTAACATCTTAAGTCGCCTACACAAATTCAACCCAGATACACAACTCATGTCTCTTTCTTACTCATGTCTCTCTCTTGGTTAACAGGAAAACTGTTGTTTTAAGAAGAAAAGAAAATGAAACTTTTGGGTTTGACATCCAGGTAACCTTATTACCCGCCCACCTTCTATCCCTCTCTCTCTCAACCTTTTTTTCTCCATTCATTCAAGCATTAACGCCTGCCTGAGGGCTTATTATCTGTCAGAGGATAATTGGATTTTGGATGATGAATTGATTGGATCTTTATTCCCTGTCCATAGACAGGCAGTGTTGAGAGAAGCATCAGCACTGAGCAGGATTTGGGCTCATGTGTGTGTTGGGTGAAGGAGAACAGTCTTGCAGAGAGTAGTGGGTTAATGACAGGTGAGATATCAAAACACCTGCCCACTTTCTGTCAGGAACCAGTGTCATTCATACGTACTCATTGCTAAAATCTCTTTGTCTCTCATCTCAGGTGATGTTATTATCACAGTCAACAGTGTGTACATCGCTGGATTCACTCAGCAGCAGATCAAGGATCTGGTTCAGGAATCCTCCTTCTTAATGTAAGACTAAACACTATTGACTTAGGTACTATTTGTTAAACCTTAATACAAGATAAATGCACCTTTTTTTGAAAGTAGATAGACTGTAAAAATGATTCTGTACTGTACCAGACTGGGACTAGTCACTGCAGAGTAATGTTGATACACCAGATTATTAATCATATTGCCCTATTATTGGTTTGATTGCTTCTGTTGCTCTTCTCATTTGGATAAAAGCATCTGCTAAATGATTAAATGTAATGTACAGTAAAACCTGTTAATCGGTTCACTTAATTAACCTGTGCAGTGTTACAAAAGCTGTTTGTAAGTAAAAAGTATGAATTACAATCATTTATGGTTAAAATCGACATTGATTTAAATTTGATTGAAATAAATTTGATATAGGTTTAAGAGAACAGCACATGTACATACCTCTACAGTAATTAAAACTAGGGCTGTTAAATCGATTAATCGCATCCAAAATAAAAGTTTGTGTTTACATAATATATGTGGGTGCACTATGTATTATTTTGTATATATATATATATATATATATATATATATACACACAAATGCATATATTTAAGAATTTTTTTTTATTTATATATAAAATATTTATATATAATATAAATTATGTATAGATCTATATACAGTATATACATGAAAATATTTCTTAAATATATACAAGCATGTGTGTGTATATATATATATATATATATATATATATATAATTATAGACAGTGCACCCACATATATTATGTAAACACAAACTTTTATTTTGGATGCGATTAATTGCAATTAATCGTTTGACAGCCCTAATTAAAACAGTAATTAAAAGAGTTGTATATTTGATAGAATGTGTGTGAGTAGGTGTATAATGGCATAGTCCAAAGCAGTAGTAATTCAATAAATTGTAGAAGTCGTATTATTACTTAAAGTCAGAATGAAACAGAAGTTGTGATAGTCTTTCTTTCATATTGTGACATATCAGAGTGAAACGTCAGCTCAGACAAGAAAAATTGCACCAGTAAACATTTCATCAGAGAAGAGATGTCAGGAGAGGGAGTTATTTTGATGAAATATTATGAAATGATATGCACATATTTATAATATAAACCGGTATTAATAATAAATATTACAATAATTTTCGAATTTGATTTCATGGAGACTTAATATACCCAGTGAACGATTTAAAACTAGTAACCAGTTTTATTGTAAATGCCTCTTGATCTGAATATAATCTTTATGTGTTCTCTTTTGTGGACTGTAGGATGGAGACAATCAGAGGTCCTACAGAAAAGCAGAGACAATTGCTTGGCAAGCTTCATCTTCTGCAGGTGATTTTCTCCAAAAATATCAAACATTTCTTAATATCATAAGTCCCATTTTGTGCCCTGCATTTTTAGAATACTTCATAAATCATTCTTGTCCTGACTGTGTTTTGCGTAGTCTTGCGTATCAATAGTTATTTACCGTAATTATGTTAACTTATGTTAGGCCACTGTGTGAATCGTGAACAAAGTTGGTTTCCTCTTGCTTAACGTTTTTTTTCTTTCTCTGTGTTTCCCCCTCACTTTTACACCACAGCGACAGTTTACAGAGAAACACGAAGAGCTTCAGACACTCATCACAGAGGAAGTGCGTCTAATTGGAGGTGTGTTAATATGTGTTTGTGTGTGAGAGATGTGGGCATACACTACCACACATAGAAACGCATCATTTCCCCGTAAAGCCACGGTCTGCCCTCAAGATATCAACCAAAGCATCTGTGTGTGCATGCATGCCATGTGTGTGTGTTTATAGAAATTACAGGAAGATACTTTGCTGATTTTTATCTGTTCTAAAGTGAAACTTTAGCAATCTACACTGTGAAAAATGTTTTGTCAGGTCGTTTAAAATGCGTTTCATGTGGTAACAACTGCATACTGTACATAGAAGCTTGTTTCTACTATGGAAAAATACAATAAAGGCAATTGCAAGTTTATATTTCACAAACTATTTTCTCAGACATGCGAGTATATATCTCTCAATTCTGGGAAAAAAGTCAAAATTGTGAGATATAACTTGCAATTGCAAGAAAAATCAGAACTGTGAGTTCTCTATCTTATCTCTGACTTACTTTCTCAGGACTTTCAGATATATACTCTACAGTTGCGGTGAGTTATACAGTTTGAATTGCGAGATATAAATTCTGAGCAGAATTCTGAGATAAAGTCACTATTACCTTTAGAATTTTTTTTACTCCATGGTGGAAACTCGCTTCCTATCACAGGTTGCCTTAGCATAATCTAAAGACAAATGCTGTGACACAGAATGGACAATAAAACAACTCTTTAAAAAAAAGAAAGAGAAATCTCACAAACACAATTTATACACATTAACACTAAGACCATGAACTGAGGGATAAATACACAGAGGGAAGATAATCAATGGAACGGAAAAACAGGTGAGGTACTAATAAGAAACCATGACAAAACAGAAAACAGGGTCTTATTTACGCAACACCGCTTCTAACTAAAAACATTGTCCCTTTTTTCGCGTACGAAAACAGCATTTTGGGGGGCCTGAAAAAACAAACTGTGAAAATGTGCAGGTTTTTAAAAACTAGACCATTATCTTCTCCAAAAATACAAATTTGTGAATACTGTGATGTCATTTGCATGCATAGTATGTGTTCAGTCTATTGGCACAAAGTGTTTCTCTACAAAGTGACATCGCCAACTACTGGCCTGGCAGCAGAATACAGCTTTTCCAGTCGGAATCGGCGACCATTTTGATTGCAACGTTTAAGTTTTTAGTAGAAACTTCCATAATTCAGAGATGCCTTCATCCACCGTAATTTTTTTAACCAATCAGTTCAGAACTTACAGGAATTATAAATTAAAAAATATTACTACATAGAATAGAATGATTTATGATACAGTAATTTGTAGTAACACATTAGAAAATTATACTGAATTAAATATGTTCAGTTAAAGGAGTAGTTCAATTTTAAAAAACCTTTGCTGATAATTTACACACCCCCATGTCATCCAAGATATCCATGTCATTCTTTCTCTTAGTTGTAAAAGAAATGAAGGTTTTTGATGAAAACATTCCAGGATTTTTCTCCATATAATGCACTTAACTGGTAACCAAACGGTTCATGGTCCAAAAGACAGTTTCAGTGCAAACTGTTCAAAGGGCTTTAAACGATTCCAGGACGATGAATAAGGGTCTTATCAAGCGAAACGATCGCTCATTTAAAAAACAAAGTTTCAAGTTCTGTCCTAGCGCTTGTGACTCTCTCTGTTTAACGTTTATCAAAATGAATGAATCTTTTTTGAGTCAATTTGTTCATTTCGTTCGTTAAATGACCCAAATGACACGAAAAAGATTTGTTCTTTTTGATAAACGAGTTTGAACAGGAGAGTCACGAACGTGCATCACAGAACAGAGCAAGGCGACCATTTGAGCTTATAAAACTTAAAAAATAATATAAAACTTATAAAACTTTTTTGTAAATGAGTAAAAAACCAACAAAAAATGTTTTTGTTCATTTGAGTTCTCTTCTATTATGTTCACAGAGAATGCTTTAGTGTGCCAGTAGATTAAAACAATATTTTCCTTTGTTTTCAGGTGCCGTGGAAACATCCAGAAGCCAAATGCCCTTACAGAATCGTCTGCTAGTCTTTGCTGACAGAATGGATAGTTTTGTTCCACTTACAATATAATCTAGCAATCAAGGTTGTGGGCTTCACTTGAAAAATACACACCTGTGCATTAGAGTAAGGCTGAAAGTAAACACTGTACAGTAGTAATGTAGATTAGGCACCTTAAGATATGATCGAAAGCATGATATTTAGCTTGAAATGTAAAATATTGATGTATAAGATTGAATTATTTAACTATTTATTTTAATTGTAGTGTATTCCTGTATTATGTATTTTGCACTATTAAGCAGCAGTCATTTGTATTGTAAATTTATTTAATTTACTGTACTGTTTGTTTTATATCTTTTATACGAAGTGTTTTAATATATTTTTTCATTTTTATATTTATAAAATGCCTCTTTAATAAACTTTCATAACTGGTGTTTTGGTGTAGCACAAGCTGGTTTTTCCCACAGTACATTTAATCTTGCTGAATGCGGTTTGCATAAGTTGATTTGTCTGCTGTTTGCTTCTGCTGATCATACTGTAGGTTTCCCAGATATCATCTCTCTGTGGTAAAATACCAGATGCAATTCTTATACACCACAAAGATCTCAAGCCTAGCAGGAAATTACACATCAGTGATGATTCATTTTGTTTCAAAGGAAAAAATAGCATTCTCATCACTTTTATAAGACTTAATTGACAGTAGCATGACTGACGGATGCCTCGTTCTATTTTCGACCTCATTTTTGGCTACTTTGAAGACTGTAGAAGTTTACAATATTGGATGGCAATCATATTAAGTCTTGACCAAACTGACACAAAACGCTTTTGCAGATTCATTGGATAGAGAGGGTTGATTCAATCACAGGTTAACTAAAATAGGCTACTTTAACGTCACTTCTATTCAAACTAAAACCATGTACTTTACAAGTGCTTTAGTGTGTTAGTCAACATCAAAATAATTTGAGTTTATGAAAATATAAAATTCAAATATTTTAAATAAAATATTGTTTTTCAAAACCTGGTGACCTAAAACTGCAAGAAAGTCAAAACTCTAAAAACCAAAAATAAAAAAAATCTTTCAGTAAGATTTTGTTTAGTACCAAACTTTCAATAGGTCACAACCAGACTCCCATCAACTCCCATTTCCATATGTGTTTTGAATGATTTGAACCATCATTTCCACAATTTTCATGCAATTTATGAAGTAGGCATCCTATTCAGAAGTAGTAAGTAGCATATTTTGATATGAATTCAACCTCAATAATCACATAAAAAAAACAACACGTGTGTTATAGCTCTCTGCCACATCACAAATGGTGAATCTATATTTTTTTCTTTATATTTAAAATATCTCAGACCTTTTTTCCCTAAAAAAATTTAATTGGTGTTACCTTATGAACTTATTGGCATTAAAACAAACTGAGGTTTCTACCATTCTTTTATGATTTCCATGTTGAACACTATTTCAAAATAAAGGTCTTAACACACCTGATGGGAGTATGAAAATATACTTGTTGCAAATTGATAGATTACGGCTCTTCAAATTTTATTTTGAAAACCCATCACCAAATATGCAAAAGCAAATGAGATATTTATATATATTAGAAAAATAAATAAATTTCATCATTTACTCACCCTTAAGTCGTTCCAAACCTGTAGAAGTGCCTTCTGGACACAAAAGATATTTTGAAGAATGTTGGTACTCATATGTTTTATGGTAGCAATTCCAGTCGACTTCTAAAAGAAGAAAAAAAAATATACATATATACTTACAGGAAGTCATATATATAAATATAAAGGATATATATATAAATATAAAGGATATATATATATATATATATATATATATATATATATATATATATATATATATATATATACATAAAAAAAATATATAAGGAAGTCAGGGGCTGCCATGACCTGTTTGGTTACTCACATTCTTCAAAATATCTTTTGTGTTCATCAGAAGAAACAAATACAGGTTTGGAACAACATGAGGGTGAGTAAGGCCCAATCTCAATCCTATTCCCCTTAACCCTTGAAACAGAGTGGCAAGGCGTAGAGGTGAAAATGGGTTTTAATTTGAGTGAACTATCCCTTTAAGTGGCTTTTTATGTCTACCGTTACATTATTCCCAAGTAAAATTTTATAAAACATGCAAGTTCCCATTCTATTTATTTAAGCACACTTTTTCACAAGGAAACAGTAGGGTATCAGAATGGACAAAAAAAGTGCAACAAGACGATAACTTAAAGGTTCTCTAAGCGATGTGGGGCCAAAACATTTTTTGTCACATACAGCAAACGTCTCCTCACTATCGGCTAGCTGCCTGTCCCCTAAACACGCTGTAAAAACGCGGTCTCTGTAGACACCACAGGCTCCACAAACGGCAACAAAAACAATCATGTCTCACCCGGACCACGAAACCTAACAAACAGTGTTCCAGCCAATCACTGACAAGAAGTATTTGAGGGTGGGTCTGGGGGTTAGTGCGCGTGCACATGGAGGGTGTGTGTGTGTGTGTGTGTGAAGGAGAGAGAAGCATCAGAGGGAAGTTTGAAAAATGGCCGAAACACGACCAAAGAGACGACGTTCTGATGAACAAATTACAAAGAAAGAATGAATCGGATAAAGAACGTGCGAAGTTCTGAATTTACATCGGTAAAGCTTTTGAACGATGGCGAGAACTCGCCAGAAGGGCTTCCAGTCCGACATTCAGGTTGCTCTGTTTTTGCTGGACAGGTGGTAACGTTAAATTATTATTTTTTTCTTCTAAATTGACGCTTATGTTCGCCAAACCCACACAATTACGTCACAATTATTTCAGGAAGCACGGAAGGGAGGGGGAGGAGATGAGATGCGGAGGAGGGAGGGTCTAGCTAGCCTCCGATTTTGTTTGAAAATATTCCGAACGTCAACACCCAGGATCGCTTAGAGAACCTTTAAACTAGCCGAAACATGAACTTGACCTGACAAGACTGGATGCACCAGACTCTCCAACGGCAGTTACAGAGAACAATAATCAACAAAAGACAATGGAAATGGAAGCATGAGGGCTTCTTCTTCTCTTAGTTAATGGTGGCTTGCAAACAACTTAGTTGCACACCGCCACCTTCTGCACTGGAGTGTGTAACATCATATCAACTATAACCCCTATTAAGCATCTTATTAAGGTTCTCTCATATTCTGTTCACCAACTCAGTGTCTTTAAGAAATTTAAATAATGCCTACCTGGTGGTTCTTATGCCCTTTGCTTCTCCTTTTGATCCAAATAACCCCAACAGATTTCGTTCTCACCCTGCCTCCAGCACCCTATCATGAAACATCTGCCTTTCCAACGCAAACAATATTTTCCCCAATAAAAACAAGGTGATAATCAGACCTGTGTGATCTACTCTTAGTCTTGTCATTAATGTTTCCTCCCACCTGGTCCTTTCCCTATTTGTATTTTATAATAACTCCTTCCTTTCCTATGAGGGCTATTGATACACAAAGACTAATGACTTAACAAGACACACTTGTGAATAATCAACAAGGAACCAATCAGAACATAACACATAAACAAGAGAACCAATCAGAACATGAGACTAGGAAAGCACATGGCAAGATTACATGATGGCAAGGGAATCACATGACAAACCAGGACACTATGCAAAATTACAGAATAAAAAAGACATGAAACATGAACGAACAAAAGCCCAAACCAACATGACAAACAGCTTCCATCTCAGTGAGATATTAGACTGTGGAAAACCAATATTCTAATGTCAGAGTGTGTGTTATTCTTATTTAAGTCTAACACAACTTTGCAGTAAAAGAACATCAAGAAATCTCTCGTTTTTGAAGAAGCTCAAAATAAATGGTGCCACTTTTCAAACTGAGTGTCCCGTCTCAACCAGCGAGCCCATCAATCTCACAATCCCATGCTCACACCCAGAATTAGAAGCCAAACAACACTATTTTCCTAAACAATGCATGCGAATGAGAATCTCATCAGCTCCGCCACTGGGAATGAGAATGAGGCTACGTCACCCAATGACAGCCAGATTCCATTTGAGTCTGTATGGGAGGGACACTGACACAGCCATGCACAGACTGCTCGCCACAAGAGACTACTTCTAAGCATCCTTCTCCTTCAGGGTCCACTCTTCTTCCCAAATCACAGGAATTGGAGTCAGACCCAACAAACAGAACAATACTGGAGCCAACAGGAACAAGGTAATACACATTACTCTTGATGAGTGAGTCCAGTCAGGTTTTAGAGTTTGCGTCGATGTGTTAAAATTGTTTCTGCCTTAGTACACTCTAAAAAATGCTGGGTTGTTTTAACCCAATTTTGGGTCAAATATGGACAAACCCAAATGTTGGGTTAAAAATGTAATGTAAAAATTTAACCCAATGGCTGGGTTAGTCCATATTTGACCCAAAGTTGGGTTAAAACAACCCAGCATTTTTTACAGTGTACTGATAATGCAAATGACTGTTCATTGGTTTTGAAAGGTACAAGTTCACTTTTCACATTCAGGTGGTTCGGTGTACTTGTTCGAAGTGCATAAGTTGTTTTATGTTGAGGAAAAACTAGTTGATAAGGTATTTCTTAGATACATTTCATATAAAGAAAAGAGCAATAATACTTTCAAAATGTAATTGATGTCTAGACATGGTTACTTGAAATGTTTTTCTGTATTGATGTAACATCATGGCACAATTTCCTAATTCTTGAATATTATGTAAGGTCTCTCATTGTACTCGCAGCTCTCAGTTCAGCAGTTGGTCGCTTTGTTTAGTCAAATCAAATTAAAATTCCTCAAAACAACTTTGCATCTTTTGCCAAGTCTCTTCACCAAAAATCCTTTCCTAATTTGGACAAGACAAAACCAATGAGTAATGAAAAGACACTGATTGTCAGGTACTAACATTGGGTGATTGGTGAAATTACAGCATAAGAAACACTATGTTAATTATCAAACAAACTGAGCTATGTTACATCTGCGAACTGGATTTCAAATAGAAGAGTTGTGTCTCTTTCCCTTCTATCAGCTGCTGCAATCACAGGACAGGAAGTGACATCAATGGAGCAGAACGCCAAGGACACATCTGAAGCTGAAAAAGAGCAAATGTGAATGGTCAAACCGAAGAAGTGCCTCAAGAGACGACGACGTCTGAAGAGTCGCGAATATTAGAGAGAATAAGAAAGTAAGAGGAAATAAGTGTGAATGAAGCAGATGAAGAACTGAAGGGGGGAAACGAAGGATGAAGAGGATCCTGATTTCCAGTCTCCGGTTGAGACTGTCAGGCCAGAGTTCGAGAAGGATAAAAACAACCGGCCTGTTTGCCGGTACAACACTGTCTGCTACAGGAAGATTAAGAAAGGAAACACAATGCAGAGAATAGATGAGTTCTGAGTCCATTCTGAATGTATAACAGCGGAGAATGTCGTCAGAGACATGCGTAAGGACTGAGTGCCGTATTTCGAACCCGTGACAAATTATTACCCCCCAGTATTGGTAGGTTTAGGATTAGTTGTGGGGAGGGGTTAGGATTAGGGGTGGGGTTAGGATTAGGCAATCAGGTTCTGACTTCAACGAGGGGGTAATAATTTGGCAGGGGTCGAAATGTCATGTTTTCATGTGGTTGTTAAACTTCTTCATAGTTAAAAGACATAAGCTCACGAGAACAGTATTTTAGGACAGTTTATTTTTTGGTTTCTTTGTAGAAATAAGTAGTTATCTTTAAAGCATCAAGAAAGCAGACTTAAGTAAACCCTCATCTGGCAGTAAGCCGGAAAAAAACATTTAGGCTATTTGTCTGCAAATGAGATTTTTCATTCATGAATGCTCCTCCAAATAACATGCGGTCTCTCTGACTGATGAAGGCCTGATCTATATTGTGTAAGTAGCCTATGTGAATGCATCATAAATGCATTACTGGAAGAGCTTTTAGTTACAGTAAAGCAGTATGGAGTAGGGCTGTCAAACGATTAATCGTGATTAATCGCAACCCAAATAAAAGTTTGTGTTTACATAATATATGTGGGTGCACTGTGTATAATTATTATATATATATATATATATATATATATATATATATATATATATATATATATATATATATATATATATATATATAAAACACACACACATGCATGTATATTTAAGAAAAAAATATTATTTTTATAAAAAATATTATTATAAATCTACATACAGTATATACATGAAAATATTTCTTAAATATATACAAGCTTGTGTTTGTATTTGTATATGAAATAATTATGACACAGTGCACCCACATATATTATGTAAACACAAACTTTTATTTTGGATGCAATTAATTGCGATTAATCATTTGACAGCCCTAGTATGGAGGACATATATTGTATTTCTTTTTAAAATGTAAAAAAAAGATTTGTGAACTCTAATGTAAACTTTCTAATGTTATGATTATGGATAAAGCTTTGTAAATGGCACTCCTGCCTTTTAAAATACAGCACATATCGTCATTTCAGCATTTTATCATTTCCTCTAGATCTGTAATATGTAATATATGCATGTAGCCTCTCTGTAATTATATTTTTGGACAAATAGTTTTCATTGTTTACATAATGTTACTGGATATCTACCATCACTGTAAAAAAAAGTTGCTACCTTAAATTTTCAAGTACAATCAACTTAAATTACATTAAACTGACTTTGACTATGAGTTGTTAAAGCAATGTAAAAACATATGTTGTCATAACTTACTGATCATATAATTTTTTACAGTGATACTAGAAACTGCATTGCATGTTATCTGTTCAAGTTAACAAGTCTTTCTTTCTCTCTGACTGCACAAAACTGCAAAATATATTTTTGTCCCATTGAGTGTCTAATTACAAAATATGTGGAATAATTGGCTTGAGAATTATTATCATATATTAAATTATAATATTTCTTATCCACTACGATGGCAACATTGTTTTGTCTTGATATAAAGGTAAGGACAGAGGTTTGCATGACCCGCCTCTGTCTAATTTTACAAACTGCATTTCTGTTAATGAGTCTTCATTGGAATTATGAACATGAAGTCTAAGTAAAATCCTGATTGTTTTGTGTCCTGTTATGCATATTTGTATTGAATTAAACTAATTCATCAACTAAAGAAAATACATGGTCATGGACTTGTAACAAATCATCTCGACAACCCTTCATAAAACCAAATCTAAAATACAACCACAATAAAATGACAACCTAATAAAATCAAACTTTGACCAGCTCAATTAGCACGAAAAAGGAATACCAACAAATTGTTTACCTTTGTTTAACTAATCATTTTAATGTGGCATCTAATGTAAGTATAATCAATGTTATGAGATATTTACTGCAGTGATTAGTTTCATTTGGGTGTTTACGAACCTGACGGACTCTTTTATTTATGTCTCTGTGTTTCTGGCCCCTCTCTTAATTGCTCATTGGGAGTCTGTGTGGGTTAGATGTTGTTTCGTCTGTTAGCTCTATAAATGCTTGAACTTTACAATACAAATCTCACTAATTGCTTTTTATTTGAAGGCAGTTTATGAATATCACCTCCATTCCTCCAAGCACATTACCTGCCGCTGCCTCATCGTAATGTATTAGAGGTTACTTTAATGTTTTCATAATTCTGCTGTGGGTTTATTTTAGGCAAAAACGAGACAGGGCTTTTGGCCTGGCTTGTTTAAGTCAGGTCCGGGCCTCATTTGAATGGTGACAAATGTCATGCTGCCATGGCAACGGGAGGTTTGTGACTGTTGTGGTGCACTGTCCCTGGGCTGGGGGTCGGAAGGCACTTCCTGGGCAACACACGTCCCCTGTGGTTTAGGGTCGTAATTGACCTTTCCTGACAGAGCGGTGCAGCTTTTCATTCTCCCTCGCTCCATCCCTTTTCTACTGTTTCCTCTTTCTTTCTGGTTTTGGTCGCTCTTACTCTTTCTGTCCCCCCAGAAAGCAGGTTGCATCACGGTGGACTAAAATGCCACTCATGGCCCGGGGCTTTTACGCAGATCTTTCTGACTTCCTCTTGCTCTCTTTGCCTGTTTGAGGCATGTTTACGCAATAACGACCATGCGCTTGTCTGCTAGTTTTGTGGTAGAGGTACCGGAGGAGGGTTTTTTTTTTTTTTTAAATCACGCCTGCTTTTTAAAGGAAAATCAAATATTAGACAGGTTTCAGTCTGGTTTTAGAGCACTGTACAGAATCTGCTCTTTTGAAAGCGTGGAATGATCTGATACTAATAATAAGAATATGTTTACTTTTCAATAGCGCCTTTAAAGAACCCAAGGTCGCTTCACACAAAATAAAAAACAAATAGACAGACAAAAGAAAAGAACAGGCAGTCCGCTTATTAGGCTATATCAAGCGAACAAGCAGAGAAGCAGATGGATACAAGCAAACACTAAAAACAATGAACATAAGTCAAAGATGGCAAAGTAGGCATGAAAACAGGTCAGGGGTTAAAAAGTTGAGAAGGATAGTACTCCTCTAGGAGGGTTCGGGGCATGCTCCCCGTCAGAAAATTTTAAATATTCCATATTTTAAAGCATCAATCTGATGTATTTTGAGATGCATTTTTTGCCAACCTGGGGAGAGCTGGAGAAACTTAACTTCAGTCATGAGTCAAAAATAGTATGGCCTTATTTTAATAATAAAAAAAAAGAACGATAACGATCCGTTACCAACGCAGTTAAAAAAGAAAATCAAGTAGAATTTCTATAACTGTGTGTTGAACTGATAATCACTCTTGTGTGTTAAACACAATCTACCTGATACAGACAACTTCCTTATAAAGAAAAAAAAAATATGATAGTGGGGAACAAATTAGAGACAATAACTGTAGCACTAAATCTGGTAAAACGTTACACATTGCTCTTTGTATTAATGTAAAATGCATTCATGAAAAAAATATCAAAAATATTTAATAAAATAAATAAATAATATCAATTATTTTAGTCTACTATAAACTTAAGAAAATATATATATAGCACAAATGCATAGCACAGCTGTTTAATGAGGCAGCAACATATTATAGATAGACAGAACAGAACAAAAAATACTATTAATAATTGTTCATTGCGCAAAAGTATTATGATTTGATTATGAAAGACTCCAATTGAGTGCGGCACACAGCTCTTATGCGCATCGCGAGCGCTGAATGATGCGCTTGAGGCAACATGAGTCACAGCGCGCAGCTCTTCGAGTCCGCATTGGAAAGTTCTAAGCACAAAGGAAATACATATCGATGCATAGTGTACTATACAACTATCTATGAAATAGTTTATTGAGCCTTTTCTTTTAACAGTTTTAAATTTCAGTTACTGTGCGCGTGAAGAACAATGATAGTGCTCTCCAGTGTTGTGATCTAGACATGCGGTAAAGGATGATAAACATGATTGAGGTACTACAGTCAATTTATGCGAAACCATAGAGCTTTATCTACAGATCAAGTATAATAATATTAACATTTAATCATCTAGGCCAGAGTTTCATCGTTGCCGACGCGACGCGCTGTGCTGTTTGAATGCTGATGACTGACGACGCGCTGTGCTGTTTGAATGGTGAATGGAGAATGACTGAGGAGTCGACGCGCTGTTTGAACTGAATGGAGAATTACTGACAGCCGCAGCGGAGGGAAAAGTTTACGTGAACTTGAATTTAATGACTTAGATATTAATTTCTATCTCACACATTATACTAATATGGCTTCATATATATATTATACCCCCCCCCCCCTCAAAACATTTTCTCATCGAATCTACACGATTCACGTAGGTCACTTATTTTGGTTTCAAAACGGCGAATTTCGCCGAAAGGTGAGTGGTTTTCATGCCTGCTGGCAAACATATAAACCTCTTTTTGCAAAATGTACATTTCAACAAAAGATGTAAAATAAAAATAGAGGTGAGAGAGAAGATTATTTATTGAGCATGGTAAAGTTATGAGTTTTAAAGGGTTAGCTCACCCAAAAATGAAAATTAAGTCATTAATTACTCACCCCCATGCTGGACCAACCCTGTAAGACCTTCGTTCATCTTCGGAACACAAATGAAGATATGTTTGATTAAATCTGAGAGCTGGATCACTCCTCCATAGACTGCCTAAGGGACTGGCTCTTGATGGCCCATAAAGTCATTAAAGAAAATGTTTAAATATTCCATGTGTCTACAGTGACTCAATTATAAGTTTATCAAGTTACGAGACTACTTTTTGTGCGAAAAAAAAAACATAAATAACGACTTTATTCGACTATTCCATTACTTCCTTATGGGCCTTGAGACGAGAGTGGAAGAGATTTCCAGAACGCATGCGCGAGAACTGAGATGAGGACGTTCTTCTTCGACTACTTCTTGTTACCGGCTGCTCGCTGCTTAGGAGTATTACCGCCCCCTACTGTATAAGATGAAGTGCTGATATAGCTGGAAGCGCAAAACTTTCTGTTTACAAGAGGAAGATGCGCGCTGTACATACGCTTTTCAATTACCGTATTTTCTGCACTATAAGGTGCACTTAAAAGCCTTTTATCTTCTCAAAAAACGGCAGGCGCGCCTATATATATGATCATCATCTTATACGGTAATCGCATCTTTTTATATTGGCTTATGGGTTAGGGTAATGAGATCCGGTATTGCTGAGATCATATTATGGGATTATTTGTTGCTATGTCTAATTTTTATTACTGTTGTAAATTTGGGATTGTCTTGTTTTGTAATTTTGTTGTGTTTAGAACTGCACGCACAAAACACTTCTTTGCAAGCAAAACATTTGAAAAATGGCTTACAGTAGGTATTGATGCTAAAATACTGTCCAAGTAAAAAAATATATCCTTTCTGGCCACCGTGAATGGACTGATGATTGCAATCAGGGTTATTATCATTAATGAAGACTCAAACCAAAAATTATTGTTGTGTTACTTGAAACAAACATTAACTGAAACTTCCTCCATTTCAGCAAATTGTCAAGCAAAATTTCTATAAATATTTGATAAAAACTATAAACACACATAAACTAATAAACTAAATTTCTTTTTTTAATATATTAAAATAAAATCTAATTAAAAATATTAACAAAACTGATAATTTTACATATAAATGATACCAAAATATGCCTGATATGTGATTTGATAACTACTGATAGCCGGTTTAAGCAATTGCGGTACCATGGGGCAAGACTTAAAGAAACAGAGGTTCTAAATAAATGAGCTAATTTACAGATTTTGATATTTTTAAATTCGAAAAGTTGCATGCTACTTGCTCTAAAGACAATTGGAAATCACAAACATAATTGGACTTTTTTTAGGTTTATATAAAATGTCAGTAGAAATAATAAAATAATTATATTTAAAAAAAATTAAAAATACACAATTTTAACATTATTTAGAAAAATATGTAGATGGGATTTGTGGAATGAAATTTTAGGGTGTCTGTGTTTTTAAATTGTCTTGAACTGTCCAAATATTTTTGTGGACATTATATTAATGAGGTGTGTGTAAAAACAAATTTCTGTATCAGTACAGTAAAACCGTGCAGATTGAATCCCACAGATGCCAATGTTCAGCATCTTCATTCTAAACAGGATCTGCGAATGATGTACAGAATAAATGATGATTTGAGAGCGGAGAGGTGGCCTCGGAAGCGTGAGTCATCGTCAGTGTTTGTGTGCTGTGAGAGCGGCCCACTGTGGCCTGATTCTACGCCACACATTCATGGAACCCCTCACGCCATGATTACTCTACAATGACAGCTTTGTGAAGGATGGAAGAGAGCTGCTGTGGAAAATATTCAAGACACTAGAAGAAGAGTAGAGACAATGAGACAGAAAGAAGAGCTATCAAAGTGTTTCGATTCACAAAGCCTGCAAATCGTTCTGGCTCCATTGGAAAACTTTCAGCCGTTCAGTTGAGTTTAAAGGGGGTGAGACAAACAGAAAGCTTGCCGTCTTGTGGTAAACATGGGGTGAGGTCAGGAGGGTCAATTTCCTCTGTGCATTCACTGGGTGGGTGTGATGGCTTACTGGAGGCCTGTTCCGCTGTCCATTCTCTCTTCAGGTCAGATCCAGAGACTGGTGGCGTCACAGCGGCTCACAACGGACATGCCATGACAGAACACAGGAACTGATGACGTCTCCGATCCTTTCAGGGGATTCTGAGTGAAAACAGCCTTCTGGAAATACTCGTTTCTTTGCATGGGGGGTTGTTTCCTGCCTTTGAAAAAACCCACAATCATTCACAAAACAAAATGGCCATAAAACCAATCATTTCTGAAAGATGTCATCTTACTGTAAACTTCACATTGTCACGGGATGATAGAAGATTTAAAATAAAATGTAAAAAAGAAAAATTCTGTTTAATTTAATTTTACTAATAAAAAAATATTCTATTCTATTATTCGTAATATTAAACCAGCACTAGGTAACTTTTCAACCTTCATAATATATTTTCCAAGTCTCTTGTGATGGTATATCGACTCACAATAGGCTGAATGACACGTCTGCCATAGCCTGACGGGGTCAGTAGCAGTTTGTTAATCTTACTTTTAAACTTCAGGGTTTCGGGTAGTAACCGGCGAGCAAAGAGAACTACAAAATTCGACTGCTTTACGGCATATACGTCACTTCCACCACCACCTACTTCCTTAAAATCGGACGTGCGAGCCAAATGTTATCGTCATGGTCGAAGCAGCACAGAAAAACAAGCAAAGGTTTAATTGGAGCAAAACTGAAAAGAAAAAGTTAAATATGATCACGTTAAAGGCAGAACAAGGATCAACATTGGGCCAGCGTTTTACCGCTGCACGTGAGCTCGAAGGAGGAGAGGTGACCGAACAGATGCGGACTTGGCTGTCATGCTTTTGGACTAGTACAGTATGTTGCTTGCAGTTGCATCCAATCTCTTTGTTTTTTGTTTTTTTTGTCTGCCTGACTATGTTACAGAAGTTATCTTTTACAGTGAAAAAAAAATCTAATGAAAGCCTATGTCTCCACGCGTGTACAAGTTTGGTAGGGCTTCATTATAAGTATATACAAAATCATATTTTAGGATACCTAACATGTCTGTGATATTTGTTTTTTTTTGTTGTTTTTTTTGCCTCAAGCTATAATGCAAATCGATTTGTAAAATTTGCAGATTCATTTATGGTAGCTTGATATTATAATATTGACGATATATGGTTATTATCTACCACTCAAATATTGCATTGAAGTATCATATAGATTCAGTAAAACGGTAACCAATAGACTAGGCTACTATAATGACGCTGGCTTGTAAACGTGAGCATCACAATCATTTGTTGTTAGAAAAAAAATAAAACCCATGAAATTATATTCATATGACATGCTGAAGATATGCCACTGTACCTGGATGAAGACAAGGACGCAAGCAAAACACCTGTATGTGACCTCCTCCTACAGTGTTCAGGGCTATCATGATTGTCAACAAATGCACGTGCATGTAGGAAGACAGTAGTAGAGGACAATACTGTTTCCCGACTGTAGGGGGACCCCGAGAGCAAAAGTTACTTAGTGTTCCTTTAAGAATAAGACATAGAGGAAAGCGCAAGAGACAGACAGACAGTATTTATTATAAGAATCATACTAATTATATATACATTTTTAACATATGCTAAAAATGTAAATATATATAGATACACTAACCTAAAGGATTATTAGGAACACCTGTTCAATTTCTCATTAATGCAATTATCTAATCAACCAATCACATGGCAGTTGCTTCAATGCATTTAAGGGTGTGGTCGTGGCAAGACAATCTCCTGAACTCCAAACTGAATGTCAGAATGGGAAAGAAAGGTGATTTAAGCCATTTCGAGCATGGCATGATTGTTGCGCCAGACGGGCCGGTCTTGAGTATTCACGATCTCCTTCAGTTACTGGGATTTTCACACACAACCATTTCTAGGGTTTACAAAGAATGGAGTGAAAAGGGAAGAAATCCAGTATGCGGCAGTCTTGTGTACAAAAATGCAGAAAAGCATTTGTGAAGCCACAACACGCACAACCTTGAGACGGATGGGCTACAACAGCAGAAGACTCCACCGGGTACCACTCATCTCTCACTACAAATAGGAAAAAGAGGCTACAATTTGCAAGAGCTCACCAAAATTGGACAGTTGAAAACTGGAAAAATGTTGCCTGGTCTGATGAGTCTCGATTTCTGTTGAGATATTCAGAATTTGAATGTAGAATAGAAGATATTCAGAATTTGGTGTAAACAGAATGAGAACATGGATCCATCATGCCTTGTTACCACTGTGCAGGCTGGTGGTGTTGGTGTAAGGGTGTGGGGATGTTCTTGGCACACTTTAGGCCCCTTAGTGCCAATTGGGCATCGTTTAAATGCCATGGCCTACCTGAACATTGTTTCTGACCATGTCCATCCCTTTATGGCCATCATGTACCCATCCTCTGATGACTGTTCCCAATTGCTTTTGATGAAACTTTTGTGCTATCTATCTATGAATCCGTTAAATCCCAATTTTGTTCACTCAGGATTCAAGTCCAGACTTTGACTTGACCAGCGGTGACTAAAGAGCTTACTGGTAGATTAACAATTACAGAAACATAAAATAATTTGAATTTGGCCATACAAAAATACACTTTAAAAAAATTACAGTCATTTCACTTTTTTCAGAGTAGTGCCTTCAAAATTAAACTGCTTTTAAAGAGTGGCTTTTTATATGATATAATTTTCCATACTATTGCAAAGGTGTGAGAAAAAGATAGAGAGAGATATAAATTATATATATATATATATATATATATATATATATATATATATATATATATATATATAGAGATAGAGTATGGGGGAGGGAATTAGAAAGGCTGACCCTAGGGTAGTGAAGGTCACAAGAGGTTTTCCTGATGAGTGGTCCTTTGGGGTCACTGTTTGCTTTGCAGTGAGCAGGCATCCATTGTGATGCCTGTGAACTGGTGCACTCTGGTTTATATCCATTCTTATCACCAAACTCAGGGACGCGTCTAGAAGAGATGGTTGCCGAATGCACAGAATGAGGATGGCTTCCCACCACAAATGACCATTAGCCGTTTGTCTCCATCCAGGAGGAGGTTGAGCAGAGAGGAAGTGCCGATTGTACTGGCCACACAATGCACAGGTGTTTGACAACTGGCCTGAGACGTCGGGGCTGGGAAGAGTTTAGTGCAGGGAGCAGAGTCGGTTTTCCCAAAGGACGCTGCATTTTAATTTCTAATTCATTCATCTCCCCAGTGCAGCCATCCTGCTTTATGGAAAACAGAAAGACCAGAATAAGATTCACCTGACTGGCTCAAGTCAAGGTCACATGGGTATGAAATCAAAGACATACTACGGTGCTTCATTCTCAGTTTAGAGAGAAAGAGAGTGTATCAAATGTCCTGCACAAAAATAGTCAAATCATAATCAGTCTGCATGTGGGAGATTACTAAATAAACATACAAAATAGAAATTGATGTAAATGAAAGCATGAAAGCACCAATGCAGGGCGCTCAAAAATGTAGCTATAAGCTACAAAGAGAAACTCCTGAATCTTGTCTGAATCTGTGTGATAAGGTGTGTTTTGTTCAAAATGCTCCACAAAAAGGTGGAGAAACTTTATAGAATGACTAGCCAGGAAATAAAGATATAACATTATCCTGATCAAGTCAAATCCTCTAAAAGGACTATAATCATTTGAATGATGTTTTATTAAAGTCCCTCTGTAGTCAATAATTGTATCTCTTAAAACTTAATTTTTAATCACCAAATGACGTTAAAACTTTTTCCTAGAAATGTATTCCATGCCTTAAAATAGCTTGAATGTAACTCTTCACCTTTCCTCATTTAGTAAACGAGGTTCTATGAACATGCAAATTAGCCCCGCCTCCACTCAGTTCACAACACAACAGCTCAGAGATCCACAGGTTGACGATCACACATTGACCTGATTGGTTACAAGGTAGTTAGTGACGTCAGAAACACCAGCGATTTCAAACCGCGTTTTGAGACTGGTTCACTGCCAGTTTTAAGGAGAAAATACTCATCAATGGTGTTGGCTTCTGAATTTGCACATGGTTTAACTTAAAGCACATTAAAAACACTACATAGACTAATAAACAACATTAAAAGCTTGATTTTAACAAAGTTTGGGAGGAGCATGTTTAGAAAATCTACCAGATCAGCGTGAGAGAAAGTTAAATATATGAGCCGATATATTACCTCTATAAATATATTACCACTATTCCAGCATTCCTCCTGCACAACAACCGCTCCCTCTTGATTATTCCTATCTCAGCCAGGGATATCTGGGTTCTGGCCAAATTCAGAGATTGGAACCCTCTCCTCGGACAGTACATGAAATACGCATATTTTTAACTTGTGAATTTACTTTGAAACAGCTACGAATCGAATGGCTGCATTGGAATATGCCCACATATAGGTAGATGGTAAAATCAGTAGCCCTATGTAAAAGAGTGTGAGTGTGTCCCTCAGGTGCTTTCGTAGTGTAAAGGCCCACTGCAAACCAAGAGAAAAACTATTCACCAGTGGCATAGAATTCACCAAAAGCAAAGGTTTCAGCAGAGCTGCTGCCAACGTCACGATTTTACTCGTTCAGACATGACAGATTAAAAGTTACTTTACTGTCAACTTTTTTGTTTTGTTCCTCCTTTGAAGATCAATGCTGAAGCTGCGGCTGAAATCGGCCACTCGTTCACACATTTACTATTTTTCGACATGGTGAATGGCATTTAGTGCACTGTAGGGGAGTGATTCAATTTCAGACAGCGTAAATATGCTTTCCATTGGGGTGATCATGTTCAGCGTCACGCAAATCGCCGCAGTACACACACAGTCTGCTCCGCACACAGCGGATCATAAACGAGAGACAGCACAGACCACGAAACCAATTGGACCTAGCCTAGAAAATCTAGACGCACCCTAGCGGCAGCAAAAATTATTTGCCGCAAAGTGTGGTCTAGCAACTCTCCATAGACGGTTTAGCTGGAAAGGCCCAACTCTGGCCGGGCCAATCACATCGTGTATAGAGTTGGCGGGCGGGCTTAACATAATGACGACAGAGTTGAGACGGTAAGAGCAAGCTCGGACATACTCGGTTTTAGTCGTTCATCCTCGCGCTGTTACAAAAAAGCTGTGGCAAAAACGATCCGCAGTCGTGCTGTGGCGTCGAGGATAAAGGCTTTACTCCGTGTCAGCGGCGTGCTCTGATCGGTATAGGTGCACGGACCTCTCCCGAATCATCTCAAGCAAGCACTACTCCGCCTCCGTTTCCCTCGTAAGCTGATATTATAGTATTTAAACATTCTCTATGATATTATTTTTTTAATGACGCACTGTCTCTTGCTCTCTCATACACACACACACGCACACATATATACTGTCTTTCTCTCTCACACATATGTAGCTAGTTATAAACTCTTTAGACTTTTAATGATTAGTGTTTTATTCTTAAAGTTTGTGGGTCATGTATAAAAATCCCTAATTTTGGGGATGGATTACGGGAAATCTCCCTTATTTTCAATGTTCAATGTTGACAGCTGGACTAGATTACGGTAAAAGTTTAATAATATATCAACTTGCTCCGCTGAGTATGTCACATTCTTCGTTGCTTCTGATTGGCTGTAGCGCTATCCAATTGCGTGTGCAGAGAGAATTTGAAAGACAACCGTTTATCCTGCCCTCGGATTGAGCCCTGTCAATGAAGAGTTTCCAGACCTAACATCTTGATGTAGGTCTGGCATGCCAGGCTAAATTGGACCCATTTCTGCACAGAATGGAATATGGAAGAGATCAGGAGGTGAAACGGTTGGAGATTCAGAGGAAACTGCAGCTTTACCAAGCTCAACGGCTCTGGCCAAGCTGTGATACATAAACAAAACGCTATTTGCTATTTTGAAAAGGGGAGAGCGGTTTAATAAGTCCCACCCTGTCTTCCAGTTTCAGTTGAAATTATGTCAACACATTGAATAATGCTCAATTCAAGGCACTTCAATGGCCTTTTAAAGCAAGATTGATTCTGATTGGTTGAATGGATTCTGTTCATCAGCTGGAAAAATTCGCTCTGAAAGTGATTCAAACGATATCATTTCTCTGTTCTGTTATTATACGGTAGGTGTGGTTTGGACTCTGCTATTCAGCTTTTTTTTGGTAACACTTTATTTTGATAGTCCACTTTAGACATTCAACTAACAATAAGCAACTTTGCCGCTCTACTGACAGTCTACTACTCTTAATGATACTTTAATTGACATGTCAGTTAAAAAGTTACTTATAGTTACATAAATGTATAAAGTGACTATAGAAATAAAGTGTAATCTATTTTTTTAAATATACGTGCCCTCATAATCTTTCATAATCACCAAAATAACTTCCACTCCCTCTTGCAGTGTCCACTGTCATTGAGGAAGGGACAACCTGTCTACTCACATGACATCACTGCAAATAGTCGATACAATGATTTGATCAATTTCTGGTGGACAACATCAAGTCCCAATCCAAACATGTTTTCTTATTCGAGGAGCTGTTTTACTCAGTACAATCACAAATTCATGCCGACTTTAAAACAAAATCTTTATCTGGTTCTAGTTCTCGCCCTCGGTGTGAATGTGCCTTGCCCTTTATCCTTCAGCCTTAATGGTTCCCAAGCATACAGATATTGCTATCTTTTTCAGCGCACACAATTGATATATTCTCCACACCTTTGTGGGTGTATAATGGTTGCTATTTGGGATAGAAAGTAATGACAATCTTCCAGTGGTGTTCCCACTGCTGTCTGAGGGACTGTAGACCATTGCCTGGAGGCAGGATAAATGGTCAGTGAAAATGCTAACAAAGAGACGCTAAAACACAGAGAGCCTACTGTTATATAGTCACTTTCCCCACACACAGAGAAACAAACTAAACAGAGAACTCAGGAGACAGACAAAAGAATCAGCTCAGAGGAATGGTAGAAATTTTCTTCTGCTGAAGACTTGAAGGATGGGAATAGCAATTTATCAAGCATGTGCTTAAAAGAATGAAGCAGCAATTATCTAAATTCTAAGTCCGACTGTGGAATACCACTGGTCAACCATGCTGCTGCTGGATTCAGTCAGTTCCTCGATTCATACTCTCTGTAAGTTCTCTATTCTTTCTGTTCTCAGACAATGCAACCTCACATCACAAGAAGCAATCTGATCATTGTCAAATCAAGCATTAATCATCCACCTTGCTGTTTTCATAATTTAGGCTGACGGCTGAACCTGACGAAGTGATCCAGTCCAGGATTACAGATGACTCTCAATTGATTGGGAACTGTACTTCAATGGTCAATGTTCCGCTCTTCAGGATAAATCCCACCATTCCCTCAGCATCTTTCGTCCTCACATTCTCTAATTAGTTTTCGATGTGCTCGAAGAAGATGGATTATCATAAATATCTCCCTCAAAAATTACAATATGATTTAGATTCAACAAGCCTGTCTTTGACAAAGGAAAAGATTCATGTTAGACTCCATATTTTCTCAATGTGCATTCGATATTGAAATAACATTCGAATCTTAACATTTGATCATAACATTTTGACATTCTAAATTGCAGGTCAATTTGGTGATTACATTGTTGTAGATTTATTGCTGATGTTGGTGTCTTATTTTATATTATTACATTACAACCTCATTGATAGAGATTGTAAAAAATGATCTTTGTGACAAGACAGGTATCTTTACACTGAGCATCTACATTAGATCCTATACTGATTAAAACTGATTTGAGACTTGCACCAATTTATCAGTTCTAGTTCAGATGTAAACCTGTGTCCTGACCACAGTTTCAGTAATGACCCATTGTCTGCTGCTCTGGAACAGTGGATGGCATCATCTCTTCAGCAGTCTCGGCTGGGTACTAATGGTATTTGCCCGGCCCTGCAGATTTTTAGAAAATAAAGTATCCTAAAATACTGTAACATGTCTGTTTAATAAAGACAGAGCATTGGATTCAGAGACATTTAGACATCTATTAAATAAAACATCTCTGGTTACTGATGCAACCTGTTCTTGAATAGAGGCGCTGTGGCTTAAGACGCAAAAAGAATTAACCTTGAGAGTCAGAATTCCAAAAGAGGAAGTACCAGCTCCGAGAACCAGCGGCTGGGACGGCCAGAAATGGGGCTGTAAGTCAGAGATAGGCTCTGCTCTCCCTCGCTCTGGACAGAACTGCCTGCTGGATCAGACTTGGACTGGCGAGAGTGCATAAAGTTTCCGCATCAGCCATGGGTGGGTGAATGCATCTATCCCCAACAGTGCTGGGTGGCTCAGGGAGAAACAACGTTGGCATTGGGACAATTCCTGTGATGCAAAGAGGTCCACTTCTGCTTTCCCAAACACTTACCAAATCAGGGCTACTGTTGGGTGGTTTCAAAAATCTGTCCCCCTGACCTGAGCTTCTGCCTTGACAGAGAATCAGCTGCAAGGTTCAAGATCCCATGGACATGGACTGCCCTCAGTGGAAAGGAACTCCTGAGAACCCCAGGAGGAGGTGGCAGCGCATGCCTGTTTCAGTGCCCTCTGAGAGAAGGGAGAAGTTGAAGAAGGGCCAGGGAAACAGCTCTCAGCTCCAAGCAGTTTATATGCCAAGAGAGAGCCTCCCCAGTCCAGACCCCACATGCTGGCCTGCCCTCGAAAACCGCCCCAGCTGGTCAGAGAGGCATCCATGGTGTAATGAGTTTGGCAAAGTGAAACTGCACCCATGCCGACCCCTTCCGAAAGAATGGGGCTCCCTCCAGATTGAAAGGGTGTGGAAGCAACTCCGGGCACCTTTAACAGGCAGAAGGCCAGTCCTCTGGCGGACCGGCACCCTGAGAGCTTCATCCACCACAGAAAAGGTCTACATGTGGAGCAGACCCTAGGAGTAGCACAGGGAGGCTGCGGGCCATGAGACCTGGAGAAGCCTGTGGCAAATGCCACCGGAAACATGATGGCCAAACCGTGAAATGAGCCAAACATGTCAAAAGAAATCCAGCCAGGAGCCATACGGGCCTGCATCGAGAGCGGAAATCCAGGCGCACCCTAAGAAACTGTGCGTTAAGCTGGGGTAAGAACATTCTTCTCTGTGTTTAACCTTGTAAACTCACGCTCGAATCGAATGCCAATGGCAGTATTCGATCAGCACGGAAGGTCTCTACATGTTACAGACATTAGGAAAATGGAGCTAAGTGAAGCTGGGAGTCTCATGGACTCCAGCTCATGATAGCTAATCTGAGGTAAAGAAAAGGACCTGATCCTTCCCCTGCATTTCATTACACCCCAACAGCTGAAGGAGCCCTGCTCGACTTCCTTCGGAGGAGCCTCTTCTATCGCTCCCTTGAGGAGAAGGACGAAATCTCCTGCTGTAGGACAGAAGTCTCTGAGAGTGCTGTTGACTACAGTTGGAAAAACTATGTTGATGCAAGGGGGGTCACGACAGAACTGAAGCATGTATTCGAAGCCGAAGTACGCAGTGGATGCAAGGCGATAGAGGGAGTGGAGTGTTGCAATGCAGAGGACATGCCTGTGTTCAGGTGTCACACTGACTCCTGTGGGATGGCATGGTCAGCCAGTGACAGAGAACGCTTGACGTCCTGACAAGTACTCAGAAGTACCATTGCCTGGATCAGTATGTCAGGGTCTGCCTGCTCCTAAGGAGAACAAAAAGTGCCTGCGAAGATGCAAGCGGCAGGTGTCAAATGCTTTGGAGGCAAGAGGGAGGTGAAAGTGGGAGGGTTAAGCCAGAGTGAGCAAGTGAGAGGTGGGCAGAAATGCTTGCACGGTCTGTGCCCTACCTCATTAATCAGGAAACGCTCTCCTTTCTCTGACCTGAGGGTCAGGAGCGATTAGAGGAAGCTGGAGCAGAAGGTTTGACAGAGCGCTTCAGCTCAAGACTCCTATGATGTCGCTGGCGGGAAACTGGTGACAGCGGGCTCCCCAAACCGTAGCTGGTGGGGGATGTGGAGCAGCTGTATAATGTGACGAATGTAAGAGCATCAGGGTCGACGCCATCGGCCAATAAGTGGCGGTGGTTTATAAGGGCTTCAGACAATCGGCACACCCAAAGGGCGCTCCCACTGCGTCGTAAAGGGATAGTTCACACCAAAAATGAAATTAATTCATTAATTTACTCACCCCCATGCTGTACCAACCCTGTAAGACCTTCAGTCTTCGGAATACAAATGAAGATATTTTCAATAGCCCAAAAAGTCATTGAAGAAAATGTTCAAACAGCAAGAATTGCATTCTTATTCTACTACTTTTTGTTCATTTCTTGCGCATGTGTTAACGTGGAAATCTCTTTGAAGCTCTCAATTATCAGGCCCAAAGGAAGAAAAGGAATAGTCAAATAAAGCCTTTTTTTTTGTTTTGTCTTATTTCCGCAAACAAAGGTATTCTCGATCGCTTAATAGACTTATAGTTGAGCCACTGTCAGTCACGGATTTATGAATATTTATGAATATTTACACATTTTTCCTCAATGACTTTCTGGGGCCATGAAGTTTCAATCCCTTACGAGCCTATGTAGCAGTGACCCACCTCTCAAATTTAATCAAAAATATCTTCATTTGTGTTCCAAAGATGAATGAAGAGTTTTTGGGTGAACTGTCCCTTTAAGCTACGCAGCTTTGAGTGAACATTTGAAAGAGACAAAAGTGACTTTGAAAAGTGAACAACTTGAAACCAGGCAAGATGATCCAAATACAAAAACAACAGGAACTCAAAAACACAGCACAGTGCATCAGATAGTTAAGTATTTTGAATAAGTTATTATTACTTCACAACTGTTTAAGATGGTGAGCTACCATTCTCATATGAGTGTGTGCAGTACAAATGTAGTTTGAAGCGTACTGCATTCGCCATGTTGCCATTATCATGTGACCTACCAGTGTCAGTTGCGTCTTTTGTCAAACCCCTTCCCGTGGCCTCATGGGATGGTGAAATCTCATTGTATGCACACTTTCAGAGTTATCGCCGAAGAAGCAGGTCATTCAGGAACCTTCTACTCTTTTATGAGTATCTGAATACAGAAAACAGAATCAGGGTAACTATGGAGACTAAACATGGGACAAAGCAAACAGGAACTGAACACAGGAAGAACAGAAACAATAGGGAACAAGATAAAAACTTCAACATAAAAGTCCTTAAACACAAGACAGGGGAATACAAGCTGGAATCATGACAAACACACATTTCACACTTCACTAGGTCATTTAATTTGTCCTGCTAACAACAAGCATCAAATGATTAAATAATATTTTAATACTTTCTGCATTATTAGACACTAGAAATTACACTTAAAAATAAGAGAATTAAAAATAAAGAATTTTCAAAAATAAATAAAAAATAAAGAAAATCAAAATAAAGAATTTTTATAATCTATACATAGAAGACATTTGTGAGTTAAGATGAAAATATAAAAAATTATAAAGGCATGATGAATTTTGCAATTGTTGTCCAAGAAGAAACATTAATTTACATGTTTTTTTTTCTTTTTTTTCTTATTCATGTTTCATGTGAAACTCTTTATAGGAGCACTTTGATATCACTTTCAATATGTATTTGCGATATAATTCATAACATTTTTCTTCCCAAATCTTCTCAGTGCACTAGCCTTCCTCCTCAATTTCTTTGTCAGATTTAGGGGACTATTTGTTTGCCGCTGCCCGTGATTGTTTAAGGATCTGGTATTTACCATATTTACACACAACAGCGCTCATCTCTGCTCGGGCCTCTGGGTGGCATTTAAACCCCTCGGTCCTTCAGTATTAAATCGTTCCTCTGTCCTTCATGAAGGACCTGAGGGACAGATCCCATCCTGGACCTCTCATTTCTCTGTCATTTCTTCTTAATTCTTCATACATCCCTGTTTGTAATATCCACCGTGTCGTCTGTTCTGCAAAAAGTGCAGTTTGTTAGGAAGGAACACTTCACCTTAGTCTTTACGCTCTAGGATTTCTTACACCATATAATAACAAGGAGTTTATTGAACCTATCCCACTTGTCTCCTCATCACATGGCACACATGGCCAGACATCTTCATGATAATAACTCGTCTCTTTTATAAGAGATCATTGGATGACTCAGATTAATCATCTTTAACACCAAGAAGCCATTTTTTTTGTCATTAAAAGAATGTGATCAGAATTGTTACAATAGAATGTTGAACTCAGAGAACATGTGAAGTGGTGCATGTGTGATGGGGAGTTTTGTTTTAATGTTGTTGGCAAAGGCTTGATAAAAACCTTTCATCCAGCATGTTTTGAGCAGTAATCAAAAGCCAGCGAAGAGAAAACAGGTGTAATAAGTCTCTTAAAAGTGTGTATTTACAGGTTGCTATGGCAGCTCCAGCTAACAGTCTTTTGTGATCATAATTTTCTATAAAAGCACAGCCTAACAATTACTGGACTAGAGAGGTAATTAAATGAATGAATGAATGAATGACGTGTTATGCTTTAAAATATATGCCGTGTATAATTAGACATAATGAAATTATTGTATGTGTTATTGTAGTATATTTTATGTGCTGAATGTGATGGGTATAGGGGTAGGGTTATTTGTGTAAGGGAATAAAATATAGCCTACATACCTCCAGTATAAAAATCCTTATGTCTACGGAAAGTCCCCATAAAACATAAAAACCCAATGTGTGTGTGTGTAGAGAGAGAGAGAGAGAGCATGCACGCTTTTAATTGGCCTTATGGGGGAGGTGATCTTGCACGAGATCAGGTTAATGAGGATGTTAATATAGATGTAATGGACATTTCCCACAGGAAACAATGTGCTGTTGTTCTGGACATAAAAATTAAGGAATTTTGGGATTGTGGGCAAGTCAATTAGAAGAATTTGAAACTGTACGTACATTCCCACATAATCAAAATGTGTCAATCATTTTCTCATCAGTTTGGCACAAATATTTAGTGATTTAATATGTGTTTTCACATCATTTTATTTCAGTCAAAACTTTTAAATTAAAGACGTACTGCGTTAAACATCTAAAGGAAAACAAAACTTTGCCATTGAAAGCATAGAGGCTATTAACAAGTGTGCTTAAGGGCAGTTATCACAAGGATGAGAAGATCTATTAGCAAGAGCTTGTTTGTGTAGAAGCAGCTTTTCATTTCAAAAAGTGAAGACTGAGCAGTGCCATGGAAATGGATCAGGCACGGTAGAAGAGAGAGATAAACAAAAGAGTCATTAACAAAAAAAAATGATTATAAGCATTATTTTTGCTTGCTCTTATGGTGTTGTCAGGCAGACTTTTAATAATCAATTATCAGTTGTCATTCCAATCAGAATCCGCACAATGTATATTCATGGGAAATGCGACAGCACAGCCGTGTAAAGCGTTTCTTTGTGCTCGGAGCCCTGCGGTCTTATTGTTGTATTCTTGGCCTTTCGCAGTACACCATGTAAGGAAATGTGCTCTGTAACTGATAGTGAGTTAGCACTCTTTCCTCCTAATCAGCCCCCAGCTCACCTCTTCCTACCAGGATATAATCCTGAGCAGCCCACCCCCAAATCCCCTTTATAAAACCTAATTAAATCATGCTAATGCCCATATTCCCTGGATATGACTGGCTTGGCAGATTTGAAACCAGCCAATTACGGGGTTAATCAGACCCTTGGTAATAAAGTTTCCCTCTCTCCTATACATTTGAAATGAAGCCAAAAATCCTGAATTGGAGAGAAGAGCAGAGAGAGGGAGAGAGAGAGATCAAGAATTTTTTATGGCTGATTTGCGAATTTACAGCAACCACCGTTGCCATTGAGGTGATCACCCCCCCCCCCCCACAAAATATTTAGATCAGCCAATATGGCTTTTTCAAAGGTTGATGGTTTAGATTATTACACCTCCCTCCTTCTCATTACTCACATGGGGTTAGATCCATTGTTGAATGTGTCCAAAATGTTACAAATTTGCAGCATTTGAAGTGCTTTGAAGTAAAGAGACAAAACAGTCTTGATTGGAAATCATGGGTTCAGGCCTCAAATGATTGCTGCATCAGAGCATTTCTGCTACTATGTTATTATTTTTATTGTCACATAGATATTCCTACAAATGCCTATCCAAAATTTGGAAGGAACGATTTTTTTGTAATGTATATTCTTATCATCTCATGTCTGTTCTTTGATTTATACGAGCATGCACATGTGACAAGTGACAAGTACAACTGCTGTTACACACACACACATGACAGATCCACTCACAGAAAGTGACAGGATTGAGCGGAGAGCAGCTTCACATTTCTTTTAAGAGCTTCTGATCTAAAGATGTCACCTACAGCCTAAAAAGAACAAGAAAGGTGACAGATTTATTAAAAAATAATACTTTTTCTGACATATTAGATCTATTTCTCAGAACAGACACCAGTAGATACACCAGTTCAGCTCCTGCAGTTGTGAGCTGATTGAATGTGATACTCTCAGCTTGAAGTCTTGTTTTTGGAGTATGATCCAACATGTGAGGGAGAGAGAGAGAGAGAGAGAGAGAGAGAGAGGGAGGGGGGTCTCTTCTTTACTGCACACCCTAATGAGAGCTTCCCTGTTTAATTAATGCCTCAAGAATATTTAATTCTGACCGAATCAATTAAGTAAGAGGTTAAGTATCAGGTAAATTTTCTCAAAGCTATTCCCTGCGTTAAAGGAAACAAACACATACAGGAGATTCGAGCCTGGATGCTTGTTATTGTGCATGCATCATTTCACCAGGCCCTGCATTCCCTGCTGACTCAGGGGTTAATTCTGAATTAGAGCTTAATGAAAAGTCTCATTTTATGAGAAAGCCTGAAACAGGTATGCAAACATTCAGGGTGGCTATGGCTCGCAATGATAATGACCTCAGTCCCACTTGTTAATTTAAGACCTGCCTCCTTAGCAATTAGGCTGCCTGACACAACACAATTCTCCCTCTCTCTCTCTTGTATGCGTGTGTGACTGGATAATGCCTGAGATCTTTATTCTGTTTCCCCAGTCACACACCTTAAATTCTAATGATTTGACTAAAAAACAGACATTTGAATTTTGAAATCTCTCACTCTCACGCTGTTCTCTATTGTATAATTTAGGCAAGTTGGCATAGCCTATGTAGGCTAGATAAGAACTACTAGTGCATTAACAAAATAAATAAAACCACATTACATTGTAAAAATGTAATATTGTCCCAAGCATATTTGCACGGTGTTGAGTTTTACATCACGTAATTGTGCAGGCCGTATGTATTTTTGTGGCTCGAGATGTCTAAATCAACCAATCACAACACGCCTCTATCCGGTTCTCATGGCGTACGTGCCGAGACCGCGTCCCCTCCTATTGTGGTTAACAGCCGCTTGATAATGAGTAAGATTATAATGCACGTCGTGAGACACTTATAGTTGTCAATGATTACAATTACTGGCGCCGAATTTAACTGGTCGTTTCTCAAGGGTGTTTTATGGCCTTGTACTCGTTGGACTTTTGCCAGCCTATCAGGAGCCTCATGGCTTCTAAGTAGAAAGTCTATTCAATGTAAAAATTAATATGCTTTACCTAATCAACAGAACTGTGGCAACAGATTACAAGCAATATTATTGATTAAATTTAATAAATTAGAATTAAGTAATAATTATTAACTAATTCCTTAAAAGTTAACCATTTAAAAAGAGTAAAGTTTACACCAAAAAATTTAACAAAAATATCTCACTAACAGACAGACATCTAATATTAATTAAGAACTCTTTATTTTATATTGCCAACATTGAAGACACCTGATGTTAACAAGCAGAATCACTAAAGGAGAAAATCGTAATTTTAAAACAAACCTAAAACAAACACCAATCACCATAATGGTGACTTCAATTTATGTTTTTTTGAAATGAAAATTAACTAAACATAATAAAACCAAAAATAACCATGATTTTAACGGTAAAATACTGTAAAAATGCTACAGTGCAAAACTGTTAATTGGTTAACAGAAAGTTTCCGTACTATACGCGGTAAATAACTGTGATATAATTTTACAGTAAAATACCGTTAAATTTACAGTTTTTGAAAGTGAAAAAGAACAAATCATTTTATAATTTACCGTAAATTGACATTCCCACAATTCCCTGTGTGACACTTCACATTTTATGTATTTTTGTTGAAATAACTATGGTTCCTCATAGTTGTTATTGTTTTTTTTCTAATCAGGTTATGTACATTAGGGTTTTATGTTACATTTAATGTTGTTAAATTAATGTTTATTGCATCTTTTTACTATGATGGTGTTTAACGTTTGTGTGAATGACACTGTGCAGCTTCTTTAAATAAGTATTGCTTTATACAAGTATTTACTTGTGATGAGCTGTGATTGCTCATTTAACTCTCATCACTGTTGTGATTGGTGGTTGGTTGTCAGTGTACAATAGTCTAAAATAGATATCAATACATCAATAAGTTGGTAAATCAACATTTAATCAGAAAATAAAATACAGTTTATTACTGCAAATTTTAAGTTAAGTCTGTAAAACTTTAACGTTCTAATGTATTTTTAACGGTAAAGTTCTGGCAACCACAGCTGCCATTTTTTACCGTAAAATTTACGGTTTATTTTTTACAGCATGCTGATATTTGGTTGTTATAGATTTTGTTCAATTATATTTCTTTTTATTAAATGCTTTTTTTTTTAATTTTCCTTTTTATTTTGTACACAGATGGTTTGCCAACGGCTTTGCACTGGTATTGTTCTCAGATCCCATGTGAATTGCTTTAATATCAGCAGAGCTGGCAATATAAAAGACCTTTGCTTTTATGAGTTGTATGTGCAATCTGCTCTCTCAAGCCTCCAAATATCTCCAGTCTGTCTTACTTGTTGAAAAAAAGGCCACGTTACACAGCTATCCATTTCCTAAAGGCCTTTACTTTTATGTAGCCTTGGTGTTGTCAACATTCTCGGTGTCCTCGATATTCTTTAGTGAACTCATCTGTTCAGATTTCATTACATCCGTCCTAATCCTCTCACACACTTGCCACGTAGCACAGGGCATGGGGTCGCATGTCAGCCAGATTTGTACCAGATTATTCTCCACAATTAATGGCTGTTCGGGCCAGAGGGTCGCGAAAGGCAGACAACCCCGCAAAGCTATGGCAAACACTGAAAATTAGGAGCAGAGGATTTTAACGCTGCCACTCATATCTCCAGATGACCTTTAGTGAGGCTTAACGTTTCTTCTCCTTTATTCGCAGAAACTGGAGGAAAAGGTCTAATTGGTTTTTCATCCCATTTTTTAAGGTTGGAAAGTGCTGTCAGCTGGGTCAGTCAGAAAATCTTAGGTAGACAACATAAAGGACTTCTCTCATTGTCATTGAGACCACTATACAGCTGTCCCGTCCTGGAATAATTCTGTTAGACTCATTTTCGTGAATATAGGTTTAAAGGACCTAGAAAAAGTTAATCATTGAGATTTTTTTTTTTTAATTAAAAGATAATACTTCTGAAAGAAGTCTCTTCTGCTCACAAGGCTGCATTTATTTGATCAAAAATTCAGCAAAAAACAGTAATATTGTGAAATATTAGTTTAAAATAACTGTTTACTAGTATATTTTAAAATGTCATTTGCAATGGCAAAGCTGAAATTTCAGCATCAGTCTTCAGCGTCACATCATTCACAACAGGAATCATTCTACTATGCTGATTTGATGCTGAAAACAGCTTCTTAAAAATATTGAGCGGAAACCGCGATATTCAAAATTTGGGTTATAAGTAAGATTTTAAAAATAACCTTTTTCAATTAACTTTCACTCAAAAGTGGCAGTAAAGACATTTATAATGTTAAGCAAGATTTATATTTCAAATAAATACTGTTGTTTATTATCTATTCATCAACAAATCTTGAAAAAAAGTATCACTGTTTACACAAAAACATCAAGCGCCATTTTTTTTTGCTTTTGCAAAAGCGCAAATATCCAACGCACATGGCACGCTTTAGCGCCAAATGAGACGTAAAAATAAATCGGGCAGAAGGCGCCTCCTAGTGGTCTAACCCTACCCCTACCCCATACCTAAACTTAACCATAACCAAAGCGTCTCATTTGACGCTGAAAGGGTGCCATGTGCGTTGGATATTTACGCTTTTGCAAAAGTGTCATATATGGCGCCTTGGGATGAGAATGCATTGAAACATCACGCGTTTTCAAAGAACCATTAATAATAATTAAGCACCACTAAAAATAATAATTACATGTAATTATCAGCATATTAGAATGATTTCTGAAGGATCATCCCAGCAAACACAGAATGTTCCCCTAACATTACCGTATGGTTCCTATTTGGTATTTTTTGGGGTTCTGGAAACGTTCCTGTGGGTTAATTTTAGGTTCCTATAAAAGAAACGTTGATAACATTTACAATACGGGTGCACTAATATGCATTAATTCATGCTTAACTAATTCACAGATATTACTTGAGTTAATGTATGACTCATGAAGAACTAAAACATTAATTAATGATTACTGCATCAGCAACTAATAAAGAGTCAATATGATTAATAGATTAAGTAATACATGGATTGCTATTAATTCAATGTGTCATTGTGTATTCATTTCTTAATAACATATTTTATTAACTAATAGTGTAAATTAATGTGTTAATTACCATAATTAGTCAAAGCTATGCACTTCAACTTCCAGTTGTCTGCTTTAATTAATCATTAGCTAATGATTTGCAAAAGATATCATGTTATGACTTTACTTGATGAGGCACATCATTATTAACTATTAATTTAGTAATTGTAGTAATTTGCACATGAATTAGCACTAACGATAATTAATCATGTATTAATGGATATTAGTGTACCCGTCATATTATCTGGAAATTGAAATACAAGGCTTTGGCTCATTCTGGTAATTAACATATTAATTAACACTATTAGTTAAAAAATGAGTTATTATGAATTAATCCAAAATTACATATTTAATTAATAACAATTTATGTATGAACTAATACATGAACCTTACAGACTCTTAATTAGTTCCTATTGTGGTAATCATTAAGGAATAGCTTAAATAATCATTAGTTACACATTAATTCAGTATTATCTGTGCATTAGTTAAGCAAGAAGCTTATTAGTGCACCCGTATTGTAAAGTGTTACCCAAACGTTCCCATAAAGTTTCCAGAACGTTCCCCTAAACTTAATGGAACGTTCTATTAACGTTAGAAAACTTTCCTGGCAGAACCAACAGGGAACATTTTGGGAACGTTCCCAGAACCTAAAATTCTTAGCTGGGATGTGACATTGAAGACTGGAGTAATGATGCTGAAAAATCAGCTTTGCCATCACAGGAATAAATTACATTTAAAAATATATTTTTAAAAATGTATTTGTAATAATATTGTATTTTAATACTGTATTTTTGATCAAATAAATGCATATTTGGTGAGCATAATGGACATCTTTAAAAAAGAAAAAGCATTCCTAACTTTTGACCAGTATTAAGTGTATTAAGACCAATATCTCAGTGTAAAAGGTGCATGTGCATATCAGTGCACTGGAGTAAGGTATATGTGTGTGTGTGTGTCATATCTGTGTCAGCGCTGTATGCAGTGTGGGGGTGTTGCAGACAGGGGGGTGTGCCTGGCTATTGGGATTGTTGACAATTGACCTTTAGTGCAGTCAGTGTGCTTTCAGCTGCATACAGAGAAACGGCATGACAGCACACCGTCTCTGCTTTGGATGCCAAAGCCTCTGTGAGCGGGTGAGTAAATGTGTGCGTGTGTGGTTCAGGTATTCCTTACGTTATGGGCCAAAATGTCGCCACAAACATGGCAATATCCAAAATCCTTGTCCTACATTTTTTTTGCATTTGTTGGTCCCAATGCAGAAAACAGCTTATAAATCATACTAGTGTGAGACCATTTGAAAACTAAAAAATGCAGAAAGTTTTCTGTATTGGGAAGGGTTAGGGGATAGAATTTACAGTTTGTACAGTATAAACATCATTATGTCTATTAAAAGTGCCCATAAAACATGAAAACCCAACATGAGTATGAGTGTGTGTGTGTGTGTGTGTGTGTGTGTGTGTGTGTGTGTGTGTGTGTGTGTGTGTGTGTGTGTGTGTGTGTGTGTGTGTGTGTGTGTGTGTGTGTGTGTGTGTGTGTGTGGTGTAAGGGTCTGGGAAAAGATGATGATATTTTGATATGATATTTTACAAATCATCAAAAAGTTTAAATGGGTTAATTAAATGATTAAGTTACAAAAACATTACTTTAAAAAAAACATATTACATATGATCATACGTCCTAAAATGAAAACTGTCTGAATTTTCAGAAGCTCATTTGTGTTCATGCATATTCAAACAATCATAAAGTCTTACATTGCAACACTATTTTAGATATTGATTGGATTTGGTTTTTATATTAATTACTATTTTTAGCTCAAAATGAAATTGGATAGCAACTGCAGAGTGATATTTTCAGTGAATCCAGATTTTAAGGTATATATTGTTAAATAATAAATTTACATTTTCACTCTGTTCTATAGCTCTGATCAATATTAAAAAGTGCAATCCTACACAAAATCTTTTTGTGTTCAACTAAAAAAAGAAAGTCTTAAGAAATTGTGGATTATTTTAAATGATTTTAATTTGCTAAATTTAATTTACTGAAACACACTACTAGCCTGGATGCCAGCCCGAACTCCGCCCACAACATTTTTTGGACGGGAAGTTCGTACTCAATAGAATATGAGTATGACAAAGTCAGGCTAACACACTACTGTTCAAAGGTTTGAAGTCAGTAAGATTTTTGAAGTATTTAATGCTCAGCATAGCTATATTTGATTAAAAAAATACAGTAAAAACTGCAATATTGTGTGCAATTATTATTCTTATTTTTTTACATTTTATGATTATGAATTTATTCCTGTGATGGCAAAGCTGAATTTTCAGCATCATTACTCCAGTCTTCAGTGTCACATAATCCTTCAGAAATCATTCTAATATGATGATTTGGTGCTCAAGAAACATTTATTATTATTATCAAAGCTGAAAACAGTCGTGCTGCTTGCCATTTTTAAATGGTGATACATTTTTTTGATGAATAGAAAGTTCAAAGGAACAGCATATATCTGAAATATAAATCTTTTGAAATCATTATAAATGTTGCTTGACCAAATTAATGTAGCCTATCCTTGATTAATTAAAGTATAAAACCCCAAAACAAAGAAACAAAAAAATTATAACCGACCCCAAACCTTTGAATGTTAGTCTCACAAAAATACTTATTACAATGTCAAAATAAATGTACAATTTCTAATAGGGTCAAACAACGATATCTCAATTATTTAACATTAATATAATATTATATCAGATATTTTCAACATTTTGAATCGACCCAATTAGAAATGGCACTTAATTTTTCAACAATATTTTTTCTGTCGACATTCTTTAGTGGAAACGCTCATTATTTCACACCTAAACAAAAAACTGTATCCACATTGTGATGGAATAATCTTTTCTCCATCAGTGTCACAGTGTACGTAGGTCGGATGACTGTCTGACTCATCGGCCTCAAACCAAAATCCATTCACACCAATACAAAAACAAAGCAGAGATCTTGCATTGATAGAAGAGCAACACAAAGATGACTCTAGCAAAATCTTGGAAAAAGTTGCAAATTCCTCCACATCCCACAATGCTTTGTTCCATTGTTGTGGTGTGCATCACCTCGTTGGCATGCCGACAAAGGGAACCCTCCAGTCCCTGCCAGTAGCAGTAACAGGACACCTCCGCAGTCACATTACAGCGTCAATAAAAACATTTTAGAATTGTCCATGATTCTATGATTGCTGAAGAACTTTAAATGTTGTCTGAAATCTATAAATGATTCAGTGCATTAAAACAATTTATGTTATTGGGTCACACTTTATTGGTAGCCTTTTGCCGAAGATATGACATCACACTTTGTAGGACAACTTGAAAGTTACGACGCATGGGTTCCTCGAATTCGAAAAGCTATGCATTTCCCCCATGAACTTTTGGAAAATCGTAAAAAATAAGATCTGTGTTCAACAAAGAGCTGTGACCCTTACACGTTTTGTCTATCAAGATAATCTTTACAAGTTAATCCAAAAATGTATTTTTTAGTCAAATGTGTTCATAGACTTTAAGGCGAGGGAACCGAATGTGCTAAAATACTAACTCACTTCCGCGTTTTGGCCTACAAAGTGACGTCCTAACTTGGGCACTCTACCGTGTGTGTAGCCTACTTGTGTTCTTGTTGTATTGCAAAACACATGACAACAATGTACTAAAAACTGAAATGTTTTTCCTTTCGCGACGAAAAAGTAACGTTAACTTACAAAAGCAAATTTCTCAGATCTATGCATTTATTCCACGTGAAAATTATCAGCACTATATATACAAATGAAACCAAACGTAGCCTACTTTTGAAATTGATTTCTAGACATCGTAAAGTACATTTTTTAAGTTTTTAAAGGAGCTGTATGCAAGAAATTTATTTCAATTAATCATAAATTTTCCCTGATATGTCACTTGACATTAAGAAATCATCTTCATTTCAAATGATCATATCACTGACAACAGTAGTCCGGCCAGGATATTGTCATTTAAAAAGTGAAGTCACAGCCCTCAACTGATGTTGATCGCCAATGGAGGTCTGACGTCTGCACCTGGCGGCCATCTTGTCACAGGCAGCTACCTTACTCGTAACACTGAGTTAATGGTACATGTACTATTTAAATAACCATAACTTGCTAAATTTTCTACCGATTTTCGAACGTATTTGATATGTTATAAACGTCAGAGATGTAGCTATGACACAGCACACTTATGAATAATAAATAATATATAATAAATAATAATATGTAATATATGTGTATAAATAAATAATCGTCAGATAATTATAGCCTCGTTAATAACGTTTGTAAGAAACCAAACCGTTTGTAAATCCGTCAAGATTTCAACGAGATAAGAGTATTTGTGTTCGTGTTGACCACTCATCTTACATCAGCTTACCTGTGACAAGATGGCCGCCGGTGATGACGATGGAAACTCCGCGTAACACATCTAGCCTTTATATACATATCTATGCTGCACCGATCCACCAATCACGGACTCAGTGCGGCATTTGGGTTGCCAGCTCTTCTCTAGTTACCACGGCTGCAGATACAAACGTGTCGGAATCGGATAAGAAAATTCTAACGTTGCTGAAACCCAAGTTTGTACGTGTTGTGAGCCTACCTGAAAAACGGTCGGTTTTTATGGGCGTGTCGCACTTAAGACTTGGAAATAAATGCCCACTGCTGTGAGTGGATAACAGTTTTGCATTATAATGAGTTTGACTCACCCGTCGGTGCACGTGGGGGAAATCGTCCAATGTTGTCAAATGGCAACAGGATTCGCCCATACATGTTCGACCAAGAGTCTGTGTGTTGTACAATTCCTGTCAGATCCAATATAGACGGCACAGCACCATTCTTTACTCTTAATTAGTCTGCAATCCAGTCTTGTTTACAAAACAATCCTCAGTGAAATGAAGCGAACAGTCGACGATGTTTTACCCTCATCAGCTGGAACGTCATTAAAAATAAAGTTTATCCATGCAGTCCTATTGGAATCCAGAGGAAGCTTATGCAGCGACTGTCTTCCACAACCAGGCACTGCACAATATTCTGCTCAATCCGGTTTGTCATCACGAGGTAGGCATGTATGTTATGCTACTTAGCTATGCATGTAATGCGCGAATCGGTGGGCGGGGCTAAACCGGCCGTGTTAAAGCAGGCGTTGATCTTCTTCTGCGGGGACGGTGTTTTAACCCCGTTGATGTCATAGTTTCCCACTTTTAAAAACGAGACGTTTGTTGAGGCTGGTGTCAATAAAAACTTTTATTGGACTAACAAGGATGTTTTCAGTTCTGAAACTTACAGGATATTCGTATAATATGACCTCTTAGATGTCAAAAGCTCAAGGAAAATTTAATTTCTCAGTTCATCACCCCTTTAAGGCCTGTTCACACCTGGACGAATTTCAGCACGCGTTACTCGCCGACGTTTAACGCCTCGTGACTAAACAAAGGGCGCCAATGTGAGTGTTCACACCGACGCATAAAACACCACGCGTAAAAGCGTCATTTAAAAAAAAAAAAAACACCTCGGGTTTGTTTTTTTAGTTTGACGCGCTGCGTAAAAACTATCCGACCAATGAGATTGCCGCTTTTGCTCACATGTTTAAAGGTGGGGTTTACTGCCCCACTGTGGGTTTCTTTGCATGATTGTGTTTATGGGGTGCAATATAGCATGTATCCGTGGTTTTTCTTTTTTTAAAAGTCTTATTTTTCATAAATTTCACCTTTATTGTCAGCCGCGCTCTCCTCTGTCCCCTGAACGACCGGTTTCACTTCCTGATTCTATGAAAACACTCCCTCAGAATGACGTTGTGGGCTCAGATTGGTTCGTTTGGGCTGGTGTGTTGTGATTGGCTAAACTGTCGCTCACGTTGTCCAGAAGGTTAACGCCCATTAGCTTTACGGGAGACAGCGAGCTCCGGTCCAGATGTAAATATATGTCGAAGACTGCAGTATCAGTTTGAGGCAGAATCAAGACCGAGAAAGCCGCAATGAGAGAGTCAAACAGAACCTCACCACACACGGCTCTTAATAAAGGTTTCTGAATGATAATTTGCTATATTTTTTAACTTTATGCACATTTGTTTTACATAACAGCATCTGACTGGCAACAATAGCAACTGGCTGGCTACTAATGTTATACTTAAACAGCGTTGGCAGGTTTACGTTCTTGATCAAATCGAAAATAGCGTCATAAAACATATTTAACATGAAAAATACGTTTACAACATTAGTACTTATACAAAATTCAGGTCCATAATGTTTGTACGCGTTGTCGTTGACACAAAATAGCATAACTGCTAGCCCATAAAGCCTATAAAGCCAGCGCTGGCATTTTAAAAATAATAAAACACAAGGCTACGATCTGGAATTATACATGCAAATACATTTAAAATGATTTAAGTCTTAGCCTACTTACAGGTTGTGTCCGGTTGTGTCTGCCTCTTGTTTTAAAGTTGGATCTGCTTCATGTTTAGTAACAGTTTCTTGTTGAATTTTGAACTTGATGGAGATTCTGGAAGCTGTCTTCCGTAAAATGCGCAGCACAGAGAGCTAGATTACGATCGTCACTTTCAGGAACATAATCAAACATAAATTGTATCCATTGTTGTCGAAGTACAGCGTCCGTGGGAAGTTCGAACACAGAAGACCTGACACCTGCGTGAACAACAACACACTCGACGAGGAGCTGCTGAAATATGATCATGGCCTTTCCTGCATATTCCGGAGGGAGTGGTTGATGCAAATGTGTGGGTTAGTGACGTACCATAACCCAGCTGTAGTCCAAAACGAGTCGTTTTTGTAGGCAATTATACTTCCTGATTTTTAAAAGACAATATCTCTGCTTACACTAAACTTTCAGCGCTGCAACTTTGCAGATACTGTTCATGCACCAACAGCAACATTACACACTATTTAAAATCAAAAAAGTGAAATGGCAGTAAACCCGCCCTTTAAAGCTTCTGAAGTTACAGTAGAACACAACTTGGGGCTGCTCAAACCAGTGGCGTAGGCAGAAATTGTATTTTGGGTGGGCCAGTGAAAATGTGAGTGGGCCTATAGTTGTTAATAGAAAAAAATACTTCAATAATAATCAATAATAAGAGTAAAAACATTAATAGACAAACTGCAACAACAGTTAAACCTTTATATTCGGCAAATCATCATGTTCAACCAACAGAGCTCAATAAATTTAAGGCTGGACAAACTAGTCAGCAGTGCAAACTGCAAAGACAGTTAGCCCCGAAATGGAGTAAGCTAAATGAGTATGCGGCAGTTAAGATGGGGGTAAATCCGCGTAGGACTGGAGAGAGAGAGAGAGAGAGAGAGCGCCTGACTAACCTTTGTGGGTTAATGAGTCTGAAGAACTGGCCTGTGTGGACTCGGTCGGTGAAAGGTAGTTGGCGTGTCTTCTTCCTGCAACTCTTGATTTTTTCCAAATAGCACATTAAAGAAAGTTGTTTAGCCATTATTGTGCGCCGGCACAGCTGAGTTTTCCTGTCAGGACCGCCAGCAACCATAGCAACCAATAACGTTCCGGATGGAGGCTTTCTACCTTATGCACCAGAGAAACGTGGGCGCCGTCATCTGCAGAATTGTCTTCGAACTTCCGGTTTCGCGGTGGCTCTGTATATTTCTATGACATCGCTGTCAAGGAATAATTAGCTGGTGAAGTGGATTTACTTATTGTAGAGTTAACAAAAGGTATCATGAGCATTGTAATGTTTATCATAAGCATTGTAAAGCGGATGTCTTAACAAATGTCGAACGAGATTTTTTTTACGAGCAGTTCATTCATACCTATGCAAGATCACTGTCAAAATACAGACCGGAAGGCAAAAGACAACGAGCGCAGCACTGAAAAGGGGCAGGGCTACAAGGTCTATAACTTGCGTCGACAGTTTCATTTTATTCGGGAAACGAATTAAACACACACAGCAGTCAACAATAAATGCAGCTATATATTCATATATTTTCTTAACTACATTTGAATAATAAATGTAAACTAAAAAATATTTTTATCAAATTTGCCTGGGCAGGGCCAGTGAGTAATGTGGGCGGGCCAGTGCCGCCCTGGCCCACATATTGGCTACGCCCCTGGCTCAAACACAAAACGGTCTTGCCAGCACACACATGCAATCGGTGAAAAGATATACGTCGTCGCCGTCTACACAGCCAGGAATAAATAAGATGAGGAAGATGCAAGGCAAGATGAATGTAGAGCTGCAGTTCATCGTTAACATAAACAACTATATGACAACGGACAGGGACTACACACATCTTGATAAAAGAGAACTGTTATGGAGTTGTATTGCAGAGCAAATTGGCGCTATCTAATGTCAGGGAATAAATTTGCATGTTCACTCGGCTCATCATCAGCGAAAATCACTTGGGTGTGAACACAAAAAAACGCGTTGAAAACGCTAACGAATGACGCGTGCTGATATTCGTCTTGGTGTATGGGCCTTTAGGGTTATTAATTAGTAGCCTGGGTTTCCCCATGCTGCCTTGCTGCAGTATGATTTTACTCGCGCTGCTAGACACCAGTCTGGATACCATGAACCAAATTTTTCCGAAATGGGGGAACCAAAGTGTCCCGCCCCTATGCAATAAATACCACCTGGCCAAAGCGACAGTTGATACTTCACGGAGCAATATGGGTTGGAGATGTGTGTTCGGTTGCTCAAACGCTCAAGTTTTATTCCGTTTTCCAACTGTCAGTGGTTAAGAATTAAATGGCTAGAATTTTTTACACCTCTACTATTGAATCCAACGTATTAGCTTCCATGGTGTTGTGAGGTCTCGTGAGGTAAATGCTATTGGCGAATTTAAAAAGGGGAGGAGCCATCCAACATGTCCCACCTTACCTTTCTGTTTCAGTGAAAATACTTCAACGCACCATACAAAGCTGTGCGTTCCAAGGCACTTCAGTGGATATAATAGACATCAATGGAAAGCAAAATTGTTTGGCTAACAACATTCTTCAAAATATCTTCTTTATGTTCCACTCAAACAAAAGTCAGTCATACAGATTCGGAACAGCATGAGGGTGTGTAAATTACATTTTTGATTTCATTTATTTGGGGGGGGGGGGGTACTGTCCCTTTAAGGTACTTTAGCAGGACCTCTGCTTGATTTAATATGCATGCAGTGTAATTATCGTATTCACAGGGCTATTCTGACACCATCTGAAATGAGGATTAGACATAGCTGCAGACCTGGGATGCTACTTTAATTGCATTTTGCTAGGTGCTGATCACACTGGAATGGGCCGTACTCATCTACACAGTCAAAGAGTCTATACAGGGATTATTAGGCAGGCGTATGAAGAGATGCCCTGCTCCTGAAAGGCCTTCCTGGATCAGACACCTATTAATCAGCTATTTTACAGACATATAGTGGTGGCTTTAGACTCAATTAGTTGACATCTTCCATTAAACGCATGACTGGGGTGAAGGAAACCGTGCATGTGCATGCTTACGTGAGAAGGACACATCACATGCTTCAACTGCCACAAACATTATGTGAGAAATATTAAGTCACTGAGCATTACGACAGTCCCTCACAGTGATAAAGGCACGTCCAAACAATGCAGAAGGCAACCAGATACATTTAATAACAGAATTGTGTTTTTCAGGCTTTGCAGATTGATTTACTGTACATTTTTCTTTTTCATACGATATAGAATTTCTTTCAGTCGGGATCAGGCTGAAATTACATCATGTTACGTAACAAACAATAAATTAGTTAAACTGCTCCAGCTCTTTTATGCAAAAGCTTGACAAACTTGACAAACAACACTGATCCTAGAAGATCTATGGTGTTCTTGTAGCTTAAAAAAACCCAAACATATCATGATGGACTTAACAAGTTCATTGCATGATGATAACAAACCAAAAGAGATTATAAAACAGGAGCAGCTTCATTGTACAAAACATTTCTTTTAAATCATCAAGCTTAAAGCATCCACAGTTCGTGTAAAGTCTGAATATAATCTAAATATAAAAATACATAATCATGTTAAACCACAAAAATACATAGTCAAGAGTGCACTCTATTAGTGTGTGTCGGACTGTGCATTTCGATCATTAAGTGTCTTTAAGGGATAGCCATCGGCCATCGTTTACTCACCTTTATATTGTTTCAAGCCTGTATGCCTTTTTTTCTTCTGTGGAACATAGAAGATATTTTGAGAAACTTTTCACTGTTTCAAGTCATTGGGAATTAAAACTATTTGCTTACCAACTTTCTTTAAAATATTCTTCTTATGTTCTGCAGAAGAAAGAAAGGCATACAGTTTGGAACAACATGGGAGTGCGAGTAAAATGACAGATTGGTCATATTGAGTGAATTATCCCTTTTAGAAAAGAAAGAAAGGCACATTAAGATACATTCCCTGTTATCCTCTACAATAAAGTTTACAGTTATAATATTTTGGATAGCCAACGTTAATGGATAACCATTTACTATTACAGGCAAGGTTTTATGAGAAGCATTCTAAAGTGGAGCTTCAACTGTTCAAGAATTCGAATAAGGGATAAAACGTTCAACATTCAAACAAATGCTATTACATTTCATTATAATCTTTAAAAAACCCTCTTGTTGAACCAGAGCCAATGCAAAGTCTCAAAACACTGTACACACCCCTTTAAGACTAATAAAAATATCTGATCAGTATACAGTCGCACAATTTGTAATACAATAACATTGTAATACAATACTGTAAGAAAGTAACACAATACCATTGCACACATTAATGTAAGAAAGTAACACAATAACATTCCATCCATTCAACATAATGTCATTAATTAAAGTTTGAGACAAAGTTTATGAAAAAGGAAAAGATAGAAGTTGAATAATTTTTTCCACCAGAAAATTACAAATGACTTGAATTGAGTGAAAAAACAACAAAGACAAAAAGTGTGCAGTGTAAAACAGCAAAGTGCATCATTTACCTCAGAAGACATCCGGAGCCCTTGGATCTCACTGTGTTCAGTAGTAAATAATCTGCATGAATAAAATGGCACAACAGAAAGCTCACAGGATAAAGCTGCTCAGAGAAACATTAAAAAGACAAGCATGCTCTCCAGTTCACACAACATGGCACCGCATGCATTAGATAAAAAATATATACTCTCAAATACACTTTGAAATTTTTTTTAAAGAATATATTCTGCTCTAATAATATCTTTTTCATTCAAATACATTTAAATAAGCATGCTAAACAAAAGCTTTACAAGATTTTTTTAAAAACGAGTGTAGTCGAAGGCAGCCAGACGGTTGGGTGAGTTAAAGACTTGAGAGGATGTGCTTGTGATCTGACCGGAGTGGGCACAGCGGTCAGAGCTTTTTGGTGTTTATCCAACTTTGTGGTGGGAGCTGTTGTCTGGTGGATCTTTTGGTGTGTAGTTGGGATTCAAAAGCCGCCTCCACTGCGGTCGACCGTGACGGGTCCTCTCAGATCCAGCCCTCCTCCACCGTCTTCATCAGGATCGCCAGACGACTGTCAGAGATTTGGCCTCTCTGGACCGCACTCATGAGCTGAACCAATCAGAGAACAAAAAGAAAGGTATAATCAAACTGGTGAGGGTAGGCAGAGACATTTTTTAAAAAAAGATTTATGCTTAAATGCACAATATATGATACCATTACTAATTTTAAATACACCTTCAAAGAAAAATTTGGGATCTCTTTTTATGATTTTGGAGGAGCTCTTTAATATTCACCACAACGATCCAATCATTTCCTAATAGACAAAATCAAGCCCCGCCCCACATTTTTTTTCTTGTTTGAGAAGCAGTTTCACTCAGATATTTGTCAAAATAGGCAATAAAAGACTATTGCTACAAAATATTTAGCTTTTATATACTACAAAAATACTACTTAAAAATGTAATTTATTCCTGGCAAAGCTGAATTTTCAGCATGACAACTCCGTGTCACATGATCCTTCAGAAATCATTGTAATATGTTGATTAGCTGCTCAAGAAACCTCTCAAGAAAAAGTTCAGTGCTGAAAACAGTTGTGCTACATTAGAAAAATAGTAATATTCTTTAACTTTTTCAACTATACATCAGTCACGACAAATTGGGTCCTCCCTTGAAACCAGTTCATGATTATCCTAAGTACATTTGAACAAAATTCATTTTAAATACTGCATGTATAGCTTACTGTATAGTGCACAATTAAACAAATTGAACAATTTATTTTGCTTGATAAACTGTTAATTAATAAATAATAATAAAAATAGCCTATTAAGTGAATAATTCAACATCATTACATTCCTTTTTATCACAAATATTTGCACATTTATTTATCATCATTCCATTAAAAATGATTGTGGATACATGTCAGGTCAAGTGCAAATGTGTGTATAATCTAAACTGTCAGGCTAATAATCCAATTTTTTACCTGTTATGATCTATATGACCATATTATTTTTTATTGTGAATATTAGGCCATGTGTCCACCAAAGCATTTTATCCAGACGCTTCTGCTGAAGACGCCGTGCTTTGAGCGATTGAGAGCGTTTTGGCAGCGCAGCGTTTTTCCGATTGAGACGCTTTCGTTGCTATGATACAGAATATCCGCAGCAGTTTGAATGTTGTGACAGTTGGTCAGTGTGGTATTAGTCCCGCCCCTCCTTCACTGTGATTGGATGGCTGGGTAAAATCAGCTGGATCGCTGCTGTTTTATCCAAAGTTGAACATTTTTCAACTCCCAGCAACCAGTAAAAACGCTGGGAGCTCTGGCGCTTCAGCGCTGAAAAAACGCGGCGCTCCCATTGAAAACAATTCAAAACATACGCCATGCGCATGGAAAAGCGCTTTGGTGGACACACGGCCTTAGGCTTATCATTATTGCAGATCACTGTTGATATACTATATGACATCATTAGAGCCAGACCAGATTTATCGGCAGGCCGAATTTATCGAGTATCGGCAGTTATAATGGCCGATAAATTACTATTTTAAAATGAAAATAAAAATGGACGAAACATGCTTTAACCATGTCATGAGTGTTGGAGTTGTATAGTTTGTCCACCAGAGGGCATTCTGACACCGTCCCTGTTGGCAACACTTCGTGTATAACGCGCCACACATCCTGCAACCTGCTGATCCAGCCAGAGTCGGGCAGAGTGAACCAGTTATCCGCGAACTGAGTACATCGGTGAAGTGTGTTCATGGTGAGTTGGTCACGAGAACATACATTGCTTGAATAACAATTAAATTAACGTTCCCATCAGTTTTCTTAACTCAAATAAGCATGACAAAATTTGTGACTATCATGTCCACTTTTGCTGCTGTTAAATAAGCCGAAAGTGAAGCGGAATTAGCTAGTAATAATTACGTTACGTTGTTACAGTGTACTGAGTGACTGAAGTATTTCTTTAATAGCGCGTGACGGTTATAGCAATGAGACATATCATCTCTCCTTGGCCTGTTATATTGATAATGTATGTTTTACAATTTGCAGTATGACGTTATCCGTTGTTAAATTATGGCTCATCATAGACTAACCACAAAGCTAGCTAACGCCACTATCATCAGCTAACGTTAACAATAATGAGCTTGGAAACCACAACAAACTTTTTCTGCTTAAAGGTTGTGTAGGTCAGAACTGAAAAAAAAAAACTTTTTTCCAAATTTCTTTAAACTTTCTGTATATATCAATGCATAATTAAAATCTAAGTACTCTGAAAAAGAAAGTATAAAAATCGAGTGTCTGTAGACCTCTCACGACTGTTTTAAATACAGCTCATTATTTCCATTCACTTCACCCCCTCCCTTCTTGGCTCCTTCCAAAGCCACGCCCCCAAAACACATGAACGCGCAACTCTGACAGCTGAGCTGAAGACGCATTATTTACCTCAGACGAGCGGGAGAGAGGAAGAAGTGCATGTAGTGGCATCGTGTCAGAAACACATGTAAATAAAAAAATCTAACTATCATTATGAAGATAAACAAATAAGTTGTATTTTATTACTCTCTATCAAGCTAGCATATTGATATTGGTAAAGCTTACAATATTGATTCGCTAACGAGCTAGTTAGTTATCTATAAGGCAAAGCTAAAAACAGGTTGCATGATACACGTTTTTCCATTGCCATATTTACAATGTGATGAAGAGGAATTTCATGTAAGATTCATTACATATATATGGTGTTCTGCATGTAAGAGTTTGCTTGATGAAAGCATTGTTGATTCTGATGAGGACTACACACCCGAGACAAGTAAGTTACCCATAGACAGTATAAGACAGCAAGTACCGCATCGTCAGCTCGAGGACAGATCCGTGGTCGAAGGCGAAACAGAGGATTTTGCTATTAGGGTCCGAGGAGAAGTAGAGGCCGAGGACGGGGTGATCGAAGTGCAGGGCAAGGAGCACTTTTTAGACAAGAGGACCTGCTGCGTCAAGTTTTGCATCTTCAAGCTCAAACAAGCACGCGAACAGGTACGATCTGGATACGGGCAAGTGGGCAGGTCCTGTGTGGCAAACGGGTGGTTGCCATGGTTGCGAGAGAGTGACAGTCGCCTAAGCCTATCCATTGTTTCGTCCCGGTTCGAAATAATGAGCTGCATTTAGTGCAGATTAAACGGTCTAGAGTCACTCGATTTTTATACTCTTTTTTTTTCAGAGTACTTAGATTTTAATTATGCATTGATATATATAGAAAATTTAAACAAATTTGGTAAAAAGTTTTTATACAATTCTGACCTTCACTACCTTTAAATAAAGTAATGATTAATTTAAAGTGCAGGTAAAGGGATAAGAAAGCTGACATTGTAATTATAAGGTAGCTTATAAGGCAATGTAGGGACTAATTATTATTTTATTTATCAAAACTTTAATTTATTTTGATGTTCCTTTGTTCTGTTGTGACAATAAAAGAAACAAGTTTTTTAAATGCATTATCATATTATTTTAGATAAAACTCATAAATAACTAAAAAATAACTAAAGTTAGGGAAATCTGTTCATGTTTTGTTGCGCGTTTCTGAAAAAAATAAAAATAAATAATCAAGGCCAATATATTGGAAAATCAGATTTTAAAACCAACAAATATTTGTATCTGGTATTCGGCGTTGAAAATCCTTTATCGGTCAGGCTTAACATCATATCTTCTAATATCTTCAATTGTTGCATATACCGAGCTGCAGCGGACACATTTGTAAACAACTTTAAACAACCATTGTAAACAACCATTGTGCGAGCTCCAGTCTCCAACCCCATTGCACACCGTTTCCCGGAAACATTTAATGTTTAACTCGGATACCACAGCAAAGTGTTGTGCACCGGTTTAAGCTTGAATTTACCCCTGATTTTGAAGGGAGGACCTGATTTGCCACTACACCAGACCTCTGTGCTTCAGTGTATGACAGTAGACCGGAAAGCATATTAGTATATTTCCTACACACACACACCTATCGTTTCGCTTCAGAAGACATTGATCCATCCACTGGGCTCATATTGATTACACTCACGATCGCTCTGTGTGGTTTTGTAAGCATCAAACGAGCAGCACCCATTCACTTACATTACATTTATATGGATAAACTCACTAAAAATAATTATTTTCCTAAAAATCTTTGTTTGTGTGAAAAAAAAGGAAGAATCTGAAGAAAGAAAGTAATATACATCGGGTATGGCATGAGGGCGAGTAAGCGATGAGAGAATTTTCACTTTTAGGTCAACTATCCCTTTAAAGGTTACTGGTTTAAACCCCAGAAAGGGTGATTATTACTTTTGACACCTTTCTACCTGAACCATATGTTAAACTAGTTGATGTTTCATTATGGTAAAAGGCACAGAATGGTCCAGCTCATTATTAATTAACTGAAACTCTAGAGACACCAGATCAACTTCATACTCATTCTGATGAAGGTACGACATTTCAGAGCTACTAATCACTGTGAACCCGTCGGCTTCTGACAAAACATGGATGTACTGACATGTAGATAACAAGCACTTTTATTTTTCAGGATTTCACACCTACAACTACCAATCCTGACACTAAGACAACCTGTAGACTATAAATAGCTATTATCACTGCTTCTAAGGGTTCATACCTGTAAGAACTCATCCAGTTCCACTTGTCCGTTTTTGTTGAGATCCACCTCGTTGAGGATCTCGTGGAGGGCGTTCTCATCAATCTGAACGTTGAGTTTCTAAAAGAACACAAATCAGTGATAGAATCAGTATCTAAGAGACATCAGAGTCAGGCTTGACGAAAATGTTAAGGGTTGCGTGAGAACCAGAGACAATGAGGGCTGAGAGAATGAGACTAATGAGAAATTTAAAATCGTATTCTTTGGAGCATTCCTGTGAAACAGATGCTCACAGTAAAAAATAAATTAAAAAATGCACAAGCCGAAGATGCAATTACAGGTCATCTAGTAGTTTAAATGCATATGTGGCCCTGTGATAATCCAAAAGAAATACACTTTCACTAATATCACTAATTTTGTACTGTTTTTGAAAGAAGGCCCTTATGTTCACCAATGCTCAAGTCAGGTTATCTAACAGTAGTATTCAGGTAAGACATGCTACCAAGACATTAAATAAAGAAATTAAATGTAAAACAACGCTAAAATAATCCTTGTATAAACCCTAATTAAAGCTAGTAAATGTAATTCAGTCAAGAGCAGTGAATGATTTTCTCTTTATATTTGTTGTTTGATTTAACATTAAGGACTACTGTCACTTCAATCGTGTAAGAGGTATTGATATCAAAAACTGTTCACAGAAAGGGTAAAAAAAATAAAGAATTTAAAAATTTTAATTATCACTTTTTACTGCGAAAAACCTTGACTTACATTATGGACTTCAGGGAAACAATGTTATATGTATAAAAAAAGCTAGATGTAGAAGATGGTTAAAAAAAGTAATGCCTGCTTAAAACTAACACTTTTTTAATATTATAATTACATTTAGATTACTCACCTCTAGCACTTGCTGGACATCCAGTGTTGTGATAAAGCCTTTACTCTCCTTATCAAATTTGTAGAAGCGCTTCTTATACCTGTTATTCATAATCACAATATTAGGAGAAATGGAGATGTAGGCTTTTGTATACACTTTAACACACACACACACACCTTGCCACCTCTTGGGCATTAAGTGAGATCTCTGAAGTCTTGCTGAGCTGCTCAGAGCGAGCTTTATAACCCATCTCCAGGTGCAGGAACTTCCGTGCTGCCTCTAGTTCTTCCTATAGACACACAAAACACACTGTGAATAACTTTCCAAAGGATCAAATGGATACACAAATGGATGAAATTGATTTAATACATTATTTATTTCCCCTGATTATTTCAGTCTGATCGTAACAGTTTGAGCGACACATGTTGTCATGGGTGGCTGTACAAAGCGCATGAAGACACAGGCGATCAGCAAAAACAATTCAATAAATCTAACTGGCAGAGAAAAACTCAGGAAACAGAATTACACAACCATGTAAATACTGTCAAGACAGGAAAAAGAACTGAAAAAAAAACAGTATATATATTTACAAACTGAAAGGTACATTTACACAACAATATGCTTAAAACTGAGAAGTTTTTCCTTTGAGTTTTTAGCGTTCAGGCGACACCATTGTCAAAGCGATCCCCATTCACATGGATCCGCAAAACAACTAAAAACGCTGTATTCTGCTGCCAGGCCATTAGATGGCGATGAAACACTATAAGACTGAACACGTAATACGCATGTGCAAGACATAATCGTCTTTAGAATTCACGTTTTTGTTGTTTACACGAGAGACCGTTTTCAAAAAACTTGCACTTTGAAAACCCAAGTTTTACGCTTTTTGTTATATCAGGGTTTCCGCGGGTCTTAAAAAGTCTAAAAAAGTCTAAAATTTCAAAATCACAATTTAAGGCCTTAAAAAGTCTTAAATTTGCTGAAGTATTGTGTTCTAGGTCTTAAATCTTTTTAAACAGGTCTTAATTTTCCTATGTCTACAGGTATGTAAATCTCATTGAAATGATCCCGTAGCACTTTGAAATGTTTTTTTTTTATTTATATTACGTAGTTGTAGCTCTTAATTCGCTGTATTATGACTACAAAATAGACCAACATGCAACAGCCAATCAGTTTTGAGGTTTTGTGTTATTGGTGGGTATCTCAGATACCACAGACAGACATAAAACGGATTTTATTCAGCTATGGAGAAATGGTTTAGTGATACTTGGCTTAAAAAATCTGAATTTAGGATCTGATTTTGCTGATTTGGATTTTGCTTTTTGATCAGAGCCAACACTAATAGCAGAGGTGCTATGGGTTCTCACACGGCGACATGACACCAGTTCTACATTGTTTCAAACGATGTTTCCTTCAGGTGCGGGAAAGATAAAACGGCCTAAATTACGCGCTTTGGAATAGGGCATTTTATAAAAACAGAAACAGAACAAATTTCCAAAATCACGGGACCGTTTGTACTGATTTTCGGCAAATGTATAGTTTGAATAAATTCAATTACTTTGCGAATAATTTTGAGACTCGTTAAGCGTCTCCATTGTACTTTTTTTTTTTTTGTGATATAGGTCTTAAATTTCATTCATAATGGTCTTAAAAAGGTCTTAAAAGTCTTAAATTTGACTTTGTGAAACCTGCAAAACACCCTGTAAATGGTGTTGTGTAAACAGCCCCTAAGTAGGGGGACTGAATGAAGATAATTAACAAACACCAGGTGAATGGAATGAAACTCACACAAGAAAAGGAAACTAAGGCCCTGTTTCCACGAGAACGCTCTCGGGTGAAAATGTAAAAATATTTTATTCGAACATGCCTTTCGCTTACAGCGGCGACTGCGTTTTGGGGCTTAAAAAACCCAAAAATGAAACCACCCTCCAGAGTGGGAATCTTAAAACGCTCCACCGCCGCGTTCTTGTGTAAGGGTTAAAAACGTAAAAGTCGCTCGTCAGTGAAGGTTGTACGCAGGCTATGGGCTGGTGTTGTGAGTATGCACTCCTAGCCGCCTGGGAGTGCACACTACATTGAATTTCACACACTTTTGCATCATCATATGCACTGTGATTTCCCACCCAAAACGCTCGTCTAAACGCAGAATAAAAAGTGATAACGCAACGCCACTTTTGCTTTTTCTCTTCAGAATCGTTTCTCGTGTAAACATAGCCTAAGGCCATGTTCACACGGACACAGGTATTTTTATAACCGTGACTTTTTTACGCGGTTGAGCCAATCGTCCACACGGAAACGCAGAATCAGGACACTGAAACCAAAAATTTTGGAAAACCCCTGCCAGGGTGAGGATTTTCAGAAAAGGCCGTTTGCAGTGTTGTCGTGTAGACAGTAAAACCGGGGTTTTTGCCTTGCGACGTCAGAGTATGCGCACGTGCTGCGCTGTTATCGCGCCTACCGGAACCTGTAAAACTTTTTGTTAGCCTTCTGATTGGTCAACGTGGCTTTACGGTTCAGGTTATATTGCGCCTGCTGGTGTGGCATGCTCTCTGACAGCGTTCGATAGCGTGTTTTTGCGTTTTCATGTGGACGTTTTTTTTAAATCAGGAGAAAAATCTCTGGTTATAAAAAAACTGTGTCCGTGTGGACAAGGCCTAAGGCTGAATCCGAAATCGCCCCTATAACTGAACTTATAGGTAACTGAGCTGAACTCATTTTATCTCGCAACTCTGACTTTTTTTTCGCAAATGCCAGTTAATATCTTGCAATTCTGACTCAATCAATCAAACATAAAGGGTGGAATATGAAATTATTCATATAAAGTAAATAGCTTTTTTCTATTTTTAGATACGATTGAGAATGTTTGAGGCAGTAAAAATGATTCAAATCCAACCAAAATTCAAATGTGTTTTATGCAGCTGAAACACTGCAACATGAACGTTCCTGGATGCACGAGACTGCGATATACCTGCGCTGAATCCAGGCTCCCAGCAGAGCATTGTGTTCGGTGTCCGTTTATGTGCGTGATGGGTGTGGCACCTGCATTGTGAGCAGATCTGAGCGCTGAACTCATGGGAACTGAACAGCATGATCGGGTGCTATCTATTAGTGCTTCTGTTTATCAGACAGGAAACCCATGATCACACTGCAACAGCTTGAGTAACTCTATCACCTTTTTACAAACGCACTACACACACACACTCCGTGAGCACAGACGTAATAGCCATAGTCATCTAGAGGTGTTGTGCTTGGGCGTTCATTGTACAATTGAATTGTGTTCTTTTCCTGCAGTGGAGACTTGAAGTTAGAAAGACTATTTAAGAGTCACACTAACAATAGCTGAGGTCTAATATTAACTGTTACCTAAATTAACCTGGCTGAGACCTTTAGCTTTCGGTCAGGATAAAAAGTTGTGTTCAGGGCGAGGGAGCAGGTTTGTACAGTCAATTTAGAAGATAAAATTCCATACATAACTAAGTTCATACATACATCATTGCAGAAACAAAAATTGTGATTAGAATTCATTTACAGTCTTAATGTGAATTTAATGAGGATTCTGCTTTCATTTTTAATTTAAAAAATCCACAGAAAAAAGCATGATGAGCCTGCATTCGAAAATAAATATACTATGATGTAAAATGACATACTTTCTTTTTCTGCTCGGTCCACTGCAGTTCTTTGCCCATGATCTCTACGATACGTGGCAGAGCCTCGTCTGCAGCCTGAACGTTCAGAAAGCCCAGGCGTGTTCGACGAGCAATCAGATCGATGGCTGTACATGCATACTCCTTTATAGCATACTGCACCTAAACCCAGACAGAGAGCGTCACTTTCATTCTAATTTATCTGTCATTTTTAAAATCAAATTGAAGATTTTCAAGCAAAAATAAAATTAATACCTGTTCAATACACAACAAACACATGTAATCTCAAAATCATGAATCTTTGATTCTAAGCAAATACAGAGATGTTTTATTCAATATATATATATATATATATATATATAATATATATATATATATATATATATATATATATATATATATATGTGTGTGTAAAAATGTTTTGAAGTTGATTTATGGTCTAACATAAAAATACATACAAATTAGAGATGGATCCATATTGGATTTTGCTCATACCAGTGTTGTTTTTGGCAGCCCTTTTAGTTTTATTTTTAGTTTTAAGTCTTAGTCTTTTGGACGAAAATACTTTTAAGTTTTAGTCATATTTTAGTCATTTATAAACTTAATAGTTTTAGTCAAGTTTTAATCGATGAAAACACAAAAGGTTTTAGTCAAGTTTTAGTCTACGAAAACACCAAAAGGTTTTAGTCAAGTTTAGTCAATTTTAGTAAAAGAAAAAAGTAGTCGTTAACAAATAAATTTAGGTTAAAAAGTACTGGAAATGGGCTTAGGTTTGACAGGTTTAGCAAGTGTTGCAATTCATAAAACAAGCTAACCTTAAAACCGTTGCATAATAAACTAGACGTTCTCATTGATGTAGATGCAGTGATGCCATTGTCAAGCTGCACTTCATTGTCACATTGGGCAGAAATCTTAATAATATAATAAGATAATAATAATATCTGAGTTAATAATGTTCCAATATGGAATATGCTAATATAGGATAGTCCGTCAGTGGCCGTGTGCGGAGCATGAGCAATATCATAATGCTCAGAAAATCCAAATGGCTTGATTATTGAGAATGAATGGATTTTTTTTCATTGTATGGTGGTTGTATCCACACATTGCAAAGACACATTTCTATGCAAACACCATATAAAAGTGAATTTGCATCCAATAACCGCTTCAAAAAAAGACAATAAACAGATTATTGTGCCGATACTAGTAAAATGTATACACTCACCGGCCACTTTATTAGGTACCCCATGCTAGTAACGGGTTGGACCCCTTTTGCTTTCAGAACTGCCTCAATTCTTCGTGGCATAGATTCAACAAGGTGCTGGAAGCATTCCTCAGGGAGTTTGGTCCATATTGACATGATGGCATCACACAGTTGCCGCAGATTTGTCGGCTGCACATCCATGATGCGAATCTCCCGTTCCACCACATCCCAAAGATGCTCTATTGGATTGAGATCTGGTGACTGTGGAGGCCATTTGAGTACAGCGAACTCATTGTCATGTTCAAGAAACCAGTCTGAGATGATTCCAGCTTTATGACATGGCACATTATCCTGCTGAAAGTAGCCATCAGAAGTTGGGTACATTGTGGTCATAAAAGGGATGGACATGGTCAGCAACAATACTCAGGTAGGCTGTGGCGTGCAGACGATGCTCAATTGGTACCAAGGGGCCCAAAGAGTGCCAAGAAAATATTCCCCACACCATGACACCACCACCACCAGCCTGAACCGTTGATACAAGGCAGGATGGATCCATGCTTTCATGTTGTAGACGCCAATTCTGACCCTACCATCTGAATGTCGCAGCAGAAATCGAGACTCATCAGACACAGGCAACGTTTTTCCAATCTTCTATTGTCCAATTTTGATGAGCTTGTGCAAACTGTAGCCTCAGTTTCCTGTTCTTAGCTGAAAGGAGTGGCACCCGGTGTGGTCTTCTGCTGCTGTAGCCATCTGCCTCAAAGTTCGACCGTACTGTGCGTTCAGAGATGCTCTTCTGCCCACCTTGGTTGTAACGGGTGGTTCATTTGAGTCACTGTTGCCCTTCTCATCAGCTCAAACCAGTCTGGCCATTCTCCTCTGACCTCTGGCATCAACAAGGCATTTCCGCCCACAGAACTGCCAGCTCACTGGATGTTTTTTCTTTTTGGACCATTCTCTGTAAACCCTAGAGATGGTTTGTGCGTGAAAATCCCAGTAGATTAGCAGTTTCTGAAATACTCAGACCAGCCCTTCTGGCACCAACAATCATGCCACGTTCAAAGTCACTCAAATCACCTTTTTTCCCCATACTGATGTCTCGGTTTGAACTGCAGGAGATTGTCTTGACCATGTCTACATGCCTAAATGCACTGAGTTGCCGCCATGTGATTGGCTGCTTAGAAATTAAGTGTTAACGAGCAGTTGGACAGGTGTACCTAATAAAGTGGCCGGTGAGTGTATATTGAAAGTGATAAATAATGGTTGGTATTAGTCTTTTCTTTAGTCACAGTAGTTTACATTGAACTGAAAGCCAGATACATGGCAGTTTATTGTGTGACGAAAATTTTGATAATTTACAGAAAGAAAAAGAAGAGTTTTATGTATAATGCAGTGCTTTTAATTCTAAACAGGCCTGAATACATTGGGACTTGGATTTTAAAAAATATCAGTATACTACTACTCCCAGCTGCTCATTCAAAAAGATGAGGGTGATTAAATATGGACTCTTACAACCATCTACAACTTATTAATATATAAAGTAAACCTTAAAGTAAAGTAAATAGTAAAAAAGTAAATATTGTAAATATTGTGATTGTTTATTAAGAATAGATTATAAGCGATTCCTTGGAATAAATGCAAACTGCTCTGAAACCATTAGCCTGTAGAACATGCATATTTCATTAAAACATTGCCTTTAATGATTACATTAGACTGTATAGTGATTCCTGTTTTTTTTCCTCCAACTTTTTTTCCTCTTTGTCTCCATCTCTGTTCGAAATCTGCAATTGCAGTTATTCGCGGAATAGCCTCTATGCACGAACCCTGCTGACGTGTGTCCAAAAATCTCCGTCAGCGTGTTAACTTTTTTTAACACTGGCTAGTTGTGCACTTGCTCAAAAATGTATTTTGGATCATTTTTAAACCAAAAAAAAAGTTACGGACTGCAGCTTTAAGATGTTTTAAAAATTTAAGGACTCGTGGGATTTAACTTTTTTTATTTATTTATTTATTTATTTAAAGACAATCAGACTTCTATGTATTTTTAGGTTGACTAAATAATGTTTTTTGGATTAACATAAAATCGAATCCTCTTTAAATAAAAAAGCTTGTCTGAGAAAACAGTTGCTTATGTAAGAATTGTTCAGCAAATAGTAAACCAGAAGTAAATCTTTAAGTTAATTAGAGTTTCAAGTGCTTACCTCACTTCTCAATGTAAGGAAATTCAGAAACAAGGCGTTTCCCAGAATGGGCCATCTCTTGCCTGTCACATGGGCCATCTTAGCTACTTCAAACGCTCTTCCTCCGTAGGTGGCTGCCAAGTGCTGGGCAACCTGTGAGTTTAGAAAATAAAAATGTTATTCCTTAGGGCTTTATTAACTAGTAGTAACTGGTGGTGGGAAATTTCACGAGTTACCATACAGGAAACCCACTGTAACCATGGCTAGTCTAAGATTTTAAACATGTTCGCTCTGACTGTAGAGATGTTTTCTTCATAGTTCTTCAACTGGCTTATGAACACCTATGCTTCGTTAAGCATTCTGACAAATAAAACACGACCCCGTTTACATCGATTCGAACTCTTCTTTATATCTCTCACCAAAGGTCAAGTGCTGTCAAAAATATCTGCATGCTGACCTTTTTAAATATGCTGGCAAAACAACATCCATGGTAGCGCTGACGGCTCCATCAAGCTCTCGCGTTTCCAAACAAGGGTTTGCCAGATTTTCTCTTCCCACAGAATCATGGGGGACTGAAGCGTTATTGAGCAGCTGAACCTGCTCCAGAGAGATCTGACTGGCAGAATGCTAAGCAGTTAGGCTTCAAAACACACCTCGTTTTCCAAGCCGTAGCTCTTGAACCAAGCGAATGTACAGGGTGGGGGTCCAGTCCTTCCCACCCTCCAGCATCAGACCGACCGTCCTGCTGGGCCCGGCTGAGAGGTTATGAGCCTTTATGGCCGCATCAAGGGTCTCCTCAGCCATGGAACGATAGGTTGTCCACTTCCCACCTACAGCAGGCAGAGGGTTATTATGAAATCTTTATACAACCTCATTGGAACACTTGTCAATGAACAGAGTTTTTGTATTTTTAAAATCAAAATGTATTTTTTTTTTCAATTTTAATTTTTGCATTAAAACTAGTGTTTAATGATCAGAACATACACTAAGACTTTTATATTGTATTATATTAACCCTTTAGCTGTCACTCTTTTTAAGAATGGGGGTTAAAATGCACTATTCAAACTTAAATGGATGTAATTCAAGAATGCTTTAGAATATATACGCAAGTTTGGTCTTGTTTTAAAGAAAACAATTAAAAAGCATTGAAAAGTGAAAAGCATTAAAGTATGAAAAAGTGATAAATTTAATGATGAAAAGAATTACATTTAAAGTAAATCAAATAAACTGTACTATATATTTTTTATTTTATATAAATATATTTTACAAAATATTTTTTTACTATAAAATTACTATAAAATCAAAGCCATAAATCCAACCAAGTTATGTTACAAATTTGAAGTTGATATCACAAAAATTTAAGTTCCCATGAGATTTTGTTTGGGCGTAGTACCAAATATAGCCACCGGGTGCCTTTGAATTCCATTGAATTTAATTGTATACATTCTACCTTAACAAATTAATACAATTTCTGTCCAAATATCAATTCTGTCACAAAAACTCAGACCTTTCTGACAATATGTGTTTTGTCAAGATTAGAAAAGGTTTTTATTACAAATTATGAAATATAATGAAGCCCAAAAGGGAGGAGCCTGATAAAGTACTTAGAGTACCGTTTCTATGGTAACAATACGTCAATTATAAAACGGTTTTCACAGGATGAATTCTGAGTTTGTAAGCTTTCAAATGGAGGATAATATATACAATTATAATTTTTAGCGGATAATATTATATTATAATTTATATCGAAAAATACTTGATTTTACGTTTTATTATGAACTTTTAGCATGAAAACCCAAAGTTTCAGTTATTAAAGGTGTGTGCATCAACCTTTTGAATCATTGGTCACTCTTCTTATGTAGCAAAAAACAGCAGTCAAATATCTATTTAGCAGTCTTAGACCTTTCTTACGATATATAGTTTGTCATGACTAGATTACGATTTAATAGTAATATAGTGAAGTAAATTTAGGTTACCCGTATACGGGCAGGTGACAGTTAAGGCTACTACAAATAAAGTGAAGTTTGCTATTAATCCTGAAAAAAAGCACCTTGATTTCCACAAAAATATTATTAAGCAACTGTTTTCCAAATTTATATAATAAGATGTTCTTATAATAGAAAATAAGTAAGAAATATTATTAATGTTATTATTATTATAAATAAGAAATGTTTCTTGCGCACCAAAATCAGCATATTTCAGATTTCTGAAGGATCATGTGACACTGAAGACTGGATATGATGAAGCTGAAAATTCAGCTTTGCATCACAGGAATAAATTACATTTTAAAAGTCAAATTGAAAGAAATTGTACAATAATATTTCACAATATTACTGTTTTTACTGTTTGTTTTTACAAAAAATAAATTCAGCATTGTTAATTTATTTTGGCATAGCATTTTAGGAGCCATTCATGCAATAATAATTTTAAACTTTTTCACACTGTACAAATCCAATGAAACCATTGGAAGGAAAAAAATTAAGACCAAGGCACAAATTATTGGCACTGACCAGCAATGGTGACGAGTCCACTGTCGCTGATGTTGACGATGTGGTTACGACAGATGGACTGCGTGTCTTTGGAGTTGGGGTCGGTGACCAGCGGACGAATGCCACTCCAGGCCGCCAGGACATCCCCTCGACGCACTGAGAACCAAAGAAATCAGAAACACTGACAATCTCTGACAGCTGAAGTGCGTGCGCCGTGTATCTGATTGACAGGGCTACAATAGGCGACGCTATTGTGTCATACATGAAAATGACAGTGATGTCTGCAATAAAAGCTATTTTGTCTGATAAATGACCACAGGGGAACATGGAAAGCGAGATTGTCCGTAAAAACTTGAATTGCTTTGTGACTTTGTTAAACCAACAAACCATTACTAGAACATCATGTATGAGTCCGGAGTCAATTTCCCTATTGTGGCGACATCTCAAGCATTAATTATTAAGAGGGAGTTGTGTATCGATCAGCGGTACACCTGCCACTGTAATATGCAGGTTGATATTTCTGAATGGGGGAAAAACATAGACAGCACTCTCATTATCAAAGGGCATCTCTGAAACATTTATGACAAGGCTAGGGAGCTCAGCAGACAGCAGACTTGGGAGACCAATAACACACACACACACACCTTGAGTCTAAATGAACCTCAGCAATAGACGCTGGGACTGTCGAATGCATTCAACTAATCTAATTCTCAAGGGAAGAATTCAGTCCATTTCCAAGTTCTCGAAGAGTCACGATCGCCATACCTATTAGGGATACGCAATATATCGAGCAATCGTATTGGTATAGGCCAATATTAGCATTTTAAAATTACTGGCTGAAAATGGAAGCTGATAATAATAATATCTGAGTTAATGATATTCCAACAGCAATTTGTCTGTAAACACTAAAGGGATAGTTCACCTAAAAATTCTCGATCACCTGTAAGACTTTCGTTAATCTTCGAAACACAAATTACATATTTTTGATGAAATCTGAGAGCTTTCTGTCCCTCAAACATGCTTGAGCTTCTGATGTGTGAGTTGATGAATGTGTATATGTGAATAAAAGCCTGAATTCAATCTATTCACCATATAAACAGATGGTGTCTTTTCAGAAAATCTGGAGTAAACCGCTTGATTCATATGCATTAGTTTTACGATCGTTGTGGTAGTTGCATAGCTGTCAATGGGTCATATGGATCGTTTAGGTTTAGAATAACACGAGGGTGAGTAATTAATGAACAGAATCTTCAATTTTGGGCAAACCAACTCTTTAAACACAAAATTAAATCTAGAGTTAACTCTGTTTGTTCAAGAATAATCTTGTGTTTTATCTTTCCAGGGTGTTTTTTCCTCACCACACATTTACTGGTTGTGGATTAGATTTTCGGTAAAGCTACTTTGAATGACATTTATTTAGTAAAACTTCCATGCAAATAAATTAGAAACTAAATTTGTTTTAGAGTGTTTGATGCATATTTGGTTAGTTTCCATTCAGGTTTTCACTTGAAAAATTCTAGATTGGCGTAAACATAATGGAAAACCTTAAAGGTATGGTTCACCCAAAAATGAAAATTCTGTCAGTAATTACTCACCCTCATGTTGTTCCAAACCCGTAAGACCTTCGTTCATCTTCAGAACATGAATAAAGATATCTTTGACGAAATCTGAGAGCTGGATCACTCCTCCATACTAGTCCATAGGCTTCTTGAGGGATTGAAACTTGCCGGCCTCGAAAAATGATTAAAGACATCGTTAAAATAGTCCAAGTGACTACATGGCTAATCTTAGTTTATCAAATCGACTTAAGTTTATCAATAACGACTATTTCAAATATTAATTTCCTTCTCTCTTGGCCTCCGAGTCAGGTTACTAGTTTAACAGTGTATGAACTGTTGTTGTACGTCACACGCATCACACACATGACCAGCATCGGCCAATAGTGAGCCTACGTGTGACGTAGCGCTACCGCTATCACACTACGTTAACTGACTAGAGGCCCATAGAGAGGGAAGTGAATAGTTGAAATAAAGTCGTTATTTATGTTTGTTTTTGCACACAAAAAGTATTCTCGTCACTTGATAAATTTAAGATTGTCTTTAATAACTTTTCGAAAGCTGGCAAGTTTCAATCCCTCATGAAGCCTATGGACTAGAATGGAGGAGTGAACCATCTCTCAGATTTCGTCAAAAATATCGAGTAACGCTTTCCTTTTACCAGTGTTGGGGAGTAGTTAACTACAAGTAGCGAAGCTACTAACTAAACTACATTTTTCAGTAGCTTGGCAGTAGCTCAGTTGCTTTTTAGACAGTGTAGCTTTTCCAGTAGCTAACTACTTTTTGCAGCAAGTAGCGGTGTAGCGCGAGCAAAAGCTACATTGCTACATTTGTCGAGTCTGCACGAATCAGCGCGATCATGCGATGCAAGGATATTCTTCTTCTTGTTAGATTACAAACTAATTTTTTTGCCATTACCGCCACCTGTTGTTTAATCACGCATCTTGCGGCTAACGGTTCACGTGACGGCAGATTTGGAGGATGGAGAAACAACTGACGTTAATTACCCATGGCCTCATTTGTCCAAGTTCAATCAGTATTTTTGAGAAAATGTTCTACATGCAATTTACGTTGGATGTATATTTCGTTCTTGCAATGTTGTAGGCTATTTGTTGCAATTTTGACAAACAGTCAGAGATATTTGAGTGTTGTGTGTAATAAAACAATACTCGTTGAAATTGTAATTGCATTGCCTTGTTTTAAACACTAAACTATTTTACTTAAAACATTCCTCAGACACTTATTCAGTTATTTATAATATACGTTGTTCAAAAAAAGCAAAAGTAGTTTCAATGTAGCTAGCTACTTTTTGATAGTAACTTGTAGTGTACTACTTAAGTAACTACTAGTGTAACTAGGGCCCTATAATTTCCACGATCACGGAATAAAAGCACTCTTTTTACAACTAAAATAACAGTAAAGTGTAAAAAAAATTAATTCCCAAAAATTAAAACGGAAAAACGGAATTTGCAAAAATTAAAACGGAAAAAACGGAATTTGGGAAAAAATAAAATGGAATTTGGCAAAAAATAAAATGGATTTTATAGGGCCCTATGTAACTACTTTTCCAAAAGGGTAGCTTGACTGTAGTTAAACTACTTTAACTTACGAGTAGCTTGTAGCTTGTCAAACTACAGTTTCAGAGTAGCTTCCCCAACACTGCCTTTTACAGTACAGTACTTACAATGTACTTACAGTGTACTTACCTAGAAAGTACTGACTAATATAAGGTAAGTACATGGAACAGGGGTAGGTTCAGGGTTAGTACTAGTTATTAACCAGTAATTGTAGTTACTAAAATAAGTACATAGTATTTACATGGGTAACTGGACTGTAAAAGGAAGCGTTACCAAAATATCTTAATTCATGTTCTGAAGATGAACGAAGGTCTTACAGAGTTGGAACAACATGAGGGTGAGTATATACTGACAGAATTTTCATTTTTGGGTAAACTAACCCTTTAATAGATTTAAATCTACCACCTGAAACATAAAACAATTATTGTCAATCAGCTAGAAATCCTATATGGATGCCTTCCTATTCCTTTACCCTCCTTTACATTGATCCTAATTGAATCAATCAAATGTTTAAAGACATTTTGAATGAGAATATATATTGGATTTTTTTTTTACTTCTGTCTGTTCATCTTTCCAATCATCCCCCTCTCTCTCTGTCTCAGACAATATCTCTACTTGAGGGACAAACAACATCTTGCCGCAACACTGTCAGTGTGACAAATCTCCCACAGTCAAAACCCTTAAGCTGCCTTCAGTAGAGCAGTTCAGTCCAGCCTCAACCCTCCATCCAGAGGCAAGGTCTCTGTCACTCCTCCATCGCTCAATTCATCCTCATTCTCCATGATCTGCTTTATTCACACTTTTAAACAACCCTCCCAGGTCACTCATTCTTGCCCGGAACAAAGCAGAAGACACCATTACACACGGCAGCCGTCGCATTGTGCTTTTTAAGTATACAATCTGTTAAACACAGACAGCCAGATGACTTTCTACAGTAGCTGAAAGACAGCAGCGTTGAATGAGATAACGAGGCTCAACAAACTCCCAACAATCAGAGAAAAGGGGAAGCATTTTTTTTTTGCGAAGGGAAAATTAGTTATGAAGCTAATCAATCAAGCAATCAAGCCCGCATCCACGGCGCTTTGAACAATTAGAGGGCTGCGCTCAAAAATCAATACCTCTGCTTTCAGAGGAAGACGCTTGGAGTAGTTATCAGTCCCAACTAGTTCCTCGACTCGACACAACCAATGCAAGCCTACCCGTCTATTCATTTACATGCATGCAGAAAAGAAAGTCTCTCTACATTTGGCTCCTCATATTTTTGAGTCAAGTGGATTTTTTCATGCAACTAAGAAAATAGTTATTTGCATCTTTCTTTATTAAGTTGCACTACTGTGAAAACGATTGTCTAAAACTCTGTGGTAGAAATATTTTATTCATACACTTCCAATTAAACGTTTGAGGTCAGTGTCATTTTTTTAAAGTAGTCAGCAAGGACACATTTAATTGATCAAAAGTGACTGTAAAGACTTTTATGTTATTACAAAAAAAACTATTAAAAATAAATGCTGTTCTTATGAACTTTCTGTTCATCAAAGAATCAGTTTTCACATAAACATAAGGCAGCACAATCCTTTTTATTGCAGCACAATCATTTTTATTTTCAGTTTCAACAAATAAATGTTTTATGAGCACCAAACTAGCATATTAGAATGATTTCTGAAGGATCAAGTGACACTGAAGGCTAATGGATGATGAAATTCAGCTTTGGCATCAAAGGAATAAATAATATTTATATAGAAAATGTATTTTAAAATAATATTCCACAATATAAACTAACTTTACTGTGTTTTTTTGATGCAGCCTTCCAAAAACATTCAAAGAAATCAGATGAAACCCAGTCATTTGAATTATATATTAAGAACTGCAGACATTTTTTAATTCTATGTGTCTTAAAATGTTGTTTAACTATGCAAATGAGGCATTATAATTAATTAAATATGCACTCATTTGCATATATTTCCAGTACAAAAATCTGAGCATTGGATAAAGCCGTTTGTGTAATTTTGTTGACATATTAGTCAACGATTTTACAAGGGGGATTTTGGATATCTCTTTTATCAATAAATCTGCAAATTCTCTTAAAAATAAATGTTAAATTAATGTTTTGGTAACACTTTACAATAAGGTTCATTTATTAAACATTAGTTCATACATTAACTAACATGAACTAACCATTTGTTACTGTATTTGTTATTCTTTGTTAACGCTAATTAATACAAATCTAGCTGTTCATTGTTTGTTCATGTTAGTTCACAGTGCATTAACTAATGTTAACAAGATTTTAATAAAGTATTAGTAAATGTTAAAATTAACATTACCAAAGATTAACAAATGCTGAAGAAGTATTGTTCATTCTTTGTTAATGTTAACTAATGTAGTAACTAATGAACCTTGTTGTAAAGTGTTACCAATGTTTTTAAAATCAGTCAAATTATATATGTATAAACTTCAAAACTTCAGATTATAGATAGGAATAAAGGCCCGTACACACTGGGACGAATTTCAGCGCGTTATTCGTCAGCATTCAACGCATTATTTGTGTTCACACTCAAACGATTTTCACTGACGATGAGCCGAGTAAACATGCAAATTCATTCCCTGACATGAGAGGGCGCCAATTTGCTCTTCAATACAACTCTCTTTTTTATCAAGATGTTTGTAGCCCCTGTCGCATTTGTCATATAGTTCTATATATTCTAGCACCAACGAGAATAGCAGCTCTACATTCATCTTGCCTTGCATCTTCCTCCGTCTTATTTCTTCCTGTGTAGTGTGTAGAGCGGCGACGCGTATATCTTCTTCGCTGTTGCATATGTGTGCTCGGCAAGACCGTTTTGTGTTTGAGCGCCCCAAGTTGTGTTCTACTGTAACTTCAGAAGTTTTAAACATGTGACCAAAAGCGGCAATCTCATTGGTCGGATAGTTTTTGGCGTGGCGCGTCGAACTAAAAAAAACAAACCCGAGACGTTTTTTTTTTTTTAAATGATGCTTTTACGCGTGGCGTTTTACGTGTTGGTGTGAACACTCACATTGTTGCCCATTGTTTAGTCACGAGGCGTTAAACGTCGGCGAATAACGCGCGCAAAATTCATCCCAATGTGAACAAGCCTTAAAATTGTAAAGTTTGGTGTATGTTGGTGTTTTGGAAACGGCCTGTTAAAAGATATGTATTGTAATAGAAATCTACAGACACGTATAGACAAAGTGCAATAAAATGAACACTTAAAAGTGCATTTTGGATGTTTTCTTTACTAGTCTGAAACAACATTATGAAAAGCCAAATATACCGTAATCCCAAAACTGACCAGTGCATGAAAAACAATTTTTTGCCTGTAGTGTCTTCCATTAAAAAGATTGTGAGTTTTCCTTTGCTCTAGGTATAGCATTGTCAGCATGTCACAGTTTAAGACCATTCTAAGAGAAAAGGCAGGGTTATATTACCTTCTACATCAGGGCTGAGGTATATTGCGGACTTCATTCAGTATGAAGTTGATGTCCTCCTCCATAGGGATGGGATGGGCTGTGACTTCAGTGGGCGTGTCTGTCGTGCCGGCAATAGTCATCTTCTCCCAGGAAGGAAGAATATGACACGTCCATCACTGGTGGCTGGGTCTAGCAGACCCATGTTGTCTGGGCTGTAATCGGGAGAGAGGATACAGATGCACGTCATATCTCTCTCTCTGCACTGTCAACACCATTCAAAAATACACTGGGGAAAAAGAGGTAGAGTAAGTTTGAAGGATTCAGAGAGGTACCTGTAGTATCCAGGGATGACAATGTGCACTCCCGCACTAGGCTGGCAGATGTTAGGAGTTTTCTGGTTGTCCATTTTGCGCAGTGAGTCAGTGAAGGGGCCGGTAGCGTTGATGACACATTTGGCACGAACGTCAAACTCCTGCCCTATAAATGGCAGAGTGAGGTGTTACTCTGAACTGTACACAGCTGACCTGACCCCAGGGGTCATTTGCTAACAATGGAAGACGAGTCTCTTGACAAAAGGATTGTGAGCAAAAATTTTTAAAGGATCACTGAGAGGTGATGAGTTAGTGCTGGTTTGTGGGAAATTCATCTTTAAAAAAAAGCAAAGATTCAAGAGACAACCTTTATGTAGACTTTACATTAAGATCTAAGTCAATATTTTGATTATTTAAATTGGTCCTGTGTTAAAGGAGTAGTTCACTTTTGCTGATGATTTACTTCATCCAAGATGTCCATGTCTTTCTTTTTCAGTTGAAAAGAAATTAAGGTTTTTGATGAAAACATTCCAGCATTTTTCTCCATATAATGCACTTCATTGGGAACCAAACAGTTCAAGGACCAAAAGACACTTTCAGTACAAACTGCAAACTGTTCAAAGGGCTTTAAACGATTCCAAGCGATGAATGAGGGTCTAATGATCAAGCGAAACGATCGGCCATTTAAAGAAAAAAATAACAAAGTTTAAGTTTTATAAACTCAAATGCTCGCCTTGCTCTGTTCTGTGACGCACGTTCGTGACTCTCCTGTTCGAACTCGTTCATCAAAATGAACAAATCTTTTTCAGAGTCATTTGGTTCATTCAACGACGAAATGAACGAATTGACTCGGAAAAAGATTTGTTCATTTTGATGAACGAGTTCTAACAGGAGAGTCACACAGAACAGAGCAAGGCGAGCATTTGAGCTTATAAAACTTAAACTCTGTTATTTATTTTTTAAATGAGCGATTGTTTTACTTGATAAGACCCTCATTCTTCGTCTGGAATCATTTAAAGCCCTTTGAACAGTTTGCACTGAAACTGTCTTTTGAGACCGTTTGGTTCCCACTGAAGTGCATTATTATGGAGAAAAAATCCTGGAATGTTTTCATCAAAAACCTTAATTTATTTTCGACTGAAGAAAGAAAGACATGGACATCTTGAATGACATGTGGGTGAGTAAATTATCAGCAAAAGTTTTCTTCAAAAGTGAACTACTCCTTTAAGTTGCGGTCACATTTACCATTGTTTGGCAAATTTTTATGGCAACATACAGTCATTTCAATAGGAATCCACTCGATCTGAAATTTCGCGTGAGGGAGAAAGACTTGCCCATGCAGATTTCGCACCGGGTTTAAGCTGGTCACATGTATCCGTCACATTGACCAATAGAAAGCTGCTTGGTTTGAGTGTGACTTCAGAAGTGACTTCTGTTTGAGCTTTATAAATCGTGACATCATTGACAAAAGACTTTGTACCTCTTCCGTCAATGAAAATTATGCAAAATTTCGCTTCTTGACCACAACTTTCTCTGAATGCAAGTTTTCTTGCACTAGAATAGATAATTTCACATTCGTTCCGTGCAAATCTCACCTGTGATCATGTCTCGGCAGCGGGCTCCACAAACTTTCTCTTGGCCTGTTCTGTGGATCTGGTTTCTTTAGCAGATGAACCACCTCTGTGTAGTTAGCAATAGCAGCACCATGACGGGCCGCTGAAGAGCGATGGCCAGGTTCATCCGGGCGTCGATTGTGCTGTCCTGAAAAGAGCCGGAGCAGAATGTCACTAAGTACAGTACTTAAACTTAATAACGCTAAGTAATAATACTATTCCTAAAGCTAAAAGGAAACTTACAAAAAAAGATTTAGTTTGTCAGATTTAGATAACTTCTTAACTTTAGCAATTTTTTGTAAATTGCCCCAAAACTATATCCACACACTCACACACACATACAGGTTTTGTCAAATTTAGCTCATTTCTGGGTACAAATTTGTCCCCTAAATATGGTACACAATGATTTACTGTACATGCAGAGGCCACTCAGTTAAAGGGATAGTTCACCAAAAAATGTAAATTCTCTCATCATTTCCTTAACCTTTAAAGGAGTAGTTCACTTTTCAAAAAACTTTTGCTGATAATTTACACACCCCCATGTCATCCAAGGTCATCCATGTCTTTCTTTCTTCAGTCGAAAAGAAATGAAGGTTTTTGATGAAAACATTCCAGGATTTTTTTCCATATAATGCACTTTACTGGTAACCAAACGGTTCAAGGTCCAAAAGACACTTTCAGTACAAACTGTTCAAAGGGCTTTAAATGATTCCAGACAATGAATAAGGGTCTTATCCAAGCGAAACAATCGCTCATTTAATAAATAAATAACAAAGTTTAAGTTTTATAAGTTCAAGTGCTCGCCCTTGCTCTGTACTGCGATGCACGTTCGTGACTCTCCTGTTCAAACTCGTTCATCAAAATGAACAAATCTTTTTCCGAGTCAATTCATTTGTTTCGTTCGTTGAATGAACCAAATGACTCAGGAAAGATTTGTTCATTTTGATAAACGAGTTCGAACAGGAGAGTCACGAACGCGCATTACAGAACAGAGCAAGGCGACCATTTGAGCTTATAAAACTTAAACTTTGTTATTTAATTATTAAATGAGCAATCGTTTCGCTTATTTATCGTCTGGAATCATTTAAAGCCCTTTGAACAGTTTGCAGTTTGTACTGAAAGTGTCTTTTGGATCTTGAACTGTTTGGTGCCCAGTAAAGTGCATTATATGGAGAAAAATGCTGGAATATTTTCACCAAAAACCTTAATTTCTTTTCAACTGAAGAAAAAATGACATGGACATCTTAGATGACATGGGGGTGAGTAAATTATCAGCAAAAGTTCTTTTCAAAAGTGAACTACTCCTTTAAGTTCCAAAACTGTATGAATTTCATTCTTCTGCTGAACACACACACACACAAATATTTTAAAGGATGTTTATAACCAAGTTGATTAGCCCCATTGACTTTGGCCCCATATTTTTCCATACTATGTATGGAAGTCAATGGGGCCCATCAACTGTTTGGTTACCCATATTCTTAAAAAAATATCTTCTTTAGTGTTCAGCAGAAGAAGAAAATCATACAGGTTTGGAACAACTTGAGAGTGAGTAAATCATGACAGAATTTTCATTTTTGGGTGAACCATTTAAGACTTTGCTTCATGAGCCATGACTGCAAAGTGGTGTGACGGTGTTCAATATTGTTATAGGGTCATTCGAGGCATTTAAACAATTTCAGACACATTTGAAACAAGAATTACAGGAAACCTTGAAGCCAACGTGATATCACTCAATTGCGGCAACTAAAGAGCTACTAGGAATTAGAAAACGCCTCTGTGTTCTCGATGCAAAAGAACCAGAGGCATAGGTAACCCACGTAAGCATGTCTAATGCTAACACATGCTCGGGGCAACTCCACCAGACAATAAAATAATAACACAGGCAGGAAGCCTGTTTAAAGGGCACACTTCTCAAAGAATAATGTGCAGTGAAGGAACCAGCATGCTTTGTTAGAGATCCCATGAACCTGCGCTCTGGGTTTGCGCTCACGGCTGCGCGCTCAAATCGTGATGCAGGAAAAACATCCATGTTGAGTAGGATAATGCACACATACGCATGTTGGAATATCGTTAATATCACGTAAGAGGGCGAATCGCAGCTCACACGGAAAGCTCTGTCCCGCAGCACTAGATAGGAAACGCTTGGCTGAGCTTGACTGTTTATTAGAGTACAGCTCGCAGGTACGGGCGAAAAGAGCAGGGCTTTTGTGCTGCGAGCGAAATTATAATGAAATAAAGAAAACGTGACATTACAAATGACTGAAAACGCAGATAAGGGAGTTTTAGCATCAGATTAGATTAATAAAAAAGACCTACAGGAAGAATGAATGACATATCATAGCGGAGGAAGGATGTGACAGGCGGCCGTGCACGCGGATGAGATAGTGGGAGAAAGAAAAGGGAGAGAGGACTCAAGGAGGATGAGGGACAGGAGCAGAAGAAGCGATGCGAGTAGGGGAGAAAGAGAGGGAGGAAGAGAAATAGAGAGAGGCAAATAGCGACAGGCAGGCTGCGATCTCCAGCGGAGAAGGTCAGATTCGGAAATGTCACGGCCGTGATTGTTCCAGATTGAATAATTGGAGAGAAAAGCCGGCTGACAACCCAGGGGAAGGAGGGATGGTGGGGAGGGAGAGGAGGAACGGACGTGGGGAGAAGAACGAATAAAACCTCTAAACTGTCATTACAATGGCTGGGTTTCAATCCTCCCCACACATGCATACGCAAATGAAGGGTCTTTTCGACGGCACGTAAACACACGGCGGCGGCAGGGAACAGAGCATCCAGACGTCTCTTCGCCTCTGTTTCTCACGCAGATGGACGCGATGTGACAGATCGCTGCTCAGATAGCCGCCGCACTCCCCCAGAATATCAGCTGCCCGCGCACCCTGCGAGGGACCGTGTGTATCAGTTTGGGCCAAATGTAGTTTGACAGGAAGCACCGGAAGGCAGGGGTGGGAGGGGCGGGGCTTGCGCTGCTCCGGACGGGACCTTGAGTAAAGGGGACACATTCTGCACACCCAGACTAACCAGGAACATATGGAAGTTTTGCCTGGTGGCAGCCTCGGGCGCAGACGCGGCCGCAATGAGCCGGTGGCGCTTTTCCAGAGATTATGCAGGAATGTCACAGAGACAAATGAGCTTGCACTTAATGCCGCATACAACAACAAATGACTACAGTTTTGATTTTTAAATGACAAAAGTGCTTTAACAAGCTCATTGTTGCCACCTAAATGAATACATGTTAGCTAATTGCATGATTTGTATTATCTCAGAACTGTGACACGGTCAAATTGTAATGGAAACATGCACTTTCTGTAAAGCTGCTTTGTAAAAAGGCTATGCAATTAAACATGAATTAGCTATCGCATGCTTAGCAAAGGCAACAATCGGAAATGTTTTTATTGTTTTAAAGAGCTAAATAATTATTCCTCTGTTATTTCTCGCTGTCATGGACCCTATTTAGCAGGGGCGTCTGCCCTCGATTCCAGTGAAATCACAAAATGAAATGCAATCAATAAGCCACTGTTACTGATATGCACTCCTGGCAAACAAATGCAAATATATATATATCAGGGTGTGAATCTATAGGTTGACACCAATTCAATTCTGAAACATTGCTCAGTCCGATTTGACTCTTCTTTAAAGGTCACATATGTAAAGCAAAAAAAAAATAGAAGATTGAAATGTTTATGAAAGCAATTATACGCGACGATGTTATTTAGTCTTTTAATGTCTTTAAATGTGGCATTACGTGTTATTGTAGTATGCACACTACTATTCAAAAGTTTAGGGAATGATTTAGGGAAGAAATGATTACCTATATTCAGCAATGATGCATTACATTGATGATGAAAAAGTGAAAGGAAAGACCCTTATACTGGTACAAAATATTTATATTTCAAATTAATTGTCCTTTTGGACTTGCTATTCATCAAAGACTGTTGAAAATATCAGTTTCTACAAAAAAATTAAGCAGAACACTGATGATAATAATAATGATAAATGTTTCATATGCACCAAATCAGCATATTAGAATGATTGAAGACTGAAGAAATACCAAAAAAAAAAAAAAAAAAAAAAACATATTATAATAGATTAAAATATAAATAGTTATTTTAAATTGATAACATTTAACAAATTTACAGTTTTTCTATATTTGGTGAGCAAGATACTTTCAAAAAGATTTTTTAAAAATCTTTTCACCATCTCACCTTTCAACCATCTATTCACAATTACTTTTTCTTTCTAATCTCAGTTAGCTAAAAAATTAATTTCTGGAATTATATATATATAATTATATATATGTATGTATGTATACTGTATACAGTATGTATACAGTATACATATATATATATATATATTTATATATATAAATTATATTATATACAAATTAATAAATTAAAATTAATAATATAATATGAATATGATAATCAAGTTGAGGTGTATCTATTCACAATTACTTTTTCTTTCAAATCTAATGCTGCGTCCCAATTCGCCTACTTATACTACGCCTGAAAGTATGTACTCTTTTTGTGAAGAAAAGTATATACTTTTGAGTGTGCAGCAAAAAGAGTAGGCAAGCTTTGGGACATACTATCACGTCATCTTTAACGGACGGCTCTGTCGCGTGCTGCGTGCATCCTGTCACTGTAAACTGCCCTGTCAATCATCTTGTCACAGTTAAAATCCTCCATTCTATCTAATTTTATTTCCTTCCGTTTCAGAGCAGGTTCATCTGCCAGTCGTGGGTCTTTCATGCAGATACTCTCCTCGTGTTTGCAATTTGAATATAATGATGCATTTAAAAGTAATGGCTATTTACAAACGTTCACAATGCTGCTGCATATGCAATATAATGTGGACAACATTGAATAAATTCATTTTCGTCCGGTTAGATACTGATAATTAATCACTCAAACCTGTTGATCTAAACCTCTCTACACAGCCGCCGGACTCGCTGCGCCCTCCGTGTCTGTAGTTTTTTAACACTTTTTACTCGTGTTTGAGTTCTAACCGAATCCTCGTCCACCGCGCAATGGTTTGTGGGCAATATCAGCCGTTAGAGTGTGCACCGATCTACACTTCGGATTCTGACCGGAAATAGTAGACCATCCGGGTATCCTTGAAACACTCATTTCAACATACTACGGTTTGGGACGTACTAATTCTTATTTTCGAATACTATTTAGGACGGATAGTATGCGAATTGGGACGCAGCATAAGTTAGCTAAAAATAAAATGTTAAATGCTAAAAATGAATTTCTGGAATTATATATATAGAATTATACATTATATATACATTTTTAGCATTTATTTTTGGCTAACTGAGATTAGAAAGAAACAGTAATTGTGAATAGATACACCTCAACTCAAATCATATATTTATATCACACTCAAGACTGAAATCTTAGATTCGTTCCTGCTCACCATCATAATAGACAATGGCTCCCACGAGTTTGTCTTTCTTCAGCATAGGGAAGAGCTCCAGTGCTTTGCTCTTGCTCAGGACATAGCTGCTCTTCAGACAGTGTGATCCGGCAACCACGTCGTACATTTTAATGCCGGCCCAGTAATACGGCAGCTGCCACCACCTGGTTAGAACATGTCCAGTTACAATAACACACTATTACCCTCCGTTTCGGTTGACAAACATGGCTGAGAAAATGAATTCAGCAAATGGACTAACTGCATTTAAATATACAAACAAGGATTTTGTGAGTACTTTGCTAGTCAAAATGGTTCACCTTTTTTTTTATTATACTAATTAAAATAGATATGGTTGAACATGGGCAAAATTGGATTTGTCCAAGTACCGCTAAGTCATATATAGCACCTTGTGACATTTGTTTTATGTAAAAAAAAAAAATCTGACAGGCAAATGATGTAATCTTGAGGTTTCTCATTTCTGTGACCCTTTCACACTATTCTAGCTGCTTTAAATATCAGAGCAAGACATAAATGCCACGAGTAATTAGTAATGATGATGGTAAGGACAGGAAGATCCTTTAAAAACCCAGAATGACAAGGGGCAGACACTGAGGAGGCGAGAGGTTCAGCATTGATCCACAGAATATCCGAACAGCAACTGCTATACGGGTGACCATATGAAAGGTCCAATGACATTTCTGTGAACTTATCAATGGATTTAAATACAAAAACTGTATTTTATGCATCTAGGATGTCTCCAGTTTTTTTCTTTTTAACTTTCTGTCATCTAAGCCCTATATTGTATGTCCCTTGGTTTTTTTCTCTGTCAATGAAGAGTGTTTTTATTGTCTGGTTGACTGGTTTTCTTACTTGTAAACAGGAAGCATTATAGGTAAAGGTGCAGACAGGTGAGGGGCGATGTTCCAGCAGATTGGCACGTTCATGAAGAGCCTCTTTCACCATCATGTACTGAGAAGGAGAAGCAGAAATAAATTTGTAAATCAAAATTTCTGGGCCCAGAGAATTCATGTACACATATTTTCAGGGAACACTTGAGGTGTAAATGTATGTCATTTATGTTGTAGAAATAAAACATCAACATTTCCTCAATTAATGTTAACCACGGATGTTAATTTAGTCATAGGAACTGTTCAAGTTGTTGAATTATCTTCTTTTGGATGCTTCTGACAACAAATGTTGATATATGCAATTAATATAAATATTAAAATCAGTAAATCAGTGTTATTTTAGAATCATTGAGATACTATTATAGTCATCATTAACATTTTTTATTAGATTTCATGTTTTATTTTAGTTTTAGGTAAAGTTTAGATAATTTTGTTGTATGTTTTTTTTGTTTAGTTTTTTTTTTTACATTTTTTATTAGTTAAATAAGTCTGTATAGTTATGTCTGTTTTTAGTTTTATTTATTTTAGTACATCCATTTAAACTAAATGAAAATAAGAAATTCTGCCCTAGGCAACTAGCTGAATTAAATAAGTTCACATTTTTGTATATTTTATTTACATTTTATTTATTATATTTTTTATGCTTATAGTTTGAGCTTTACCTAACTAAAACAAGCCTGCTTTAAGTATGCAGTTTTTAAAGGGTCACTCCACCCATTTGCATTAAGCTTTCCATTGTTAGAAACCCAGTTATACTATTAAATGGTCGTGCAACTGAGTACGAGTGAAATCCGCTATTTACCTTTTCACTTCCTCCTACAATGACGCAAAAATCGTAATTTTACGTAATTGTAGGAGGAAGTGTAAGAGGGGGGATTTCTGTAAAGACTACAAGCACTAGATCCCACCCTTTAAACCCGCCCATAGGGGGTTGGGCCTAATGCGCTAACAGACCAATCACAGAGCAGTGCCAGTGCGTTTGATTTCACCAGCAGAAACGTTTTGAAAATATGGACGAAGCTACTGAATACGCAGACGGATGCATTATGGAGGATTGGGATTACACATAGTGTCAGCCATCTTTTTTGGAAGCTAAGCTAGCAGGCTCTTGTTCTGTGGAGAAAGCTGAGTAGTAACTTTAGGGGTTACCATCTTCTTTTTCCGACATGTCTGGCCGTCAATGTCCGGGATTCAGCTTTTGCTTTCTGCAGTCGCCATTCATTGTTTACATGCACAGCTTTTGTTTCAATCTAACTGAATTCATTCTGATTGGTGAATCTGAATGTAGTGTTTACATGTAGTGAAAAGTGATTGATGATGTGCGTTTTAATATTGCTAAGAATTATTCCAGTAATTCGTGAGGACACTGAGACGGTAACTTATGTCTCACAGCTGTCGCTCATTAGTAATCATGGCCTGGCCCTCGCTCGTTCTCCACGCGGCCCTCACTCGTCCTGCTCGCCACAGAAAACATGATGAATGACGACTGTAGAACGCAAAAGCCGAATCCCGGACATTTTGGGCGATCTCGAAACACATTTTTGGGCAGACTCATCACGGAGACTCACTAGTAGCCTAGACTTGTTGTTTACCTACTGCGCGGTTACCAGTAGGTGTGGCCTCCTAGGGCATTCTGGGAGTTGTTGTCTTCCATCCACATAAGCCAAAAACATATTCTGGCTTTTCTCAGTCAAGAAAGCTCCAAATTCAAAAATAATTTCACATTTCTTCTACATAAATTCCCCATTTTAAATATACATTTATCTCTCCAGAGGTGGAGTGACCCTTTAAATTTGCCCAACGACCGGTTTTGATGTGTACTAATTAAAATTTACACATATTGAAATAGTTGATGGTCAAGCTAAGTTTTAGTTATTAATTCTCGGGACTGATGCCTCAGATCTGCAGCTTCCTAATGAAATGTTTGTGCTTCTCTCTGTCTGTCTGATAGTTGTCAAAATGTCACAGTGGTAGCGTAAGAAGCCTTGCAATCCTTCTTCTAAATATTAGGGCCAAATAGGGAAAATGGGGCCTTCACCTGCTCATAATCTAGTTTCATGATGGCTTTCTGCAGATAGCGGACTCCTCCGTGAATGAGCTTGGTGCTTCTGCTGCTGGTGCCCGAGTGAAAAATTCGCTCCGCTCTACCACTGGCGGTCTTCAAATCTGGCAATCGAGGGGCAGAAAGACAGGTAAGGAACAGATTAGACAATGCACTGGCATTTTAAGACCTTATGGTGCCAAATATTTAGACTGCAGCTGCTGTCATTTACATTTGGCTTTCTCCACTTATTGCACCCAGGTACATTCTGTCTGGCCTCTAAAGCTGAATAAAACATCTAATGAGAATAAAGCATCTTTGAAAAATCCAATATAAATCATCACCTTTAAAAAACAACAACAATAAACTAAATTAACACTAAAAATGTGTATGGATCCATTTATTAATGGTCTGAAATGAGACCTGCACAATAAGCACACTAATGCACAGTTAATATAAGTACAGTAATATTGCAAAACTTTGTTAAAAAAAGTACATACTTCGTGTGACAGCATCTAAGGCACATCCTGAGCCCGTGGCTCCGCCGTCCACCACCAAGATGTCAAACTCCTCTGTGTTTCGTAGTGATGAAAGCTGTTCCTCTCTTGTTGGGAGAGCATCTTTAAACGGCACCTTTAGCTCACCCTGTGCCTCAACATATGCTAGCCGGGCCTGAACACATCCAGCAGGTACAAAATGAAAAAATAACGTGTTCAAATGCATTACAACAGGCTTTAGGCTCTTTAAAGTTACAATCTAGAATTGATATAAGCTATAAGCTTTACTGTTTATTTAAAATTCCCAATTGTAGATGGGAACTTTTCATTAATCCATTTTTTTCTAGACTAATCTTTAAAATAATAATAATAATTAGATGTAAATTAAAATAGTTTAATTAGATTAATTAAACAAGACAATTACACAGATGTCTATACTAGTGAAACACTGAACATGCACTTTCATTATAATCACATTCAGACAACATCAAATATATTTGATGAAACATTATGTTAGTCGCCATGCCAAGACAAAAGAATTAAGAGGGATGCATTATTGGTAATCTCAAATTAGTGTTGAGATCTAGATCAGTTAGTTCACATCTACGTTTCCGTTAAGAGAGTTAAAAACATTCAAATTAGCATTCATGACATGGTCACTCATTATGGCAAATTTCCAAATTTGCACCTTTCATGACATGTCATAGCAGAAAACATTATTTGATATTTTATCCTTATGCTTGGTATCAGTTAAGGTTTTTAAACTCCCAAAATACAACTGCTTTATTTTTTTAATAAATCTCCTTATCAATAAAAGAAAATGAACACACTTTAGTTTGGCGAACACATATTCACTACGACTTTACCTCAATAAACTCACAATTTACCACTTATTAATAGTTAAGTAAGTTCTTGTAATAGTTAAGTTTAGGAATGGGGATACGATTAAAGGCTGTTTATTAGTACTTACAGTATAAAGCACACATTGATGCGTCATTATGCATGATCATATTCTACAACCCCTAAAGGGATAATTCACCCTAAAATGTTATTTCTGTTATCATTTATTCACCCTCAAGTTGTTCCAAACCAGTATGAATTTCCTTCCTTCTGCTGAACACAAAGAAGATATTTTGAAGAATGTCAGTAACCAGACAGTTGATGGATCCCATTGGCTTCCATAGTATTTTTCCCCATACTGTGAAAGTCAATGGGGTCTGTTTGGTGACTCACATTATTCACATTATGTTCTTTTGTGTTCAGCATAATTATAATACAGGTTTGGAACAACTTGAGGGTAAGTAAATAATGACAGAATTAGTGAACTATCCCTTTAGGGGATATGAATATGTAGAATATCATCATGCAGAATAAAGCATTAATGTGTGCTTTAAGGGATAGTTCACATTGAAATAAATTTTTGGTATGTTTCAGCTTACCTCAAGGGCATCCAAGATGTAGGTGTCTTTGTTTTTGCAGTAGTTTCAATTTTGATATTTTAGTAGTAAACCGTTCGTGTCATCAGTCATATAATGCAGGTCTATGGTCACCACCTCATAGAGCATCCACAGAGAAGTCCAAATTAAACATGATTTAATGACTAGTAAATGTAAGAATTGAAATGAGCGGTTTGTGTGAGAAACGAACAGTATTTATATTGTTTTACCTCTTGTAACCACAGCCACGTCCAAGTGTTCTGAGGGCGCGGGCGCTTTGTGGCTGTGGTTACAAGAGGTAAAAACTATATAAAAACTGTTCGTTTTCTCACACAAACCGCTCATTTCATGTCTTAGGCCATCAATGTGTACTTACATTTACGAGTCATTAAATCATGTTTAATTTGGACTTCTCTGTGCATGCTCTTTGAGGTGGTGACCATAGACTTGCATTATATGACTGACAGACAAGAACGGTTTGACCTAAAAATATAAAAATTGAAACAAAGACACCTACATCTTGGATGCCCTTGAGGTAAGCTAAAACATACCAAAAATTAATTTCAAAGTGAACTATCCCTTTAAGTACTAATAACCAGCAACTAGTTAATAGAATCGGTCCCTGAACTAAAGTTTACTGAAAAAGTGTTTTTGTAAAGTCAAACAGAAAAAAATGACACTATGAAATTGTGAATGAACAGCTGCCAATCTTTCAGTGACATGAACGGCAAAAAAGTCTCAGACGCAAAATTCAATGGCAGAAAAAAACAAGCTCGGGTAGAGCTAGGTGTCGAGGGTTTTAGCCATGATGAAACGTTTTATTCATTCTTTTCTTTAGCATTTGGCCTAAATGATTACATCAATCTGCCCCCAAAAGCCCGTAGGGTCCATTTGACTTGCAAATGACCAAATGAGCGCAGACATTTGCAATTTAGACAGTAATAGCATGTAAAAACAAGATTCAGTAATTAGTGTCTATTTCCAAGGACAGACATATTTAAAACATCCGCACACTATTAAGAGAGGCTGTCCTGCAATCAGGACAAGTGCATGACGGAAACAGAGAATTTCATGCAAATACGCAATCGGCCACCGCAGAGTGATACTTCAGCGAGAGTGTAACAGTGCCCTTGCCATAGAACAGACAACACACACACACACACACACTCAACAAATTAACATCACAATCCCAAAGATTAGCATCTGCCACATGCATGATTGCAAGCAATTTTTTGGAAAGAAGATTCGTTCTTTCTCTTTTGACGTTTGCTTACCCATTTAGGCTGCATTGAGATGACACGAGGGACAAATAAACATAAATAAATGGAGAAACATCAGAACAAAAGTTTGTGTCAGTGAAACGCTTAACATGGGATGCACATGAGACGTGAAGAAGGTGATCTGATTGACTGATAATAAAGTCGTTGTAAAATTGACAGTTAAGAAAATATCTAAACTCAAGATCTTCAATAACATTTTTTTTAACCAAATTAATTCGTGTAGTTACAATCTCCATGGCAACCACGTCCTTGAAAGTGCATAATTCTCTCGCTCCCTGGAGTTTCATTGGGATTGGAACAGTTGAGATGCAAGATAATGGACAAAATGGGTTTGGGAAGATTTAAATAAATGATGAGAGAGAAAATCAGGACTCCCATTGCTCTTCAAGAGTCTGTCTTTTTTTTCCTTCATTTGTTTCAGAAAGCCTTGTTGATTATCTTAATCTACTTGACCTTCCGTTATTTGGTATAGCGTCTTAAACAGACGAGACCCCTGGGGTTCTTACTAGTTTAAATACAGACAGAACATGGTGTGTGACACACTCCCTGATGGCGTGAATGGGGATCAGATTGTTCATGATTACATATTCAAGAGAGATCCTTTAAACAATGTGTGTATCACTGTTCAAGTGTAATCTCCCTTTAGCAAACAAAACCTGATTTTAATACGGTAGGGTTTGGAGTTTGGAGACCCGAGGCAATACCTAAAGGTACAAATGAGATTTGTAAATGTATCTGAATGTGCTAGGTTTAGTCACACACATTCATGAAATCTGCTCCATGAAGTTGTTGACCACATGAAAACATAAATAATCCTTCTTGAATTATAATTCAGGGAATAGTTACAAATAGATATAAATTTATCAAAAATAAAAGGCCTGAGTTATAATGCCGATTATGTATCTTTAAGGTCGTGTAAACACAGAGACAGAGCATTCCTGTGTCAGGACCAGACATGCTGAGGTACAGATGGGTGTGAACAGCTGTGCTCTGTGTATTCTGCACTATTACCTGTAGGAGTCACTGTATGGATGTGAAATGTGAAAACAAAACACTTGGTATTTGTCAAAAGAATTGGCCAATTTAACTTTCCATTCAGACAGAATCAGACAGACTCGGAGTGACAACATTGGTGCCATTTACTGTAAATATATACCTGATTTTTCCTGTATTCAAAGAACTGTGATAGGCTGAAGGCTGTTGCTAAGGCTCCGCCCCTATTAGGGTTCCTTTCACTGCCTTCCTGAAAGCCATTGATCCCTGAAACAGATTTAGAAGATTGATAAATAAATGCTTTTTGAAACACTTTTTATTCGTCAAATATTGGGTCTACTGTATTTGTCTGCCCCCTTTCTGGTTTCTTGAAATGAAACTTAAAGGACAACTCCGGCGCAAAATGAACCTTTGGTCTAATTCAGTTACCAAGTTAACCGTTATCTGAGATTTGTTTTCATGATTGCCGAATGTAAATAGTTTTATCTATAAATACAAGTTTAGCCTATAATGCTAGTATAACGCTAGTATATAGGCATAGAGTAATGACAAATAAAAATCGCTTGTTATTACCACTAACAAGGCTCAAAATAGCCCCACACTAACACGGTAGCATAATAAGGGTCCCTACATTCAAACCAAAGCATTGAGAACTTTGTCAGTGTCCATACAGTTTAATAAGAAGATATTTTATCCACACAGTCAACTTTGCGAATACAGGAAGAAGCCATCTTTGAAATATAGTCTCTACCAGTCGATCTACGATCGCCAATCCAAGTGCGCTCGTGAGATGTGAATAAGGTGATAAGGTGAGCGCGACCAGTAGGCAACATGTACATATTGAAGACAAGAAAATAGTTTGTGTTTGTGTTTCTTCCGGAAACAACGGACTATATGAGATTCTGCAAAGTTCAGCGCACTTGGATCGGCGTTCGTAGATCGACTGGTAGAGACTATATTTCAAAGATGGCTTCTTCCTGTATTCGCGAAGTTGACTCTGTGTATAAAATATCTTCTTATTAAACTGTATGGACACTGACAAAGTTCTCAATGCTTCGGTTTGAATGTAGGGACCCTTATTATGCTACCATGTTACTGTGGGGCTATTTTGAGCCTTGTTAGTGGTAATAACAAGCGATTTTTATTTGTCATTACTCTATGCCCAATATTATACTGAGCGTTATACTAGCATTATAAGCTAAACTGTTTTTAGAGATAAAACTATTTACATTCGGCAATCATGAAAACAAATCTCAGATAACGGTTGACTAGGCAACAATGTGTAATTAGACCAAAGGTTCTTTTTGCGCCGGAGTTGTCCTTTAATTAACTAAAAAGAGCAATTCTCAAATATTTAAACAGAAAACATAAGAGAGAGCGCAAATAAACATACACCTGCAATTCTGGTAATGAGGGGGCATATACATTATATAAGTCAGTCATATTGAGAAACTAAAAAGACAAGAAAGACAAGCACTGACTTCCCGGTCACATTCACTGACCTTGGCATGATCGTAAAACAAAACCTGTAGCAGTTGCTCAGAACCTCCCTGGTGTTTGTGTCAAACTCACAACTGTCAACCAAGTTCAGTTTGCGTAAATGACTACTGTATGAATCCTAGAACTGACAGGTTCTGGTGAAGGTCAAAGCAAACCTATAATATCTCTACCTGATGCTCCGGGTAGGGATGCAAGTCATATCACTACATGATACTAGAGGAAGTGAATGAGTCATTTTTTACTACACTGTTTGAATTCACGCCTGTCCCGCATGGCCTGTTTATGGCCAACCATGAGCGAAAGGAGAGAGAGAGAAGAGCCACAATGTCTAAGAGGGATCTTATAAGTACTATTTCACCAGTTCGTGTACGAGAATCAACTGAATATGAGAGTAGGCTTGACTGTGAACATTAAGACTGATTCTGGCCACATTCAATAATATGTTCAATGTTTAAAACCCTTAATCAAATCATTTTCATTTTATTAGAAACAACAGAACTGAACAACAGAACACATCTTAAAGTCAGCAGTGAGAAGAATAGGCTACTCATGTACCGGTAATCTATGCAGTCATCACATGATACTGACATCGAAGTCAAATCATCACCAATCGAATTCATTGGAAATACATAGTACGTAAATCGATAACATAAAGCAAAGCCGTAATGAATTGTACAGGTTAAAACCCATTGTGTACTTCAAATTAATTGACACACGAAGAATTAAGCAACAGTGGGTGGCTCGCACGCATCCAAGAATAGATAACGATCGACGTCAATTAATACAGCAAAAAGTATGGCGATACCCGTGTTTTTACTTACTGATTTTGGCGACGGTGATGATGATGATTTCTAAAAAGGAAAATCATGGACAGTGAAGGTATCAACTGTGATGTTACAATGTTTCTGATTCAGGAATCCAGGAAGTACAATGACAGGAAGTATTTGACAGACAGGTGGATGGACGAATCAGTTTAGAGGATCCAAAGCTCTCGTCCAATCAAATTAAGGAGGGCGTTTACAGGCATCTAATTGTGGACGCACTTATAATAGAAAGGCGTTTGACCATCTTTAATGACAGGGGGGCGGTGTACAAACACATCCAAGACACTGATTAACTCACAGTATCTACTGTTTATCTCCCAGTTAATCAGTAGAATTTAACAACACATTAATTTAGATTGTATTACACATGGCATATGTGTGTTATAACAAATGTGTAGCCTACAGCTATTACTTTCTCTATTATGTAATGTTGAACAATAGCTAAACTGAGGCACTGTGTCATAGGACTGCGTGCATTTTGGGAATGTTTTCATATGATTTTTTTTAGAGGGTTCGTCACAAGGCTCTTTTTTATCGTGTCAATTGCACAGGTGAGACTTTCAGCCTAAAAAAGTTCAGCGCGACCGCATCAGGCGTCCCGGAGTTGGAAACTGCTTACGTAGCGATGACGCAGCTCGTTTCAGTCCAAACAAAGTTGCCTCTGTTACAGCGGGATTCCCTTCTCACAATGGAAACCCTTCACCGCTCAGACAGTAGCAACGGAATCAAATGAAACGCATCCTAAGCTTTTGAAACTTTCCCTAAGCATGATACAGGTAGAAAAACAGATATGGCGTCACTATTTTAAACTGTTTCTAGTCTTAAATCCGTAGATTCAAAGCGATAATCAGATTAAATCCGTTATGCGAAATATTGTACTTGTTAGGCTATGTGTTTTTATCGTTTTGTTTACGAGCAAATAAGACTCATTTATAGATTATATTGCATTAAATTCATGAAGTTTTCACAGTAATTTTGTTTTTTATTGATTTTTTAATTATTTTCTTTTTTTTAATGTGTGCTGAAAATAATAACATTTCATTTGCCAGCAATAATCGCTGCATGCTTTTATGAATTCGATAAAACGGACGATAAAATCTTTGATGTGCTATATTTATGCCTGGCGCATCCCCAAAATAGCTATTCTACAACAACAACAAAAAACCCCACTTCATTGATTTAAATCATCATGAGATATGATCTCTTGTAGGTGGTTTCTATATTTGGAAATAATGTGTTGGAAATTCATCTCATTTGACCCAGTGGACAGTCCCGCATATGCAAACGCGCAGAGGATTGAATTGCGCGCAGTGCGCAATGAGCGAGCTGAAGAACAGTCCCTCTGTCCACTGATCAGCGCGCGTCAAGGGATGACGCACCATACGTCACTCCCTCTTAGCACGTGGGCTGTGGCATTCAGAGTTCTCATAAACAAAGGCACATTGCGCTCGGGCTCCAGTCTCCACGAGCAGTCGAAGGAGTAAGGTGCGCAAAGGCATCGGCTCTACATGCAAACGGAACTTCTATCAACAGGAACAGCTACATGGATACATCATTTGCAACTCTTATAGTGACTTGAGGTATGTAACAGAGAATAGATCCACCAATAAAACTGTTCAAAATGCTTTTCAGAATTTGTGGCAAGATTTTAAAGCAATGCATGACCGTTTCTTAACTTTAGCTATTCATTTTTTTTACCCTTTAAAACAATAATTTTAACAGTTAAACTAGTTTTATCTAGTTGATGTGCCTTGATCTCACAAAAAAAATATAAAGTGACTCGCACTGTCATTCTTAAAGCATTAGATATATGCAGATCTTAATGCTTGGAAGAAAAAAAATCATGATAAAATATTTCTTTCACAGAAAAGCAAAAGAACGGAAAGACACGCTTCTGACCTCAACCTGCGATTGTTCCACGAGAGATATAAGTAGCAGGTGCGCGGAGGTAAACTGAAGCAGGCCATGGAAATGCATGTCATAAAGTTTGCATACTTTCCGATGGAAATTGTGTTTCAATCTTAGACGCATAACAGTGGGAATGAATACAATTTTGTTTATTTTAATATTATTTTAGTTTAGTATTAAGCTATAAAACATGTGAACAAATGTTACCCTGCCTAAGAAAGCCATTACAATTGAGTTCTCTAACACTGCAGCCATGCCCTGCGTCCAGGCTCAGTATGGGACATCACCTCCAGGAGCCAGCCCTGCATCTCAGAGTTACAGCTACAACGCCACGGGAGAGTACAACTGCGACTTCTTAACACCGGAGTTTGTCAAGTTTAGCATGGACCTGACTAACGCAGAGATAGCTGTCACTTCCTCGCTCCCCAGTTTCAGCACCTTTGTGGACACCTACAGTTCCAGCTACGACGTGAAGCCTCCCTGCCTCTACCAAATGTTCCACTCTGGGGATCAGCTGTCCATCAAGGTGGAGGAGATACCCGCACACAGCTACCACCATCAGCAGCAGCACCACCATCATCACCATCATCATCAACCGCACCAGGCTGAGGAGAGCATACCCCACACCGGACCTTTGTACGATAAACCATCCTCCCCAAACATCTCCCAATCGCCCAGTTTCCCCGCGCGCCTCCACACCACACGTGGGAAGACAGCGGGTCCCTTCACAGCTTTCATCAGAACTACCTTGCGACTTCACACATGATAGACCAGCAGAGGAAAAACGCGATGTCTCGGTTGTTCTCGTTCAAGCAGTCTCCCGCTGACACGCCGATGTCAAGCTGCCAGATGCGCTTTGACGGGTCTCTGCACGTGTCCATGGGCCCGGACTCCCAGGGTGCGCATCGCGCGCTGGACAGTTTTGCTTTAGCGGGACCTCCGAGGAAACAGCACGCTGTGGGTTTACCCCATTCGCTTAACGTCGGACATCCCTTACTGGAAAGCCCGGTGGCCTCACCCCAGGCAAGAGGATCTCCGTCCAGCGAGGGTTTGTGCGCTGTGTGCGGGGTACAACGCCGCCTGCCAGCACTACGGGGTGCGCACATGCGAGGGGTGCAAAGGATTCTTTAAGGTACAAGTTTATCACTTAACGTTACAAGTCTTTTAACCAAATTGGGGACATCATGTGTTTATTTTGCGCAAGGGCGATTGTATAGTTCATGGATACATTTGCAGGGTGCAGCCTTATAAGTTGCCAGCCCAACTAGATATTTGAACGAAGAGAGGCATGGGTCTACAGTATTTATCTCAGTTGTATTGAATTGACCCAATGCACCTAGGGACACCCCCGTTCATCTCCGCCACCATTACATTCGTCTAGAATTAAATTGGTTTGCGCTGAGAGTCGAATCGCGCCTAACCGAGCGTAACGGAACTTCCAGCGGTGACATTAAGACAGCTCTTTATGTCACCACCGTGATAGAATAATCTCGCTAATCCGACAAGAGGGGTCGCGGAGAGAGCGTCGGGGGACCCAAATTATGGCTGCCCACGGATCTGTATTTACCGAATGTCTGCTTTGTCCGGCCCTTGAATGTATTACACAGCTTTGGGTTGGAGTGCATGGTTTGAGTGTCCTGATTCTATTGTAACTTCACAGTGTGATTGCAGTTCAAGTTGTTGCCATGCGAATTGAGTAGATTTACATGCAATTAATACGCCGAATACATGTGCTGTTCCTTTCTAGCGCACCGTGCAGAAAAACGCCAAATACGTCTGTCTGGCAAACAAAAACTGTCCTGTGGATAAAAGGCGGCGAAATCGATGCCAGTATTGCCGTTTTCAAAAGTGCCTGGTCGTAGGGATGGTAAAGGAAGGTAATGTCACGCACTTTTTATGTCGTACATCTCATTTTGTAGGGGATTTCATTCAAGTTTAGCCTGTTATTATCACAGAGATGATTCATATTGTGGTGCAGTGTTTATAACCAATTTTTTTGTTTTGTTTTTACAGTTGTGAGAACAGCCAGTTTAAAAGGTCGAAGAGGTCGCCTCCCCTCCAAACCTAAAAGCCCGCAGGACATCCCTGTCTCTATGACACCCGTCAATCTCCTGAACGCCCTAGTGAGAGCGCATATAGACTCCAATCCCTCTTATGGCCCGGCTGGACGACTCTAAAGTGAGCACAATTTAACCTTTAACGCATGCAATTATTTCAAATTCAATTACCAGAGGTGATAATAATAAAATGGTAAAATGTGAGAGTTTAATTTGCACATTAAGAGTTGCCTTTGCTAATACTATTTTTAAATTGTATTAAATCCTAGTTTCAGACGAGTCCAGAGTATCACAGTGGAGGAGATGAATCTCTGCACATCCAGCAGTTCTACGATCTCCTCACTGCTTCAATGTGCATCATTCGCGGATGGGCTGAAAAAATCCCCGGGTTTACTGACCTTCCCAAATGCGACCAGGAACTACTTTTCGAGTCAGCCTTCCTTGAACTTTTTGTGCTCCGGCTGGCTTACAGGTAAGCATATGTACATGACAAATACAACTCATTGTTTGTTTATGAATACTTTTTGAAAGACAAATATTTTTTTCAGATCTAACTTGGCAGAGGACAAACTTGTTTTTTGCAATGGAGTGGTTTTACACAAGTTGCAGTGTGTGCGAGGCTTTGGGGAGTGGATCGACTCTATTGTTGAGTTTTCTTCTAACCTTCAGAGCATGAGCATAGATGTCTCTGCCTTCTCCTGCATAGCCGCTCTCACCATAGTAACAGGTAAGACATGTCTGACCTTTTCCAAGTGATCCACAGAAAATCCAGCATGCTTCAGACCTCTGACGGGTTTTTTTTATCCTCATAGAGAGACATGGACTAAAAGAGCCCAAGAAAACAGAAGACCTTCAAAACAAGCTAATAAACTGTCTGAAGGATCAGGTGTCCTGCAGTGGTGAATTGTCGAAACTGCTGGAGAAGCTGCCGGAGGTGCGCGCGCTGTGCACGCAGGGACTGCAGCGCATCTTTTACTTGAAACTGGAGGATTTGGTTCCCACGCCTGCGATCATTGACAAGCTTTTTCACGATACTCTGCCGTTCTGAACATTCGACTGAACTACGACGGGTTCATAAAACTTTGATGATTCCTCGAGGAAATGAAACTGTCGGATGGTAGCCTATTTTATAACGTTCGGAGCGCGGCTGCCTGGGACAGTCCTGTTCAAGATAACCGCAGAGGAAATAAATTATTCAGATATTCAAAACATTGAGGATAAAATAAAGGACTATTCTTATGCTTGTTTAAAATGTGTTCAGAAAATAATGCCGCGTGGTGGAAATGTATTTGTATTGTTACGCGTCATATTGTTTATGTTACCTGCAAAGCGTTTATAACTTTACACGTGTCATGCAAAATGTAGCCTAATGATTTAAGAGATCAAATCATTCCGACAAGGTACTTTATTAACCACTAGCTAAGTCATTCTGCATTATTGTATAGAGATGCACAAGAGGATTTTTAAAAACTCTGCAACATTTCAGACTTCAGAGTGGATACGGACATATAGCACGTTTTTGTGTTTATGATTTTGAGTAGTGAATTATATTGTTATGAAGACATGAATCGCTTTTTTACAGTTCAGACAGTATGCATGGAATTCGTTGAGCTATCACATTTCTCCAGCACTTTGTATTAATTTCATATTGAAATAATGTCTATGAGGTTTACGTGCTACTGGTTTCAAATTCTTAACACTATGCTTATATATTTCAGATCATTGTTTTCTATGTTATGGATTTTGCACTGCATTCTATGTTAAGCTTCTCTCATCTAGTGTATTGCTGAATAAACCTAACTATTATATATTTTCTCTCGTTTTGATCACTTTCGATGTACGATGGCTATATGTTCATTTAAAATCGAATTTGCTTATTAAAGTTTTTTATTATAGAGAAGTATTTCAGCCTTACACCATTTCATTAATTCCTAAAACGAAAAAACAAACACAGTATTTTCGGAGGCGATATTTGTATTGGCACCTTCAAATAATTTTAGAATGAAATTGCCTCATAATGTTTCAAAGACAAAGGTTAAAAATGCATAAAATATAATAACGTTCATAATAATTTAAGAAGGACAACGCATTTAAAATGTTAGGCTGCATGTAGAATTAAATTTACGACTGATCTTTTTAAAATTATTTCAAAGTCAGCGACCAAATCTGCTGGGAAATATTTTCTTAATTAATACGTATTTGCAAGTTTCACTAATAGCCAACTTATATACCCCAAATTATCACTAAGATTTTGTAGTAAAGCTAGCAATCTTTTAGTGCTGTTGCCTATATGAAATTAACGCAGATAACGGCAGGTCCGTCTCTCAGTGTAGCCTGAACTTTTTAAAAGGTCATCTATATTGAACAGAGGAAAGAACAAAACAGAATCAGGATGCAACAGCCTGTGAATCATTTCAAATGAGAGTGGAAACATCGCGTTGACATCGTTACGAATTTTGTGCAACACCAGAATAAAAGGCGCATAAATTAGCAGGATATACAAAAAATCCGATTTGCAGAATCAATATTTTTACAAAAAGGATGTGCAAATGGATTTTAACCTCAAGTAAAGCAGAGTTAAAGATATATGAAGTGGACCAACTCACTTTCAGAGTGTCTTCTCTCTCATTATGTGGGTGATAAAGAAACAAATGACATCACTCAATTAACTACAGATGTTGCTAGTTCTGTTTAGTCTTGGCATTCAGTTTAACCATTAAATGTATCTAGAAGACATTTTTCATTTAATTGTGAGCCTGTGCAAATGTCCCAAGCCAGATTTCAGTTTGTTAAATGAATGATGGTCATTCCTTTAACAGTATTTGTTTCAAGATTAGATTTCTTCCCTCTGAACAAAGTATCATTTAATTATGGGACGGAAACAAATCAATAGTTTTGTCTACTGTTTAATTTATAGATGTTTTTTGAAGATAGCTGAACAACAGTTTAATCAGATTTTTCTAGTGAAAATGTATCTTTAGATGTTTTGATGCTAGAAAGCAATCAACATTTTAGATGGAATTTTCCCCACTAAATGTAATTCTTGAGATGTAACAGCTCAAAGAAAAAATGAATTGTAAGAATAACCGGTTACACTTTATTGTAGTCCGTGTTAGAGTGTAATTATTAATAATAAATAACTAAATGTACTTATAGGATTAGGGTTTGGTTTAGGGTTAATTATGCATAAGTTATTATGTAACATTTGTAACAAGGACACTGGAAAATAAAGCGTTACCGAATAGTTCAAATGCAATAACAGTTCAAATGTTTGGTAATGAACACATTAACATATTCCAAGTCTCAATCATTAAACATTCCTGCAGCTTAGGCATTTCTCTCCAGGTGTCAGGTCTCTGTCTGGTGATATCGCCCCCGTACCGGATGGGAATATAAAATATTGATTTATATTTTGTAGAAAGGCCTTATAAAAATGATCACATACACGAAAGGGATTCATGAGCCCAAGATCAATAGACATCCTGTTTCTCAATGCTTTGGACCATCACTGGCTGTGAAATGTTAAAATAAAGAAATCAATATTATCTGAGAAATGTCACATTTATTATAATTATGAGGGCGAAGGACTGGCAAAAATGTTCCTATGGGAGCTGGTTTGAAAGGAGGGGTTTACAGTCTCTCCTCTGAATCTAGCCTGTGTGTGTGTGTGTGTGTGTGTGTGTGTGTGTGTGTGTGTGTGTGTGTGTGTGTGTGTGTGTGTGTGTGTGTGTGTGTGTGTGTGTGTGTGTGTGTGTGTGTGTGTGTGTGTGTGTGTGTGTGTGTGTGTGTGTGTGTGTGTGTGTGTGTGTGTGTGTGGTGTAAGAAGACCTGAGTGAAGCCATGCACCAATAGATTTGTCATGTTGATAATTAACATGTGTGTGGATGTATAATTAAAAGAGAACCACACAATCTTTCTCAATTTGCCATAAAACTTGCTGCAATCTTTCTGAAAAATGTCAGAAAGTAATATAAACATACACCACAAAACACACCACACTTCCAGTTTCTTCACTTATGTCCTTGTTAAGCCAAATATGCAAGTTTGCGCTGAAAGTAATGAGATTTGTTTTTATCACCTTGAGCTCTAAAGTCAGCATGGAAAGTAAGTTGTGATAGTCTTTTCTTCCCAAAAAATGTAGGGCGGACTTATATTTTGTCAAACTGATTGGATGTGGTTTGGTATTGCTGTGAAGTCATGTGAGTGACAGGTTGCCCCACCCACATGCCAGTAAACACATCATCAGAGAAGAAATATCAGTGCAAGAGGGAGGGAGTTATTTTGATTAAAGATGAATTTATGCAACAGGATAAATCATTTATAAAAAAAAAACACTGCAACATTAGGCTACATTAAAAATATGGGTTACACTTTATCTAGGGCCTATAAAATCCGTTTTATTTTTTCCCAAATTCCGTTTTTTCCGTTTTAATTTTTGCAAATTCCATTTTTTTCTGTTTTAATTTTTGGGAATTCATTTTTTTATCCTTTACTGTTATTTTAGTTGTAAAAAAAGTGTGCTTTTTATTCCGTGATCGCAGAAATTATAGGGCCCTATTTATCTTACATTGTTACACATTACATCAACGCTTTATCAAAAAATTAATATGCTTAATCTAATCAATATAATTGTGATTTTAAAGAACTTTTTTTTATATTGCCAACATTGAAGACACCTGATGTTAACAAGCAGAATCACTGATGGAGAAAACCAGAATTTTAAAACAAACACCGATCAGCATAATGGTGACTTCAATTTATGTTTTTTTGGTTGTTGTTGTAAGTTTCACTCATTTTAAATGGTTAACTTTTAAGGAATTCATTTGATTAATTATTACTCAATTCCAATTTGTTAAGTTTAATTCGATAATATTGCTTGTAATCTGTTGCCACAATTTTTTTGATTAGATAAAGCGTATTGATTTTTACAGCCTATTTCAAGGTTTGCATTCTCAAGCCGTTGTTGTGTGTTGTGTAAGCAGCCCCTAAATTAATAACTAATGATCTTTGCAACGGCAAAAACAATCTTTGTTACTTTAATTTCCTATTATCACTGTAAAGCTGCTTTGAAACAATCTATGTTGTTCAAAGTGCTATTTATATGAAGGTGACTTGACTTGACATGTATTACTATAGTAATAACAGCAGTTTATGCATTATTACATGATGCATCTCAGAGGATACCCTCTGTGGTCTAAACATGCAGATGGCCAGTCTGGAATCAAAGCAGGACCAAGGGACATGCCATTTGCTCTGAGCCCAGACCAGCACACTGATATATGTTCAGTTATGTGTTTCATGCAGCCTTTATTAATAATTCATCAAGAATTAATAGCGTTAAGGGTTTTTTTCTGATTAAAAGCTACAGCAGACAACTAAAATTTGATTGACACCTCTCTGTGTTGAAAACTGAAATGTGTAAATAAAACTACTAGTAAAAATATGTAGAAATTGATTCATAATCAAAGATGTGAACAGGCTTTCTACTGTATGTCAGCTGCAAGGTAAACTGTAATACTTGTAGTGCTGAAAGAAAATTATATATATATAAAAAAAATCTTAGGTAAACTTTATATTATGGTTTTTTTAACTATAGGTAATAACTGTAATAACCCCAAAGAACCTGCCCCTAAACCCATGTAGATCTTTAACCAGCACTTTCTTAGGTAAGTACACTATAAGACACGTCCTGTAAAATAGTACAGTTAAAAAGTGCAACCCAAAACACTTTTGCTGCTATTGAGGTGGGATACAGGTAATGTTATGGACAGGTTTGGTGGTGGTTAGGTTTAAGGGTGGGTTAATAGAGTAATTATACATGTGATACATGAAATTAATCATAGCTGCAATTACATGCAGGCATTTTAAAAGTACAATGTAAAAACATCCATGTGCATTGTATCAAAATGATTAATTTAAATGTTAGTACATTAAAGTGGGTCAAATCTCTATCAAAGCTGTGAATTACACTTAATAATCTCAAAACACACTAGCAAAATCCCATACATACATACTGCATTAGTCTAAATCAGAGAGAAACATGAAAAAAAATTCTGCAGAGGGTTGAATTGTAATGGAATAAGTTTCATTAACCCACCCATAAAAATGCAAATTAAATCAGCTATATTAAATGTCCGGAGCAATTACAGTAAGAGGAAACGGCATATTTGCAAACACCTTAACATTGTTTCATTCTTTTCGCTGAATTTTCGTGTTTTCCACAATACTGTGAGTGCCATGCCTTTACAGATAGTCATTTGCATGTGACCTTTAATTTAAATGTCTGGAAAGATTGAACGGCAGAGGGCTGCTATTATTTGAGGAAAGGGACTCCAGGCCAACATCCTCTGGTCCCTCCTCCCTTTCAGAATTCTGATAGAGAAACTGAACATTTCATTGATTAATGCACATGACTCCTTCACAATTAGAGATTTTTTATGCAATTTGGAATTCATTTATTCACAAACCATCTTATGGACAAGATAGTAGAGCATATTATAATAAATGATAAAATGCAATTTATAACAACATTTTGTTTTTCAGTAATTTTCTATGAGCAAGCAGTTTAACTAACCATTGTATGAATGATTGATAATTAAGCAGAAATAAAAGAATTTAATGCTGAAAGCGACTTAATGAGAAGACGAGGCTTAAAATACTCAAGGGTCAAGTTGTCTTCCATAACTATTATGTTGTTCATAGATAATTGAGCTGATTTTGTCATGTGTAAAACCACACGACAAATTTAGTTAATTTAAAAGAGTTTTCAGTGATTTATGATCTGATGGTTTGAAAATTTTGTTTTGAAACAACTTTCTAAACCTGATCTTATTCGCAATATGGTTCCCTTTATTAACCTCATTAGTTGACATGAGCTAACAATAAAAAAAACATTCATTCATCTTAGTTAATTTCAACATTTACTAATACATTATTAAAAATGTAATGTCTGTTAACATTATTTAAAGAAATAGTTCACTTTGAAATTAATTTTTGGTATGTTTTAGCTTGCCTTAAGGGCATCCAAGATGTAGATATCCAAGATAAATGATATTTTTAGGTCAAACCGTTGTTGTCTGGCAGTCATATAATGCAGGTCAATGGTCACCACCTCAAAGAGCATTCACAGAGAAGTCCAAATTAAACATGATTTAATGACTCGTAAATATTAGTACACATTGATGGCCTAAGACACGAAACGAGTGGTTTGTGTGAGAAAACGAACAGTATTTATGTTGTTTTTACCTCTGTAACCACAGCCACATTTAAGTGATATGAGGGCGTGGGCGCTTCGGTCTGCGTAAGCGCCGGAAGTGATCTCTTCGGAATTAAAGAAGAGTTTGCGCGAACATATGTAATTGTATTTTGTCACAACGGTTTAAAACATCCTGGATAAGCGCAAATTAGTGGCATTTTAATTAGCCGTCTTACCTACAATCTCTTTTCTGTGTAAACAATGAGCGACGTACACGCACGAGAGATCACTTCCGGCGCTTTCCGGGCATTCAGCTTGCGCAGACCGAAGCACCTGAGCCCTCAGATCACTTGGACGTGGCTGTGGTTACAAGAGGTAAAAACAATATAAATACTGTTCGTTTTCTCACACAAACCACTCGTTTCGTGTCTTAGGCCATCAATGTGTACTTACATTTACGAGTCATTAAATCATGTTTAATTTGGACTTCTCTGTGCATGCTCTTTGAGGTGGTGACCATAGACCTGCATTATATGACTGATAGACAAGAACGGTTTGACCTAAAAATATCAAAATTGAAACAAAGACACCTACATCTTGGCTGCCCTTGAGGTAAGCTAAAACATACCAAAAATTAATTTCAAAGTGAACTATCCCTTTAATGGACCTGAGCTAACCTAAATTAACAATGAGCTGTTTAAAGGGCACCTATTATGCCCCTTTTTACAAGACGTAATATTGGTCTCTGGTGTCCCCAGAATGTAGTTTCAGCACAAAATACCCCACAGTTGATTTATTATAACCATTTGAAAATGTCATTTTTGGGGCCTGTTTTAAAATGAGCTGTTTTGGTGTATACGACCTTAAATGCAAATGAGCTGCATATCCCCACCCTGCCTTTAGATGAGGGCGTCACTTGCATACCTATGGCAGTCGGTCTAAGCAGAAGGGCTGAGAGTGAGAGACGCGCTGTTTGGAATGTCATTCAGCCGTACATGTTTGAATCGGAATATATAAATAGTCTCTGATCAGACCCAGATGACAAAGAGATTTTGGAAGAATAAACACAAATAAAAATGGACCAGGACGTCTCGGTATGGTTATTTGATACATTTATGTACTTACAGAGTTGTAATTGCGTCCCCTTTGAAATTATGGATGTGCAACACACACACACAAACACTAACATTGGTGCAATTTTTTGGAAACTACATACACATACTGTGATAAAGTTTGCTACGTACAAACGAAATTACATTATGCGAGGGACAGGTGCTTCGTGGCAAATGTGAGAAGATGGCTAACTTACAGAACAAGAACATGTATCTTTTATTTATAAATATATATATTCATAAACGTGTGGTTACACACTATATAAACAAGGTTTAAATTATATACACAGACATCCTACATATATATATATATATATATATATATATATATATATATATAAAATTCAATTAAATTAAAACTAAATAAAAAATTATCCAATGATGGAAACCCCGAAAAGGTTCTCATGACGCGCCTGAAAGAACCCTTTGCATAAAGGTTTAGAATGTCAATGATGACATACAGTAATTGTCATTTATGAAGGGACTATCAATTTAAAATAAAAGAGTGCAAACATTTCTCATTTCTCTATGTATTGTCTCCCTCCCATCTTCTTGGTAGGATGACCACCCACTTCTTCACCCATTAATCTGCCATTTGAAAGGAATTGTCCACTTCACTTTATCAACACATCAACACTTTACCCCATCATCTGACTGAAGGATCTTCCCACCACCTAAACTCCACCTCCTCCATCATATACAGATATCCATCCTCTGGTTTATGTCATGGGGGTTGGTGAGTGTGCGATCACCATGGATACATTCAAATGAAATATGACAGAGTGGATGCTGTTCAATTACTCTAAAAGAAATTAAATGGGAGGGGAATTCGAAGCTTTGAAATGTGAGTAGAATTTAAGTAGTCACGTTCTGTAATAAGGTCATCTTCCCTAGATCAGTCTCACTGCATCATATAAACAGTTGACCCTTGAGAGGAGAGACAGAAAGAGAGACACTTACATGAACACAGTCATCTAAACAAAGTTGATTAGACTTGCATTCCCATGATGCCACTGACAACCTTTTAATAGATGCTGCCACATGAGTAGGACACTTATCCTAAACACATTATTACGGCATCTAAATATAGTTTTTCAATAACTTAACATCACATGTTGTCTAACTTGAGACATACTAATTTTGTACAGACAGTTCTGAGGTGTGCGAAGGCACTTAACCACATGGAATTAATTCTGTGAACTTTGGGGCTTCTGATGTCAGTATTGATTATGGCTACAAAGCAGTAAGACCCTTATCAGAACTTAGCGCAGAGGATTGCTGGAAGAGCACATACTAAGAGTCTATCTGTGACTGATAGGAGCAGGACGGGGGTGGGTCTGTGCACTTCCTTGCAGGGCTAATATTGACGGCTGAAGCACATGAAATATGAAGTGGACATCAAAATAAGGAATAAACACAATCTGAACCGGTGAAACATTTTCTGTAATGCTTTAAAATCAACTGCAAAGTCAAAATAATTATAAATCAACCTCTCAAAAAGCTCATTTGTTTGATGTGACACAACTAAAAAGCTTACAAAATGAGATTTTGATTATTAAATATGAGAAATTATCAGTGCAGAAAAAAGTACACTTTGGCATATAAGGAAGTAATTTACTAATTATTTATTTTTACTAGTTAAACTGTCGAATATACTGACAGCAAGCATTTATCTGTAAAACTAAAATGGACTTTAATGTCACTTCTTTTGAACGAGTATGTCATGTATTTAGATATATTTGTAGATATTGTAGATATAAAAAAATGTTATGATTAGGTGGCAATTTAGATAATTTAAAATAATATCAAATAACACACTACACTTAAAGCAGCACTATGTAATTTTTCAAACTTTATAATATTTTCCAATAGCCTTGAGACGGTACATTCAACTTACAATAGGTTGAATGACAGGTACTGCCACTGCCTGACATGGTCTGTATCACTTTTACTGGCACTCTGTAACTTTGGGGAGCGGGTAGGAACCCGAGCACAAAAAGAACTACAAAATTTGTCTGTTTTACGGCATACATCACCTCCCCCACTTCCTCAAATTCTGACACGAGAGCCCAGTGAGAAGTTTTTTGTTTCTTTTTACCTCTGTATATTATCATGGCTGAAGCAGCATGCAAAACCAAATGTGAAGCGCATTCAATGTAGACTGCATTGCTTTCTTTTGAGGGCGCTTAAAGGACAGACTTCCGGTGCAAAATGAACCTTTGGTCTAATTACACATTGTTACCTAGTCAACTGTTATATGAGATTTGTTTTCATGATTGCCGTATGTTTTATCTATAAAAACAGTTTAGCCTATAATGCTAGTATAACGCTATTACCACTAACAAGGTTCAGAAATAGCCCCACACTAACACGGTAGCATAATAAGGGTCCCTACATTCAAACCGAAGCATTGAGAACTTTGTCAGTGTCCATACAGTTTAATAAGAAGATATTTTATCCACACAGTCAACTTCAGCGAATACAGGAAGAAGTCATCTTTGAAAAATAGTCTCTACCAGTCGATCTACAAATGCCGATCCAAGTGCGCTCGTGAGATGTGAATAAGGTGATAAGGTGAGCGCGAACAGTAGGCTGACGTGTACATATTGAAAGAGAAGAAAATGGTTTGTGTTTGTGTTTCTTCCGGAAACAACGGACTATATGAGATTCTGCACAGTTCAGCGCACTTGGATCGGCATTCGTCAGATCCGACTGGTAGAGACTATTTTCAAAGATCGCTTCTTCCTGTATTCGCGAAGTCTGACTGTGTGTATAAAATATCTTGTGGATGAGGTGGAAAAACAGTTGATTTTAGTGAAATTACTAAAACTAAAACACTCGTTAAGTACACTTAGGCCATGTGTCCACCAAAGCGCTTTAGCCAGCTGAAGATGCTAGACGCTCCGCTGAATGCGCCGTACTGTGGGCGCATGAGAGCGTTTTGTCATCGTCAAAGTTTTTTTCTGATATCCGCAGCAGAGTTTACTTGAAACTGATATCGCCGATAATTTCTTTCATACTAAAAATGGTTGATGTCGTTGTACAGAAAGAATGTTGTGACAGTTGGTCCGTGTGGTTTAGTCCCGCCCCTCCTCCACTGTGATTGGATGGGTGGGTAGAAATTTGACAGTGATGAGTGCTGCTTTTTATCCAAAGTTGAACATTTTTCAACTCTCGGCGACCAGTAAAAAACCTAATCGCTCGGCGCTTCAGTGTGAAAGAAACACTCAGCGCCTTGTTACGCTGACGGCGTTCGAAAAACACGGCGCGCCCCCATTCGAAACAATTAAAAACATATCGCCAGGCGAGTGGAAAAACTTCTGGTGGACACACGGCTTAAGGTACACTGGACGTGTTTTTTGTTAAAAATGTACATGAATGAGTAGCTACATCATGAATCCATCTTCCAACCCAAGGTTTCTGTCTGATCCTCAATCACAATGGTATACGCCTATAGTAAGTGTTTATATTCAAACCATTTTGGACTTAGGTGGGACGAGAACCACTGCGTTCCTGCATGACCCGTCATATACTACAACATAAAGAGAGAGAAGTAGCTCCGGCTACAATGTTCTTCCACAAGACAAAGGTTAAATAGTGTACCATAAAATCAACATTTTCATTTTATTCTATAAATCTATTATAAATGATTTATCCAGGCACATCATTATTTTTTTAATTCATGTGCCCTTATAATCTTTTAATTTAAATAACTCCCTCTCCCTCTTGCAGCAAGCAATCATTAACC